>OZ026613.1:106420679-106875679 GCA_964020975.1 Hermodice carunculata
CTACGGACTCAAAAAAGACATCTCTTATATTATATTTTTAACCAAAATTCCTTTAAAATTTGAAACTTATTGCAAGATTTTTACATAATGGAATTCATTTTTAAGTGTGTAGTAGAAATGAGAAGGCTAGTCTGCTGTGCAGGCAAATAGAAACACAGCTGCTTTTGATTCTGAAAATTCCATTTTAACCATTCTACCGAGTTTTTCGTGAATGTGGTGGTCAAATTACTGAGATGGGCTAAGTAGGCGAACTATTGAATTGTTCTGTAAAGAAGGGAACCCTCCGCAACGGTTGTGAAAAATACCGGTTCGAAATGGTGGCTTCCGACTCACGCTAAGCCTAAAATAAAGGAAATCAATGAGTTGAAAAAAAAAAAATAGTAAAAACTGGGGCGAGCTAAAGGGGCGTTCATGTCCCCGCCCCCCACCGCCAACCTTTTAGAGAAGGAACATAGACAAAAGCAGTATATTAAATAAGTGTGGCATAGAATTGGCCCTAAATATATCCTCACCAAATTAGCGGAGAATCCAGCCAAGCACCATGGAAAAGTCGAAATTTTAATCATTCGGACGGACTGCTGCTGCATGCAGATCTATGCAATAAGCCCAGCTGACTAGCAGATCAGTAGAGATAGAAAATTCCACAAGTTCACAAATCAGCGAGGAACAATGGATGTTAACTTGGAGTATAGGATCTTACACAGGTTTTCGAAGAGCCACTTCGTAGCAGAGACCCACTGCCCAGCCTGGTACAATGTTAAGTAATACAAATCAACTCGAACAGCATCATACACAATAAAACATCCTCTCGTGCTGTGTCGGCTGCACATAAATATTGTCATAATGAAAAAGTGCAGATTTTCGAAAATGTGCACCTTTGTTACGGTTGCTTCGTAACTGAACTGTCAGTTTATATATATATATATATATATATATATATATATATATATATATATATATATATATATATATATATATTTATTTATATATATATATATATATATATATATAGAGAGAGAGAGAGAGAGAGAGAGAGAGAGCTCAGTTACACAACAACCGCCACAAAGGTGCACATCTCTCTCTCTCTCTCTGTGTGTGTGTGTGTGTGTGTGTGTGTGTGTGTGTGTGTGTGTATTCACACTGGGGCCAAATAGCCATAAACTGGGATGCATGTTCAACTGGTTCCATACAGTCTCTTTCAATGATACTTTGCATAATTACGATATTTTGGGATACATGAAAAATATACATAAATATTGCTTATAAGGAGGCGTTCATATGACCTTCCCTGGCAAAGAGTAAGTAAGAAAAGCCCCTTTTGAGCTATTTTTCGCATTCATGACAATTGTGTTGATAAAAATAAAATCGAAAAGGGTCAAGTTGTCAGACGTTTTCTGTAGAATAGTTTGTTAAAAAATTGAATTTCGACAAAAGGAGGCAAAAAGTACAGTGGATATGCTGCTATTTTAATTCCAATGTTACTGTCAGGCAACGCCAGGAGGAATAATTGGAGTACAACTAGCAGCTCGGGCTTAAAGAGTTGATATATTTAAAAGAAAACATCGTCCCGATATCTAAAATTTAAGGAGAGTTATGCCCATTGATATCAACATCCGGCTCAGCGAAGGAGGCGGCCATCTTGGCTTTTGAAAATCCAAAACGAGGCACTGTTTTTAAACCGACTTAAATTAACTGAAATTTTATTATCCTTGACAAACTTCTTCTTTTTTCAGAATCATCTACTCTTTGAGCTGCATCCCTCGGTCTGCATCTCGGATCAGTGTTTTCGACACTTATCATGAAATTATGGAAAATGTCCTATTTTGGCAGAATTTATAAAAATGGCTTAATTTTGAGTTATGGAGTTGCATTTTTTTTTAGAAATATTCTGAAGTTCCGAACTTATCAATTACTTCCATCATTTTGATAGCAGATCTGCACATATGGGAGTAAATTTGGCCAGATTTAAGAATATGTATACTTTTTATACTTCAAGAGTATTTCAAGGTCAAATAAAGGTTAAATTGTAATTCCCAGTGCATATCCTACCCACATGACTATTTTCATTCAGATATTTTATGTGGCCAAAATGCTGTCTTTAAAGGGTGGGAGCTGCCACTTTTGGCCATTTGGCCCCAGTGTGGATATGTACTGATGTCCAGATACAACCGAACACCAGTAAATCTAGCATGAATTAAAAAAAAAAGAAAAACAAAACAAAGCAAAACAAAACAACAACAAAAAACAAACAAAAAACAAAACCAAACCCCAAAACAAAAACAAAAAACCCAAAAAACAACAAACCCAAAAAAACAAAAAAAAAAAAAACAAACAAACAAAAAAACAAACAAAAAAAAACCAAAAAAAAGAAACAAAAAAAAACAAACAAAAAAAAAAAAAAAAAAAACACAAAAAACAAAAAAAAAAAAACCAAAAAAACCAAAAACAAAAATCCAAAACCGAAAAAAACTTTAACATACTTTGCACACCTGTACGTCTTTTATGACGAGAATCATTCAAATCCAGGATTATTAACAATGACATTTCAGCTTCTTGTTCCTATACTTTCATTCCAACATCGGTGTATATATTCCTTCAATGATTTTTAAACTTTTATAATAATTTGAACAACGTGAACCTCACCATGATGTAAATTTCCTCACAGGTGACCCAACTTACGATATCCTCAATGCAATTTGTTCCATCAGCTGGTATTTCATATGCTTTCAATGTTTGGTGCACCAGCCTTGGTATTAACACATTGATATTATTATAATATAAAGACCCACATAAAATATAATGAGAAAGTATGCAATTGGGGGCCTCAGTGAAAGCAGGTAAGCGTGACTACACTGAAGTACACAGCTTACTCATTAAATAAAATTGGCATTCATGACAACTGAACCAGACAAGACCGGGTGACAAATACACTAAGCAACCCACAGTCATGAACCCCAAACATGGCAAACACCAGAACGTGACCATTGACGTTATGTAACTTGCACAGGAACAGCATCAGTTGGTTGTGCAGCAAGTCGCTGTTCCTAGATCGTAGCGCAGAGGCAAAAAATAAAAACCGAACAATATTTTTAGGAGTACTTCACTTATCGTTTTGGTTGATGCCTTTTGAACTTTTTGTTTGGGCGCCTTTTTTTTTCTTATTATAAAAGCTTGTTCGTCAAGTTACCCGTCGAACTGGCTGGACGTAGCAGTGATAAAATGCAATTTCCAGAAGGTTTTGTATTTAACACAGGTACAACTGTACATTAGATCTTATCTGCAGCGCCACTAAGCTTTGTGCATGTAGCAATGGACATTATGACAACAGCACCACACTGAACTTTTGTTGCCACCATTCGTTTTTTCCAAGATAATCATTGGTCATACCTCAGAGGCAGGAACTTACAACCTCATAGGCAACATAGAATTTCATTACCATATTCAGGAACTTGCATTTTTTTCAGCAATTTTAGAAGGGATGTTTTTATTGCCAGCACAATGCTAAAGCAATAGACGAGTCCAACATACCTGTACAAGCGGGATAACCATTGCAGCTCTCTGCATTGTCAATGGGCGTTCAACACTGCATTAATATTTTGATTATTTTTGACGGTTTGTATAAAAGACAGATTCCAATCGAAAGTTAAACAAATGAAAAATGCACCATTGCACCATATGTTTTATCTGACCACCTTTGGACTTTTCCAAGGGTAAGGGGTGATCTTTCTAATGAAGACAAAATGTTCTTTACAAAGCATAGAGTATTAGGGAGTTTAAATTATGTGCTCCCAATATGCCTAGCTCTATGTTTTTTCATTACCCTAAACTCAACTTTGTTTAATTTATCTGTTTCACTTAGTTTCCAAATTTGAAAGGAGAGGACTTCATATGTATTTGGTAAATTTTAAGCTAAGAATGTCACAAATATATTTGTTTTGCGGGCATTGGGATCATTTGCGGCCCGCGGCACACGATTTGCGGCAAGACAGCGGTTATTTGCGTCCGACGCGAAGCGAAGGGTGCATATTGACCATTGGAGCACTGCAAAGCGAATACCAAGGGCCGTACAATGATGCCAATGACACAAAAACAAACATAATTACTATTACTGTTCATTTGTAGTTATTGGGTTATGATAAACTGGTTGCTGTCGCTTCATGTCATTTGGGGCCCGCAAAATGGGCGCAAATTTCATTTAGAGCCCGCAACTTCGCCATTCATGCCCTCTGTTATGGTGTTAATGTATAGCTAATGCCCTACAAATGATAAGTAATACATCATAATCAATTTTTTAGCCCTTAAAACTTGCTCCTCCCCTCTATACAAACAAAATTTTCATGCTAGATATAAATCTTCTTGCCCGTGCCGTTTACCAGAAAAAGTTATCAGTCCATGCCCACCCTAAACACACATTGAGGAGATATATACTTGCCAAATGTTAGTCAATGACAATGATTATTTCTGAACATCTTTCAGGGAACTATGTTCGAGTCGTACAGGAAAGGGGCACAAATGACTGCAGTGGGGATGCCCTCTTTACATTCCTCTGGTAACTGCTTGGTTCAAAAGCATGTTAAGTTACCTTGGTGCATCAGACGTTCTCGTTTTAGGAACATTTATAATCCGGAATTGCCTTGCAGAATCGTATTGCCGGTATAACTTTGTGGTGCAAATAGATTGTGGGCGACAAGGACGCAGCAATTCAAGCTCCAAACATTAGTTTGAATTTATTGGCCATTGCGCATGCCTTCACAATTCACAAATCATAGATGTTCTGTTATATTGCCTTAAGAAATGATTATACGGGAATGTCGTTTATACCTAGAGCGTTATTTTAAAGCAACATTGTCAGATGACTCGTTGCAGTAATGAAACAAGCGCTTGCCAAATAGGAAAATGAAACCGGACGAATACATGAACAGGAATTGCCGCCCTCTAGTCGTGTGTCGACCCAAAGTTTTTATATTTCGATTAACTGGTTCTCTGACGTACAGGCCCTATTCACAAGCATAAATTGTCAAGGCCACATGCTCATGTTGGACGGTTGCTCCCCTAGCAGCCAGCAGCGGCATTTCAACGCTTCCGCTTTCAGTTTTTTTGTGCCTATGCATGATAAAAAGTTTTGAAAGAGAATGTATGATAAAATAGAGTGTCGCAACATGATGAATGGCGTTTGTATTATTAGCTCATCTGAAGGCGTTTGGCTTGGTTAATTTAAATGTGTTAATTGCAAAACCTAAGATTTACAAATGTGACACAACCTCATTATCTAGTGAGGAGATGTGATTTTGTCAACCTGGGTTCTTTGTTTTGTCTCTCTCGGTTCTTTGTTTTTATCTCTATCTCTTTTTTACAATTCAGATGCTGTCTACTGAGTTTTAAGACCCTTCTCTGTAACTATTTTATGTCTTGTATTTTATACATGGTATTTTTATGCCGAGGTGTACTGTCTCCCATATTTGTTATCAACATATTATATATATATTTACTGGATCCCCGCGATATGTTAGCAAAACTTTGTATACAACGATACGAAGAAGAACGTTAATAGTTATTACTATCACTCTAGATAAATTATTAAAGTATGTAATATGCGTTAACTGTAGGTACTCGTGTTATGGCGAAAAAGAGATCTTTATTACCTTTTGTCATTTCTGCCACATACTTTACTGAGGTCTATTGTTGTGGTTATGCAACCATTCTCCAAACTACGGAAAATAGTTACTGTAATAGACAAACATGGTGCCTTCGTAGTGAAAGTGATGTACCGCATCTGGTTTCTCCATTTTATATTGTATACTGTCCATGCCATTATAGGTTTTGTTATGTGTGGCAACAATCAACTTAACATAGGTCAAAAGTATGAGGTTCTTGTGCAATTTTGGGACCTGTTATTTTCTCCATCATTAAGAGAGCGAACATTCGCACATGTACATTTTAACTCAATGAGAATAATTAAAATATATGCAATTAGGAATACAACAACTATTGTAATTCCCTGAAATTGGCAATCAATATTGCATATTTATTATTGTATATGGGATGTAATCAGCTATTGGAGTCCGGTACAGAGTTTAATATACTTCTGTTATGCAATTCATGTGATTTACAATTAGCACATTTCAATATCTTACGGTCTAGTATATACATCTCATTGTTTATTATATTTCTTGTGCCATTTATAACCGGGTGTGATCAATGTAACAAACGTAGTGAAAGCTTGACATTTTCTAACAAGTCATATACATAATATATTGCCACCGTTTCCTCGAAAACTGTACAGTCAATCTCATTTTTACACCTCTTATTGTTACTGCTGTCCGGAGGCGTGCATCCAAACCCAGGCCCTACATATCCAACTGGGCCAGGGGACCGAAATATCTGTCATGCGAACATTCGTAGTCTTTCGCAAGACAAACTTATGTGCATTAAAATTCGTTAACACAATCACATGACTTAATAGCTCTTTCGGAAGCTTTTCTTTCATCGCAGAAGGATAGTGCCGACCTTACTCTTACGGAGTTTCACCCGATCATGCGTCGAGACCGTGCAGACGGCTTTGGTGGTACAGACAAGCTGTATGCATATCGGGCATTGGTTGTAAAAAGGCCCACCAACCTAGAGAACTTTGGTCTCGAAATTTTGTGGATGGAAGTCTGCATCCATAAAAGCAAATTCTTATTAGCAGTTATATGCAGGCCCCACAACTCGGGTGTGACATTTTGAGTTATCTTCATGCCAACGTGGACCAAGCCAGTAGCTCTGGATCCAATGATATAATAACTGTGGGTGATTTGAAAGCAGATCCTAGAACTAATCATGGGAAACATTTGCTAAATTTTAGTCAGCTCAACAACCTTACTATTCATATAATGAGATCACAAGCGTAACTGAACATACTTCAACGTATCTTGACCAGATTTTAAGTAAAATACCTCAATTCGTTCGATGTACAACTGTTTTAACTCAGTCGCGCAAAACGACCATTGTACTGTGTCTGCAAATTTACGATTCCGAATTAATGTGGATAGATCATATGAAAGGCTGATGTGGCAGTATTCAAAAGCTAATTTTGACTATTTTAGAGAAAAAATAACTTAGGTTAACGTGGATGCCTGCTTCGACTCTACAGACATTGAGGTCTTGCTTGGACTACCAAAATTCATGAATGTTGCTCAACCTTGTATACCAAACAAAAAGGTCCAGATAAGGCAAGATGACTCTCCTTGGTATGCCTCAAAATTAAGATGTCAAAAGCGGAAATTCCACAGAGTTCATGAGAAGACGAAGGCCTCAAACGAAACCCTCCACCTTTTGAAGTACTTCCATGACTTACGTAACCGATATGTAAGTAACTTAAGGAAAGCCGAAGATGATCACCGTAATAAACAGCGAAACCCCCACCTTTGGAAGCACTTCCGTGACTTAAGTACCCGATATAAAAGTTGTTCAAGGAAAACCGAAGATGATTACCGTAATAAGCAATGTAATCTTGATGGGACTGTCAACCAGCTTGTATATCTGTATCACGAATTTTAAAAAGCGCTTCATCTACAAAAGGACGTAAGAGTAGTTTTTTGTGACATTACCAAAACCTTCGACAGAGTGTATCATCCAGGGTTGATACACAGATTAAAATACCCAGGAATCTGTGGCCCACTTATCTCATGGTTGGAAGATTATCTAAATGCAAGAACACAACGGGTAGTCATCCAGGGTCAGGCTTCATCTTGGGGGAGGGTCGAAGCGGGAGTCTCACAGGGTTCAGTTTTGTGGCCTCTCCTGCTTCTTGTTTATATGTTAAAGACATTATAGAGGGATACTTAGATCTGAAATTCGCCCTTTTGCTGACGACACGACGCTTTTCATCACAGTTGATAGTCTAACAGAGGCAACTGGGGCGCTAAATCAAGACCTTGAATCAACATTGCGTTGGTCAGATCAATGACTCATTTCTTTCAATCCTAATAAGACAAAATCCTTGATGGTAGTAAGAAAAATGTCCATGAAGACTATCCCAACTTGGCCCTCAATAATAAGACGTTTGAAAATGCAGAGGTGCACAAACATCTTGGCCTTTGGTTTTCTGCTAATCCTTCATGGTAACTACAGCTCAATCATGTTATGGCAAAATAAAAACAAAATTAGGTAGTATTTCGAAGCACCTGCAGTACAAGTTAAACAAAAGATCTTTTTCATTTATACTTCCTTGCCTGGAGTACGCCTGCATGGTCTGGGATGGATGCACGAAACTGGACAAGGACAGACTTGAATCGGTTCAGCTGGCCGCAGCCCGGGTTGTGAAAGGGGCGCTTGCCCATACGAATCTGCAACAAATATG
Source organism: Hermodice carunculata (assembly GCA_964020975.1). NCBI lineage: Eukaryota > Metazoa > Annelida > Polychaeta > Eunicida > Amphinomidae > Hermodice > Hermodice carunculata. Next base: position 106,429,021 of record OZ026613.1, read on the forward strand.
TATCATGTATCAAGACAGGCTGGGAAAGATTAGCCGAGCGTGTCAAGATACAAAAATTGGTACTCCTATTCAAAACTATAAATGGACTAGCCCGAGCGTATGTCTCAAGACCACTACCAGTAACAGTTTCAGAACGGGCGAAACAAATTAGAATTATTGATGCCAAGAGAGCCACACTTTACAGCACTCTTTTCCCATCAGCCATTCATGAGTGTATTCATTATCCCAAACAGCTGGGACCATTGAGCATTTGGACGAATTTGAAAGGGAACTTAACAGAACTAAAACAAAAAGTAGTGAAGTGTACTATTCAGGAGAAAGCAAATACGCCATAATTCACTCTAGAATGAGAATGAGCTGCACGAACAAATCGGGGGATTGTTCATCACTCTTTCTCTGAGTGTCACAAATAATTATACTAAGAAACGAATTACAATGTAAAATAATCAATTTTGGTAGTTTTAACCTAAACACTTTTATTTGGATTCGAAGGAAGAGGAATTACTAAAAGACAAAAGGAGGAGATATTTAAGGCTTTTCACAAGTATCTTAGACTTTCTGGAAAATTAAAAATATTACTTGGATTTAAGTCTGTAAATGGTAGAGGTATTATTATTTTAACAATGCTCACACATCATCTTCGTTCCCCTTCTTTCCTTTCTTATTGTTGGTCCGGTATGTTATCTGTCTGTGTATTGGCGTTCACAATTTTTTCAGTTCTATGTGGTCCTGTTATAAATGTACAAGAGGCCCTAATATAGGCTGGGGAGCCTGTCGGCCAATTGTGTTTCCAAATAAAATATGGTTAAACCAACATAAGTTCATTTAACTGGTTGAAGTCATAGCTACATGACCGGCGTCAGTACACATCTTTCTGTGGTAAAAGTTCTAACCATACACCTGTAACACATAGAGTTCCACAGGGCAGTACTCTGGGACACTTGTTTATTCTTCACATGAATTGTTTACTACTCGAGAAAGCTCTTTCGATATGTATGCCGGTGACTCCACAATCAGCTGCAGTGCTAAAACACACAACGAACTTGAGACAGCTTTAAACCAGGAACTCGAAAATGTTAACAAATGGTGTGACCAAAACACAACAGGGTGGCCGAGCCGGGAACAGGCAATGACCAGAATAACAACACAGAAGACGTAAAAGCTGCCCAAAACCCAACTTGACCTTCGTTACAATGATGTGAATATCAAAACTGTTGTGAGCGCCAAGTTACCGGGAGTAACACTGGACAGTACTCTCACATTCAAACACCGATAACAATAGACACAGTTTGCCGCCACATCAGCAGAAACATTGCACTGATGCAAAGAATAAGAATGTATCTGCCCACAGAGACGCAAATAATATTCAAGAAAGCGTACATCCAATCTTACTTGACTCTTGTTTAACTGCTTGGGGAAACTGCCCACACCAGCAGAGTTAAACTGATGCAAAAAATGGCTCTTCGTGTTATAAAAGAGGTGTCAAGACGTACACCATCAACTCCACTTTTCATGCAGTCCAAAATCATAACATTTACACAAAGACTGTACTGCAACACATGCTGTTTTATTTTGAAGCTTTGAGTGAACTGACACCATCATGTATAACAGATATGTTTAAATATGTTAGCGACATTTCAAGTAGAACATGAAGACAAAGTAATAAGAGCTTCCTTTACATCACACGTGCTCGTCTTGTAGCTACTTCAAATACAATGAGAGTAATAGGTGTTTCTTTTTAACGAACTAAAGCAGCATATAAGAGACAATAAAAATATATAAAATCGGTTTAAAGTAGTAGCTGCTCCATCCCGAGCATATATTAACTTGACATACAAATGGAGCGTTCGTGAAACCTGTGGACTAGTGATAAACTGACTTGTTTTAGAGACATCCAAATATTTGAAAATACTTTAACATTTCTTGCTTATTTTAGTTATATGTATTTATCCATACACATATGTTCCGAGGGACCTGGGGAAGATTATATTTTGCTAACCAGGTCACTGTCGTGAAATAAAGTTTTTATTTACTTACTACTTCGCCACATTTTTTCCCAAGAGAACGCACCCTTTAGCCCAGACCCTTTAAATTTGAAATTTCTAAGCATACTAACCATACGTCAGGCCTTGTTACCTTACCACTTCGTGACTACGCCTTCATGCTTCTTTTTTCTCTCCAATTCCTATCGGCAGAACCCGCACAAGAAATTTACAGGGAAAGAACATGAGCAATGTTACGCAGGCGTAATCTAGTTTTGACAAATCCAGTTTGCTGGCGTTTGTCGTGTTCGACATTCTGTGTGTGTGTGTGTGTGTATACCAAGTAGAGGAATGCAAAAATCAATGGGTTGGTAGGATTTTTTTACAGCCATTGACTCCTGAAAGACAATGTAAAACAGGCCTATTGTTTGCAATAACTGTAGCCTGTGACATAAAGATGTTTTTTTACATTAAGTCTTGTGTGAGAAGGGTTTCATCGGTCTGAACCAAATGTTTGGAGGCCCTACTTAAGAAAATAAATAACGAATTTTATCCTTTTTTCAATTTTGCCATTTTTTATGGATTAAATATATCACAGCTAAAATTTTGACGGTGCACTGCCGTGTAGCATATTTAATGGATTTCACCCTCTGAACTTATGTCTACCACGTAAGTCTAATGTGTGGAATAAAGTCTTGCTTAAGTTGGTGTTGGTCATATCATTGTGTAAAATTACCAATCTACTTAAAAGTTCTGCACGAAACTTTCACACCCGATTTGTGAATCAAATGTTATCCACCTGTGAGTGCCTTTCTGTTACTTTATATGCACATACCGATTTAACGGGATCCTGCGACTAAAGGTTTGACAACACGACCCTGGAAATTGAAGAAAACAAACAAACAAACAAACCAAAAACATTGGGATCACTGAAAATTTTCGAAAAAAAGTTCGATTTGTTGTGTATTGGAAATGTAGCAGTCAGTATATGTTAAATATCATTAGAACTCACAAGACAGCGTAATTTGTGTTTCATCTAATATGATTTCAGGAAATTGGACTTATGCGCAGATTTGACCTTGCGAAAGCAAATGATTAAACACAGTGTCCCTGCGACGGTAAGCCGCAGCTGATGAACAGTAAGCAGCAGCCCATGCTTTGATGTTTTGGTTGCAGAAGGCAAAGTACTGGGACCCATTGGCTCCAAGAAGATGAAAATTAAACCAAAGAAAAAATTAAAGTGGACACAGGACCAGATGATGATGATGATGATGATGTGTTATCCGGCAAATGAATTTTTTTCCATTGGTGGCACCGATGGAACTTGGTTAAATCTGTGGTGTGTCCAACGCTGGCTTTACCCGACATCATATTGGACGATAATTATCGACGCAGTTGGAGTGAGTTAAATGTTTGGCTTGAAGCTACACGTACATGTGAGACCACACGTCCAGTGTACTTATTGCTTTCTTGCATAGGTTAAAACGTTATTATACATCTTTCATGTTTCATGTTCCCCGCACTAAAACTGGGGATGAAACATATATTGGTAGAGTTTAGACAGTATTTAGGAGGACCTCTTTTCATACGGGATATATATTATACAACAAAATGAAATTTATAATCCGTAGCATAGTATTTACATTCTGTCTATTTTCATAATCAAAAGTTAAGAGGACTTTACATGCAAATCGTGGGCAAATAAGAAAATGCGAGAAAAAATGATTGGTTTAGAACAAAAACCAAGAGAAGTCCCCAAGGTGTATTGTTATTTGTTATTGATATATACTGCACACATCCTTCCGTTTCAATAAAATGGTTACAGGGGAGATGATTATTTCGTGCAGTATATAGTTATGCGCTCATCTACAAAGTTGTGTCTTGGCAACTTTGCAATTCCTGAAGGTAATTTACACCCTACAGTTTGAACTTTTTAAATAGTATAGGGAGGCGCTGTGGTGAACTGGAAAAATCAAAATTGTGGTATTCTGCTTTTATGTCTATTCGCAAAGTTTTATAGACAGACAAATAAATGAGTATAGAGTTTACTAATGAAACCACAACGCGGTCGGATGATGGTAATAGGACAATAATTTTATTCTGAGTGACAGGTTTGCATTCAAATTCTTAGATTTTATTGCCATCTTATCTATTACACGTTTAACAGCACACAATACAATACAGTATATTAAGACAATAGCTTCAATATACTAAAACTTAGCTAACAATGTATACATGTTTACAAAATGAAGTAGGCTACTACATGAACTACTGTATGTAAAAACAACAACAACAACAACAACAACAACAAAAATAGCAACTTAGATGTATAAAAAGGTGCGATAGGGACGCATTATTTTCATGTTATGGATGCAGATCTGCAACACCATTGGAACGTTGTCAGACATCGGGTTAACAAATTGCATTCAAACATGGATCACACTGTTTTTCGACAGGAAATAATAAGGCCATGGTAGTGTTATTATAAAACAAACACACAATGGACGTTTGTACAGGATGTTAATTTGACAAACGCTTTGGCCAATGGTCATACTTGGTGCGTCAGTCACCTCTGCATTATCACACATATTTCATGTCAACGTTGAGTCAGTGGGGCGACACTTACACAGAGAGCGCATGGGTCAGGAACACAGGAGGGGTCAAGCAATGCATTTATTCACTTTTTGATCAGCAGCTCGTTTTAATGTACCGGGTGAGAGTCTCCATAATTTTGCCCTTGTTATTTTAGAAGATTATTTCCACAGGTCACAGTGGACACATAGGTTGATATCCTTTATTTCTCTCACACCTAGCACTTGTCTGAGGGCGTACTTACCATTTCTATCCACAATCGGACGCGGAGAACTTTCCTCATCATTGTTACAACTCGTTGCCTACTGGGCAAACACTTATAAAGCACTCAAAATGGCAAAGGCTCGACGGGAAATATTGCTACAATTCAGAGATTGTATTATCTGTCCAATTAATTGTAGGTCTGTGAGAAACAAAGTTTAGCATTGGATGGGAGTTGGAGACAATGTTTGTACTATTCATTTTAATTACGTCTGTGTGAAAACAAAGACTTTTTATTTTCTCTGGAATTATCTATCTATCTATCTATCTATCTATCTATCTATCTATCTATCTATCTATCTATCTATCTATCTATCTATCTATCTATCTATCCATCTATCTATCTATCCATCTCTCTTCCTACCTGTCTGTCTGTCTGTCTGCCTGCCTATCTGTCTGTCTATCTAGTTTATCTATCTATCTATCTATCTATCTATCTATCTATCTATCTATCTATCTATCTATCTATCTATCTATCTATCTATCTATCTATCTATCTAAGTAAGTTTTTCTCGGACACTATTGCCTCAAAAAGTACCGAACTTGGCTTTGGTCAGTGAACAAGTAATAAAATGAAGCGTCTGGGCTCGAATAGTCAACGGTTTGGATATTATGCAAATGAGGGCCATTTGAAATTTTAATTGCTTTAATATTTTCAAAATTTTAGCGGTAGAGGTACCATTCCAAATCTAATTCATAGATCTGTCCCATAGGCACATCCGATAAACCACAAACAAAAGTTGTAGAATTTCAGATTATACAAATTTGGAGCACTTGAAAAGTTTAAATGTTGAATGTCTTTAAAAATATTAAGGGTTGAAGCACCATTCCAATTTCATTCAAAGGTTTGTACTAAATGTGCACCTAATGGACCGTGAACAAAAGTTGTAGAAGTCTAATCTTTGCTAATGAGGGCACTTAAAATAAAAAGTTTAATATAGCAAAAACTATCAGATGTAAAGATACAATTGCAAGTCAATTCATAGTTTTGGGCTATAGGCGCCTCCAATGGACCAGTAACAAATGTTGTATAACATATATAATTTGGGACAGAAGAAACTCGACACGGTGGACGAGTTGGAGATTCTGGGTGTTACATTTTCTTCCAGATGTCATTACAACAACCATGTAAATAAGAGATGTGCCGCCTCTAGGCGGGCTATTTTTAGGTATGCTAATGCTGGTATGAGCTACCCCGGTATGAACTCTCAGGCCAAATCATACCTGTGGAAAACGGTAGGAGTTCCCTGCCTCACATACGGAATGAACACTGTTTATCTATCTCAAAGTAATTTGTCTCAACTGGAGTCTACTCAAGGCACCCTTGTAAAGGGCTGCTTAGGTCTTAGTAAACGTCACCGTCATTCCCCCTGTTGAAAGCTTTAAATATCCCACCTGTTTCACATATAATAAAGTTAGATACTGCCTCACTAATTTATAGAGTCAGCAGGATAGATTCGCCTGCCCGTTCAATATTTTTTCATATTTTATCCCAGTATTTAACAAGCGGACAGTCCATACCGGGCTCGCTTTGCCACCGTATGCAGGAGGAGAAAATACCCCTCCACTCAGTGTTTCGACAACGGACGGTCCCTGCTCTGGCCGGGGCAGCGACCCTTGACGGGCTCACCGATACATTAAAATACTTACTGTGTGGTCCGAAATTCAATCTCCAGAATTCTTGGAACCATCGCATGGTGCGACTGTTAACAGGTGCTTTCTGACTGCATTCTGTGTGGCCTCCCATATGGTGGGGGGGGGGGGGGGGGGGGAGGTCGGCCCGAGTGTTCAATCTGTGCGACTTGGGGCGGTTGGATCCTCGGGTCGGCCCGGCCCTCCGGGGGAGGTCCCGACCATGTTGTGTCATACAGGTATAATCATATCTCTACGGTCATGTTTCCTGGTATCTGTGGGTCTTTTCTGTGGGCTCTCTGGCCATGTTATTTTATGTGTTCTTATTTTATGTTTCTTGTCCTGTAGCTGTATATCTCGATGTAATGGTATTTATGTATTTCCCCGTTTCCGGGGGTTTTAATAAAATAATAATAATAATATATGCTTATTACAAGCACTTAATAGTTGAATTGTTTAAAATGTTCAAATTTTTTAAAGGTATTGGTATTATTCTAACTTTAATTCACATGTTTGTGGTTTAGGTGCATCCAACAAACTACGATGAATAGATTATAATTTTAATTCATGAAAATTAGAGGCACCAGAAAATGTAAATGTTGAATATCTTCCAAACTTTTAAAGGTAGCGGCGGGGTTCAAAATTAAATTTGTAGATGTGCGTTATAGGCGCATCTTGGCCATCCAATGGACCACAAACGAAAGTTGTAGAATTCTAATTTACGCTAATTAGGGACGCTAACAATTTAAATGAGATAGAGGTCTCCATCATTCCTTCAATTTTTAGCTTTGTGCTGCAATTTCAGTCGAACTTGTATTTTGAATGCCTGTTGAGGGCATGCTTTGCATAATTTATTATGTGGTATACAAATCAATTCTGTAATTCAATTGAAGTTATGTGCAAGAATTCAACATTCAAAGACAACTGGTGTCAATCTCACTTTCTGACATGTTTCGCTGCAGCTGCAGCATATGGACACAAAAGTCGAGATCGTAGGATTTTTTTTATTAATGCAAGCTTTGAACGCACACAGACTGATTTGTTTTTAAAGAAAATCTTGTTTGTTTTTGTTTTTCACTCGGCAAGACTCTCTCTCTTTCTCGCTCTCTCTCTCTCTCTCTCTCTCTCTCACACGCACACACAGAGAAACACAGACACAGACACACAGACACAGACACAGACACAGACACAGACACACACACACACACACACACACACACACACACACACACACAACTCAAATCGTGCAACTGCCACCCAATGCCAGATTCTCAATGGTCATTTTCTAGATATTATCAGATTTCCATTGTCATACAGATTTCATGGAAAATGTATGGACATTTTTTCCACGGAAGGTTGCGCTATTTTTACAGAGAGGATCCGTAATCTCCTTAGCACACTGAAAAAAGGCCCGTGAATTTGCATTGGAAAGAATTCCCTGTATTATGTTTAGGGGACATTTTAATGTTTGCCAGAAGGTTTCGCATGCTTGTTCTGCTGTTTGTTTTTTGCTTGCCGGCATAAACATACACAACATTTTTATTCATGTGCACATAATTTACATGTCGAAACAGGAAGACATAAGCGTCCTACCAAAGTTCCTGTTAGCCAGAGAGTCTGTGACACTTGCCAAGAACTTGATAATGAATTTCATTTTGTTATGACATGAACGAAATTTCAAAATCCAAGAGAAAATCTGCTTAAGAGTATTCGAGAAATATTTTGTAATTCGGATGCTTATAATGATTAGAGTATGTTTAAATTTATTATGGGTACTGCATGACACAGAACTTGTATACCTATTTGAAAATTTCATGGACAAAGTCATTGCCCTGAGAGAGAAACCACTGTAATCATGTAACACCGTGCCAATTTGAAGACTGCATTCTATTTTCATATCAGGTGATTAGTGATTTATGTAAATCTTTTGTATTTATGGTACTGTACTGTGCTGTGCGTGTCTGTACTGTTTTTGCTACATTTTTTTGATTGTGTGCATATTTTAATGTGATTTTCTTTTTTTTCTTTCATACTCTACATGTGTACATGTTGTATATTTGACATATTGCTGTATTTTATGTAACAGCGCAGTCAAGAAAGATCCATTCATTTATATTTTCAAGTTTCCTGAACTCAAGATGACCTACAAGCAAGCTGACGCCCGGCCACTAAGAGGAGCATAGCTGAACAGAAACAGCCGTGGATTCTTATAACCTTCCTAAGACGGCAATTTGCTCTGCAACATGCTTACAGACATACAAAGATGACTATAGAATAGACAGACATACAAATATGACTATAAAATGTCAGATTGCCGTTTCAAAAATTCACACAATTTTATTCTTTTTTTTTTTTTGATGAGTCTACAGTTACATGGTCACTTTCGAACTTTTTCCTGTTGCCATGAAGATTACTGATTGCAAATGGCAGCCATAAAACGGATCTCCGGTTGTTTACATCCGCTCAGTAATTCCTGTGACGTTACTATATTGCTTTCAATATCAATGAATAAAACCAAATATGACCAGCCCAACTATTATACGCTTTTTTTAAAAAGTTGAATTTTCAGCTTTAAAAACTCGAAATTTCGACATTAAAAAGTCGCAACTTCGAGAAAAAGTCAAAGCTAATTTTTTTTTAAAGTCGGAATTTCCTGAAAAATCCCGAAATTACGTTCTTTTAATCTCAAAATTCCAGATTTAAAAGTTCAAATTCCGAAAAAATAACCCGAAATTGCGAGATTTAAAAGCTGAATTTTTGAGAAAACAACTCAAAATTTCGAGCTTTCTGTTTCTTTCTTTTTTTTGGTGGTCCTTATAGGCTTCCGTAGGACACAAATTTGATGTAAATATAAAATAATTAATTAGGAGTTCATGAGGATAATGTAAACAAAACAAAACATTACGGGAACGTTCCTTTGTCAGACTGCCACCTCTGACCCGGCAGAAAACTATAGAGGCCCAAAGTTCCGGAGTTTTGTTGACCAGTTTGACGGCAATTTTTAATATAACAGAATTGTTTACAAATTACTATGTTTTTTTTCCATACACATTTTTTTCATACATTACGTACTGACAGATATGTTATTAAACAATGTATACAAATAGGAACATGTTTGCATGAGTCTATTGTTATGTATGTAAATAATTTATGATGTAGACTATATATGATATGTAATGGTCACAAATGTATGAGTTAAAGTCAGTGATATTTTGTGGGGTTTTGTAATTTGTAGCTTTGATAATCAATTATTAGCTTTATAATTTTTTGTTTAAATCTTTTCAAGCATTTCCTTTAAATCTCAAAGCCAACAGTAAATAGGAATACATCATTTCAAGGTCACAATGATGAATTCAGGAAGTACATTTTAAAATGATGACTTGATAAAAAATGGGAGCAATGGCTTAGAAAAAGTGCATGATGACGTTTTACAAAGGCAAGAACTACATTTGGATCGTTGTGTCATAATACTCAAAGACACGGGGTAAACCATGTAAGTTTTATTCTAAGATGATAACTCAAGAACTGTTTGAGGAGGGAGATTGTGCATGAACAAACTAGGCGCACGAGTTTCAATAGTTTGCGTCTGTTTTTGTAACACATTCAGCTGACTTGACCGTCAAGTAAGTTAATGACACAGTAAACAGACATTAGCTCCATCTATCATCCTTCCACAGATTATATTTGTTACCCCCCACCCCAAAATGGCGGCATCTTCTTCCAAGTTCGTAAGTATGTTGAAAAGGCACTTCTCTACCAACTTAAAGTTGTTCGACAGGTCACCCTTTCGCTTATTGATTATTATTTTTTGGGGGCGGGGGGGGGGGGGATTTTCAGGCAAACCTCCGAAACTGTTTGGTCAATTGTTTTGAAGTCACACCGTGGTAGTCCCCTTTTCATTCAATGGGTGGCGCTGTATTTGTTTCGTTTGACATTTTATTATTTTACTTATATTTTTGTTATTTTTCCAGTTTCTTTCCGTAATCATTATCAATATTTTTTTTCAAACTTGGCAGGAATATACCTTGAATTGCTTTCGATCAACCTTGTTTACTGGATGGCTCAGCTGTAATCTCGTGTTGTTTATGATACCACATAATGGGCAAGAAAGGCATTATGTCTGCATTGTATGTGGCTTAAATGCTCGGGCGTAAATGCATGTGAATTGTCTCCACAGAAGTTTTTACCTTGGTAGCGTTTCTGTTAGTTCCTGATTTATTTATTTGATTCCCAAAGTCATACAACAATGTGAAAAGTCAAAACATATTCGAGTTGAACATAAAAACCGGATTAGGCTTCCATTCAGTGACCTTACCATAATTCACAACGTCACAGAATAAGGGACCGACCATTTGATACCTGGTGGCGGGCTATGCATTTTGTATCAACCTACTTTCTTTTTCAATGCACACAAGATGTACATAATTTTTTTCCTCTGACCTCAACGTACATTTTTTTTTGGTGAAGAAGTTAGTGGGATGCACATGTTCTTGAACTGTTTTAGGGTTAACATTTACAGTACAATCAATGGAGACGACATAAACACAACATTTGGTATTTTGGAAAATTAACATTGTATATTGAAGGCATAAAGGAGACATTAATTTGTGCTTTTTATGTTTACCAGTGAACTATGGTACTATCAGCTATCACAGGTTTGCTGAACATAGTACGAAGTTAAACCTGACTTTGCGAGCCATACCACATAGGGCGAAGCCTAAATGTGCTATGGCTGACTAAGGCCAAGTAAAACTCCGTACTACGTGAAGCTAGCCTGTGATAACAATTTTATCATATTTTTAGTAAATATCATGTTGCTCGCCTGCTAAACAGTGATAAAAACCGTATCACCTGTTTGATTTTCGTGCTGCACAAACTTTTCTGCTCGCAAGCGAAGGCAAGGCTCGCTCGCTAAAACGATATCAATATAAACCGTATCACCTGTTTGATGAAAATACCATGTGTTTGCTGCATGAAACACTGAGTGTGGTTATATATTTTGAAATAATAAACCAATCCATTCTGCTTATTATTACTAAAAATATGATAATATAGCATCTTGTCCAGTCAACATTATCAACACAAACATGTATTCTTATTTGCGCAACCAAAATACTGTATGTTTCTTCTAATATATATATATATATATATATATATATATATATATATAGTTGAAATGTGCATATATATTAAGCAGCATTGTATTTATATCCAATGTAGTGACTGTCTCAGATATACAAAGGTATACATGTAAAAATATAGTAATACTACAACAAGTTCTTGTGTACTTTGGATTCTGCAAAAATAAAGTGACATTCTGAAAAAGTAGTGTTTCTTATTGTTATTTCTTCATATCCACACCTATATGTATCCTGCCAAGCCACCAGCTAATTGTGGTCTGCACCCAATCTAGATGAACTAGTTTAGTAAATATAGTTAATAAATATATACCCAATCTGGATGAACCAGCTCAGAAAATATGGTATTAACCCATTCCACCCTGAAGGAAAAGTATAGACACATGTGTTTTACATGGATTGGGAATCTGGCAAAGCCTATATTAATCCCTCTCCAAGGCAGAGATGTTGGCATATACTTTTCTACCTTTTATTGGTGGAGGAAACCGAAGATCTCGGGGAAAACCACCGTTCACGATCGGTGAGGTAGTTAACTCCAACCACATGCCGCCAAGGCCGGCATTTGAACACAGGTCGCAGAGGTGGAGGGCAAGAGCGTGGCCCCCCTGCCAACCGTGAACCCCTCAAGGAAGATCGAGTCAACAGCTTTCTTTTGCATGCCCTGGGTGCATTGCGCCCAGACCACGCCAAGGAAAGCTGTTGACCATGAGCAAATAATTGGGAAGGATCTCTTATACAAGATTAATCCAAAATTTGGAAAAATAGCCAGAAAATGAACAGACGACATTTGGATTTTAGCAGGAAAACATTGACTGGGGTAGAATGAGTTAATAAATTGTGTCTCTTACAAAGATCACATTATTTCTTACATATCCAGTAGGAGGCACTAGTTTTCCTTGTTTTGTGATGCCGGTTTGTTTGTGATGGTACTCTTTCAGTCCATCATAGAGATACCATGTGCCTCCTGCTCGAAAGTTGCTGACAAAATGTCCACCATTTCCATATGTGATACACTGAAGTGTGTAGCTGTGTCCCAAGATCTGCAGCTTATTGGTATTAGTTTATACTATATGGCAGTTTCAAGTACATGTAAATCATCTTCATGATCTTTAATAGAGAGGTATTGCCTGCTGTTCATGGTCCCCGTGTACGCCAGCACATCACAAGTTTTGGCTCATCACGTGGTTATTATGCGCGCAGGTATCTGTGGTTTAAACATATTTTGAAAATAAAATATCTTTAAACCACAGACACCTGCACGCCAAATAACTACATAATGACCTAAAACTTGTGATGTGATAGGTGTACACGGCAACCATGAACGGCAAATATATATGTGTTTACATAATCATCTATTTTGAATGATTGTGCCCAAAAGGTATTCTAATTTCGATGAGGGAATCAAAATACTAGTATGTGTGATATTCTTGTCATTATTTCAATTTATTATATTTGTGCAATATAGGTGAGACGTGTTAAATCTCCAGAGATTAATGGGTATGCGCGTGTATTTCAGTGATACCCACTTTTGAATAATTTGTTTCAATATTTTATTTTATATTATATTTTATTTCTCAGATTAAGCTATTTTTAAGGCACCGTTACTTAGCTCTTCGAGAGCCAATCACAGCATAAGTTGTGCTGATGAGCCTGAATCACTATCATCATTCCAGATTCAAATTCCCCATCCACAGACCTTTCATTCAAGTACCAGCATGCCTATGTTCCCAGAGAGACAAACAGTCCAGGTCAATAGCTTTCCTCGGCGTGCTTTGGGCGCGTTGCACTATAAGCCCAAAGGGCGCCGAGGAAAGCATTTGACTCAGTCAACGTCCAAATGTGGCACTGAAAGGGGTATTTGCAGTTATTTATGTCTTGGCCACCCATGGGTGCTCTAGAGTCCAAGAATTGAACAGGTTATTGTTACTATTATTGACGGAAGTTTTCGGTCCCAAATTTATAGGAATCACAAGATTATCGAGCCAAATTCATATTAAATATTGTATTTTCCTACCATTCTCGTAAATGCTTGCAACCCATTGACCATTTTGATTTGTTCAAGCACCTGGATATATCAAACAGATGGCTTGATTATAGCAACCTGATCTAAGTCATTCACATACAATTTTGATTTTTATTCATACTATGCATATGTGCATTACGTGAAGACTAATTTATGCAAGTTACTGCAATAAAGTGCTAAAAACTTGTCTACCAAATCTCTTATATTTTGTTGAGTTGATTGAGTGCATGATATAGTCACCTTTGGCAGAGTCTACTCTAACTGAATAGCACTTGTTGTGAAATGTGAATTAAACCCCTATTCATAGGAACTTTGTTTTCCTTTTTGAGAAGCTTTCAACAGGCATCCACCATGTTTTTTTCAGCTCTGAAGATCTTTTGACCTCTCACCCCTATGGGAAGGCTTGTCACATGATAAAAGACTATTGTAGACTGACGGAAGTCGATGGAAGTCTACGGGCACTCGGTTTGAAAGTATTGCACATACATTCCCCATGCAATAGTATCCAATGGAAGAAAATTCAAGATCGATAATTTGTATCAAAGTGTCTTTCCAAACCAGGATAGTACTATTAAAATACTAAAATTACCATCATTGCCTTCAATTAATTAAGAACTATTTAACAATTGATGCTTCACATTTCTTTTGCTGGGGATGGGGTATGGATACCTGAGTGGCCGTGTGAAATTAAAACTTTAACAGCATTGTGAAAATCCTTCTCTTGTATTAAGTTTAGATATTTTATCATCTTTACTATAAGTCTCAAATGAGTGGAGTGATGACTGCAGGACTCTCCTTAATAATTTGATATTCTGCATTTACATGTATAGAATTACCATATCTATACTGGGTTACAGAATAATCTGCACAATGTATATAGCCTGTAAAGCAATGGAACAAGATCACTCTTCTGCGTCATTCAAATTGGCATTTCGCCACAAATGGTGGGCTCCCAAGTTCTCAAAGAAAGCTATTGACCCACTAATACACGGACTTTGATGGGAAAATAAACAGTTTTTTTTCTTGCTTAGCCAAAACAAGAATAGGAACGTGGATGTATCAAATATTTCGAGAATCATACATGTACGTATATAAAAAATTTAAATGCCACTATTGATACTATCTTTCATTAAAGCAGTATTTTTTAAGAGAGGAATGACGTACTTTATTTTTTTCAGGTGATACTACGAAGGACATTATTTTTTTCAGCAATGTTGGGACGTACATATTTTTTTCAATAAAATGCATAGCCCCCCCCCCCCCCCCCCAAGTATTAAATGGTCGGTCCCTAACCAGTAAAAGTTAGTCGCGGTTGCTCAGTGAAGAATCCAGGCTGCACATGCGTGACCGGGATCTAATTTACAAGATCGTAGGCCTACGGTGCATTTTGTGTCCTTGTAACATTGAAAAATTGAATCATCATGAACTTTGGTAGTACGCATAGCGTGGGTCCCAAGTAAGCGTGAGAGCAAATTCGTGACTTTGACCATATTCCAGTACTACAGTTGCCTCCTAAGCAGACTTTCTTGGGGCGATACACTATGTTGGCCCCCAGCGAGGGTAGTAGACCGCCAAGAACGGATGTTTAGCAGGCAAGTACTACAGGGACACTTTAATACGTGAATGCTATACTCCTACTATATACAAAGAACTGTACCATTGTACTGTTAGTATACGATATGGAAATAATGAAGAGGGTAAGTGTATGGATTATGTTTTGCCTGTAATACCATTTGATTGAACCTATGGATGCCAAGTGTGACATCAATTTTGTGGTTATCTTAATTCATTTCGTGGACAAAATCAGTTCCCTCAACAAAAATTAGCAGTTTATCATTTTTGTCCCCGAAATTCTAATATACAGTTCACAGAATTGAACAAATTCTCACGAAATTGGGAAAGAAAATCACGAAATCCAATCAGTTTCACAGAATTCATTAAAGCCTGTTTATTCATTTCTGTGTGCATAATTTTGAATTTAGTCCACAAAAGGGAAGAAAATTTTCACTTTTGGGGTTAAGTTTGTTATTTCGTTCACAAAATCGAGCAATTTTTCAATTTTGTCGAAATTATTATCACGAAATTTAAATTATCTTATCAATTTTGACGACGGAAACAGTATTCAGTTCACAAGATCCTATACGATGTATTCAGTTTCGTGTGCAAAATTGGAAGAAATGACCAACAGTATTATACTTAATGGACTGTGTACAGTCTCAAATGGAATTAGGGATTGGCATAAAGCCGCAGAAACGTTATCGCGGTCATTTTGGTGAGTTCCTATAATGACTTGTAAAGGGCATTGGTCCCCACGTCTCGCAATATGCCACTTGCTGTAGTGACAACAGTCAAAATTAAAACACAGACACATGTGCGAGATTTTTAGTTTCTGATAAGATCGTCAAGCGTCTTTGAGAGTACAAGACTTTTAGACCCTAGTTTTCAAAACGTCACATTTTACCAATTTCGTGCACGAATTCGATCAAGTGTTTCAATTCCACATGTTGTAAAATTTTGTGGACAAAACGGAGGTAGTTTCGTGATTTCGTGTACGAAATTGAGAAACTTAACGATTCTGTTGACAGAATTGTATTATCTTTAGATTTCTGTGAACAAAACTGTCATACTCTTACAATTGTGTGCACGAAATTGATAAATTTTCAGGGTTTTGCTTTCTTATCCAATCTTTTCAGAACACTCACGCTTTTGTTTCAAAAGCTGGAGTTTTGTTATGATAACCCTGGGTTTTGCAGATGTTTTTATGGAAGTTCTAATGTTCAATAATTCCCAAAACCCACGGTTTTGTACCAAAACCGTGGGTTTTGCTCACAAAACCCAGAGTTTTTAAACAAAACCTATGGTATTGTTTATAAAACCGTGAGTTTTGTAACGGAACCCTGAGTTCTGCTTGCAAGTCCCAGGGTTTTGCACAAAACCATGGGTTTTCTAAAGTACCCAGGATAACAGAACAAATATCATGATTTTTTAATTTTGTTCAATAATGTGCACAAAACCGTGGGTTTTATTACAAAACCCAGGGTTTTGTAGACGAAACTCTGGGTTTTGTTCGCAAACCCAAGGTTTTGTATCAAAACCCCAGGGATTTGCACACAAAACTCTGTGTTTTGCTTTGTTATCCCATCTTTTCACAAAATTCACGGTTTTGTTTCAAAACCCTGAGTTTTGTCATGATAACCCTGGGTTTTGCAGTTGTTTTGTTCAATTATTTGCAAAACCTAGGGTTTTCCTACGTCGGAAATCCCAAGGTTTCGAATAATTCGCAAAACCCTGGGATTCGTGACGTCATAAAACCCACGGTTTTGTATTTTACCGCAAAATTGGTCATATGGGTACACCAACCACCCACACCACGGCTTGCTTGCTGAACTTGCTGTAAACCAATATCATGTTAAGATGGCGGATTTCAGAAAACTTCCATTGATTCGCGACTTAAATGTCGTGTATTTTATCACTGTATGCACTTCATGAGCTCATATTTTAGGTACTACAAGAGAAAACATGTAAGATGTGTATCGCATATATGTTTTTAAGAAATTTAATAGGTTAAGACCGATTTTCAGTTTCTGGGACCGTGCGATCGGGCTGAAGTTTTAGCAGCATAAGGCCTCTGATCTGCCGCGCAGTTCAAATCCACCATACGTTGTGCCGCTGCCTGCAGTAATTATGCGACCGTTGATTGCAAAACGACTGCCACATCACATCATGGTGATAATTATCTCAACACGACTAAGTCTTAAATTGTTACATGGTATTCTTTTACTCCACCTTCATTCCCACCATTCAGAATTTTGCATCTATTTCTGTGTCCACTCTGGTGAAAGATACTAAAGCTCTTCCCCGGGAGCTCTGCAACCGGAAGGGTGAAAACCCCGTCTGTAACGGGATGTCCCTGTGTCAGCCACTACCCCCATACAAACTACCTTTTCCCAGTACTGAGTTGTGTACAAGTTTTCTGTTGACGGGCACTGCAAATCACACAGGATTGCCTGGCACCGTTTAAGAACTGTCGAATGGTTCATTGTACACCACGTCCACCAATAATTGATAAATAAACAAAAGAAGTTGAACTTGAACAAACCAAAAGCCAATTAGACATTTTTCTGGCGTCACAGCATTGTTCTTTTACCAGAACCAACAACTTCAACATTGAGAAATTTCCCAAGTATGAAACTTCTACTCGATTAAATTAATTAATTAAAAAATGAAAAGATTTAGTCGGGATCGATCTGGTCACCCCTTGACCCGCAGTCCGACACGCTAAGCATGTGGCCATATTTGCTTGTAGAGATGCAATTCGGTTTCTGTATCATATTTGTTCAAATTGTTGGTGGTCGGACCACACGGCTTTGTTTACTCCTTCACATCTAGGTCACGCCAGTCAAAGCCAAGAAGACCGCAACCAATAACTGTTGAATATTTCAGACAATAATGGTTGAAGAATGGGACCGAAAACGCTACTTAGATAAAAAATTCCAGGGCTCCATCATAAATCGTGCAAAAAATTAATTATTTGCACGGGATCGAATGTTTTACGCAAATTATAAGAGCTCGAGGCTGTGCATTCAATAGTCCATGCGGCTCTTCGCGCCGGCGTGTGGATTATTTTGAACACTGGATGCGCAATCTCTCGTCCTTTAAGCAATACATAACTTATATTCTCATCGTGTCACAAAGAGGTAGACTTTGCGTGTGGTAACCAATAATGATGTTATTGATCAAAATAACTGAGCCACTTGTAGTTTGATGCTATTTTTAAGTTGAGGAGCCTAGGAAGGCCTACCAAGTAACAGCTGTCATGATTGGTTGGTTACAAAACCCTGGGTATTGCACCTTTACAAAACCCTGGGATTCGTGATGTCACAAAACCCAGAGTTTTGTAATCTCCCAAAACCCACGGTTTTGTTCTGTTATTTCACAGCATTGCAAAACCCATGGTTTTCTGGCTAAACCGAGGGTTTTAGGAACAAAACTGTGGGTTTTGTTCAGAAAGTAACAAAAACCGAGGGTTTTGTGATCAAAACTCAGAGTTTTGCTCTTAAACTGTGGGTTTTGTGCTCAAAACCCAAAGTTTTGCTACAAAACCCACGGTTTCGGTACGAAACCGTGGGTTTTGTTTATGAAACCCACGGTTTTGTACACAAAACCCGGAGTTTTGTAGCAAAACCCAGGGTTTTGTCCAAAATGATATCAAAAATTCAATAACTGAGCAAAACCCTGGGTTTTGCTAACGAAACTCAGGGTTTTGTGATAAAACCTATGGTTTTGTTAGCAAAATCCTGAAAACCCAGGGTTTTGAAAAGCAAAACCCACGGTTTTGTGAACGAAACTCAGGGTTTTTTTAATTATTGAACAGTACAACTTCCATATGTTTTGTTTAATTGTTTGCAAAACCCAGGGTTGTGTGACATCAATCCCATGGATTTGAATAATTCGCAAAATCCCGGGATTCGTGACGTCACAAAACCCACAGTTTTGTATTTTACCGCAAGAATGGTCATATGGATACACCAAACACTGACAACACGGCTTGCTTGTTGGGCTTGGCTGTAAACCAATATCATGCCAAGGTGGCGGTCCTCGGAAAACTTCCATCGATTCGTAACTTAATTAACGTCGTGTATTTTATCACTGTGTGCACTTTATGAGCTCAATTTCAGGCACTACATGGGAAAACATGTAAGATGTATACCGTAAGTATTTTAGGAACTTTAATAGATAAAGACTGATTTTCTGTTTCTGGGACCGTGCGACCGGACTGGAGATTTACCGACATTTAAGGCCTCTGATCTGCCTTGTAGGTAGAACCTACAGTACAGCTCTCGTCAAATGGACCAAATTGCTAGCTCGTCGATCACGCTGGTCCGCAAACAGAAAGAGAGCTAGCCTTGTGTAGCATGCTCAAATAAAATGCTCGCACCATGCGAATGCGTGGTCGTCCTTCTTCGCATTTGGCTAGCAATGGGACTGGCTACGTGTCAAAGGACGCGCATCGTGCGAATTGCAAGCGAGCACCAGTGTTGGACTTGTTGGCGGGCACTGCATAAAGTAACAGATCAGCATCTGAAATTGATCGATGTGCGTATGACTTTTAATCAGGAAAGTACAGCTCGTGACACAAAAAACTTTTACAAGACTTGGTTGGTTTGTCGCTGTCCATATGGCACATAAAAGGATTAAGACGATGCCTTGGCTGGAGCTGGGGAGGAATAGAAACTATTGTGTCTTGTGGCCCTGACACCATCGGTTCCCTTGTGCTCCTCCATGATGCCTTTTGTAGGTTGAGGTCAACATGTCGATTATGATTGGTTCAAAGCAACCACATGTTGTACAGGTTCTCCTCATAACAAGAATAACTGACAGGCAATGCGCGCAAGGTTTGAAAAGTTGATTCAACCTCGCCAGACAGGCATTGAGCATCGTGCGATAGGCTCAACGCATTTTGTAGCACGCCAGTCGCCAGATCCGAGAAGAAATGAGCACGAAAACGCATGCTTAAAAAGGCATGCGCGCACGTTTTGGCACGCCGGTATCAATCATATCTCGCTGGCGGCATGCGAGATGCGTGGCTGAGCGCTCAAGCATGCGTAAAACTGTGCGAGTTCGGGTGGTCCATGATGCCTGAGTTGCACTGTACCGTACGTTGTGCAGCTGACTGCAGTGAGGCAACCGTTAATTACAAAACGACTGCCACATCATATCGTGCCCTTAAAAGGGGAAAGGGCCCTAAAACCGATGAAATTGGTACCGGGTACCTGTAGATGTTTAGACAATAGAATATCCGATCAAGTTTGTGATTGCCGGAGTGTAAACGCGATTTTTTGGTAGGTTTTTGATGCAGTAGATCTCTCTCAGTTCTCCTTGGTTTTCTTAAGATTTCTTAAAACGATTTCGACTCAGTGAAGACACTGTGTTCATGGTGCTTCAACCCGTTACAGAAGTCAGAACTTACGGTTTCTTGGATTGGATTCAGATTTATAAGGTACTAGAACAAACTGATTTTCCAAAAGAAAATCAAATGTCTCCCGTCTGTGAATAAGCTACAGGCGATAACAAATTACAAATGACCAAGTTTGCTTGGAAATTACAATCCTATTTTAGCTCTCACCTAGATACATTACTCTAGCAATTTTCATCACGTTCTTCAAGACTTATTGCAGAGAAACCAATTTCACATAAATATCCCTGTGACCTTAAAATTTAGGTCAAGGTCACCCAAATACAATCCCAACCTTGGTCTTGCCTAGATACATAATACTACAAAGTTTCATCAAATTCCATCAAGTTCTTCAAGACTTATCGCACGGAAACCAATTTCACATAAGTGACCCTGTGACCTTGAGAATTCGCTCAAGGTCTTCCAAATACAATCCCAACCTAGGTCTTGCCAAGATACATAATCCTACGAAGTTTTATCAAATTCTGTCAAGTCCTTCAAGACTTATCGCACGGAAACCAAGTGTTGAAGAACCTGAACAACAACAACAACAACAACAACAACAACAACAACAACAACAACAACAACAACAACAACAACAACAACAACAACAGGCGGAAGAAACGAGCACTAAAACAATATGTCCCCCGGCTTCCACCGGGAGGCATAATACATACCTCAGCTGCAAGCCGAACAGTGCAATGTGTATCACATGTCATGGCAACTGTCACACCATACTGTATTAATTTCCTGGATGAAAGTGAAATACACCAAATTGAAGAGGTTTTTTATTCCTCATCCATATTGTGTCCCCAGGGAACCAAACAGTTGAATTATTCCGAAACATGAAAGGTTTCGTTTCCACATGTGTACAAGGGATTACAGATCAGAATTTGCTGACAACAAACATTGTTACACGACCTCCAGGCAGTACGCAATGAAGCAGATTTTCTGAAACAGGGAAATCTGCAACGACTATGAAACCAAACACCAGGGCCGATTGAAGATGCAATAATGTTCTCAGTAATGTCAGAGTAAATATTATAAACCAATTTGGTGTTTAAATAAGATATTCCTGTAAAAGGCAGCAGTTGTGGCTGAAATAGGATACCCAATTTTCCGTGATAGTAGCTTGTCCTCTATAATATTGCTGTCTTCGTCCATACCCTACAGGTAGATGAGGATATAACAGATGCTATGTTACATGCTCCTGTTCTACTATATGTGGCTCAGGAAGAACTAGGCCAGCCATTACAAAAGGCAATCATAAGAAATTTTCAAAGGCAGGACTCAAAGGACACTATTTACAGTACACAAACTAACATTCCAATATATATATATATTTATATACTGTCTAGATAACTCCAGTTAAGGAAAATATAATTCCGCTATCACTGGAGTTACCTAGAGAACATAAGATCACAACATTAGCACCTGGTTGTGCATAATATAAACACTGGTTATCTGGAACTGAGGAAAAATTTACTCAGGTCAAGATGAGACTGCAAAACAAAAACATAAATGAAATTAAAAATGTGCCATATAAAAATTTAAAGTGGAGAAAAAGTTTGTTGTTGAGATACCTATAGTAAAATTTAAGGGCTCTTATACGTAATATGTATTTGAGTGTAAGTGTATTCAGGATTTTGAGCAGAGGTTTGGTATGTGAAAGAAAAGGGGTGTTGCATACACATCTTATTGCTTTTTTCTGCCATGTAAACATTCTGTCAGAAGGACCCCAAGCTGAAATAGAGTAATTCAGATGTGGCATGAAGAGGGAATTATAAACAAGAGGGAAGCACCGACGTTAGTAGACAGGAACATAGTCTCGTGAGAGTACCAATGGCTCTGGAGAGTTTATCGACAATTTTACCTATGGTGTAATACTACCCTCTCAATCACTCATGCTTATACCCCTGCTTATCAGGTTCCCAGCCAGGTTTTAAAACCTGAAACTTTTTATGGCTGACCTGTGGTTACATGCACAAACCCCCAAAGGGGCCTCCCATACAACTTACAGTGTTTGCGCATGCTCACCAGTTTCTCTCCTGGATTCCGCCGAAATTGTTGTGGTGTTTACAGGAGTGCCCCAAGATCGCCTTGTTTTTGCAGTTTTCACTGCTGGAGCAACTCATTGCTTGAGGATTCAGATAAATGTGGGGTAGTGAGTCTGACCGTTCTTTGAACGAGGAGCCTTGATTCCTACCTGTTTTTTATCTACTTTTGTTTTCAGGCATGTGGTTCTTTCCCTTGAAAACCAAGATGGCGGACAAGGATGTGGACCGCAAGGAGCGTGAGAGACGTCAAGAGGGATCTCGCCTCCTAATTCAGCAGCTCCGGGGAGGCAGGGGTGTAGCCTTTCACCCCCAGGGAGCATTGAAGCAGCTCCAGCTGTCCCTGCCAATTCAGTGGCAGGCACCCCTGCTTCTCAGAAGCAGGATGTGGCCAGCCACTGGATGGGAAAGTAGGACACCCACCCGCACTGTAGAAAGTGCAGATGGGAGCTAGAGCGACTGCAGTGTTCAAGGTTACGACCTTGTCAACACTGCAAAAGTTGGTCAAGTGAGAGGTGGGATCTGTTTGACTTGGATGAACGTCAGCGGGCAAAACGGTGTAATTGGAAAGCCTGATCCGTTCTGGACTCTCAAGCAAGCCTGCAAGTTACCATGTCATCCTCTCTTCTGAGAGTTGAGACTGTGGATAGTGCTTCCGATTCTGTGGGGGGCAACCCCAAAGAAGAGGAGGTGCTCTCGTAAGAGAAAGGGTGACAGGGCCGAGGAGCCTTTTGCAAAAAGGGCACCCGCCTTGGATCTTGGACTCAAGATAATACTGGATGCAATGCAGAAGACACAAATGCTCATGGCCACCACCATGCAGTCTTTTGTGCAATCTGCACAGGTGAGAGCCCCCTTCCACGCACCAGCTGTGTCTGTGACACCTATGGGTCAGCAGACCCAAGACCTGGATTTCCCAAGGAAAATTCAAGGTCCAGGTGTAACTGGCCCCCAATGCAGAGGAGACCAACATGACACAGGGGAGGCACCAGAACAGCCCGGTTTGCCAGCTCCCTTTACGGAGGGGACCAGTGTGAGTGGCACTGGAAAAGGAGCCACAAGTTCTCCTGTGGGAGATGCCCAAGTGCTGACAGAGGTCGGTCATGAACCCTTGCCCAGAGCACTCCAGGAAGTATATGATACTCCCCTAGTAGGTCCGGACTGGTCCGGTACATCAGATCTGGTGTTTGCCGAATCCGTCCCAGTTTTGACCAGGTCCGGACTGGACCACTCCAGTGATCAACGGGATAGAACCAGTCAAACAAAAGCTGCCCTTCCGTCTCTCCTCATGCCTTTTTTTCCACTGCATAGTGGTTTAGATGAGCAGGGAGAGCCTTTGATGGAGAAGGCTAATTACCGAGTCTCTTCTCGATGAGGGCAAGAATGAACGGGAGGAACACCTCATGCATAATCTGGAGTGTGTGTCCCGACCTGTCCAAGGGAAGGGGTCCGAGAGCAATCAGGTGTTGGTCGACGAGCTGGCCCATTCTGCTCAATGACAGTTGTCCTTTGAGGACAGCTCAGCCCCAGCCGAGGTAAGTGAACCTGCAGGGCTCTTCCACTCGATGAAGGAGTCGATCTTGGCTCTCCTCTGAAATACCTTGAAGGCTCCTCTGTTACCACCGACCACGAAGAGACGAGCAATGATGGTGTACCCACTTCAGTCACCGTCTGTGTCGGAACAAGTCGGGTCCAGGTTCCCCTTCTCCACCTACATGCATGAAGTATATCAGAGCCTGGTTTAAGAGCTGCTTGGATCTAAGTCACCCTCTGGTGTCCCGACCCAGCAAGCACTGAAGTGCAGGAAGTTGTTGAGGAGACCTAGGGCTAACATTGCTAGGTAATGTGTACCTAATGAAGTCTATGACACAAAAGTGGAACGGGAGAACATCTGTAAATTGACCCCCCCATCTCTTAAAGTCCCCCGGGAGGTCCTGAGTAGACTTGAGGAGGATGCAAGAGCGATGATAATCATCGCCTCCTTCTTGGACATGTCCTCAGCCGCACCTGGCAAGATCATGCAGCGGCTCTTTGTGTTGCAGCAGGTCCCGGAACCTGTCAGGGACTGGATTAGTCTGAATACCCGGCTTCAGGCATCGTGGGGTATGGTGATTGAGCAACTTATCAGGCAGGCTATCACCATGGAAGCCAACCTGAGATTAACAAGGTGAGTTTCCTGTTTGCAAGTCACCAACCTTTCGTAAGGTGCATAGCGAGCCATGAGAACTCAGCCTCTGTTCCTAAACTATTTGTTCGGAGGTGCTCTGGCTCCCATCCGGGACCAGGTGGTCGAGCAGCAAAAGTGGGAACAGGCTGATGGGGCTAACCAAGCTGTCCTCGACTTCGCTAGAGCCGCCACGAAGGCTCGTGGACAGGGAGCCAAAGTTACTGGTGCCAAGGACTTTTTTGCAAAGAGGAGGAAAACTAGGCGACCCAGAAACAAGAAGCCTCAGAGGCAGGGTTCAGCTGATGCACCAGGCTCCAGCAGGGGCAAGCAGTACCGGCCCTTTTTGAATCCCGGCTTCAGTAAAGGGAAACAGGACTGAAGGTGCATGCCAGTCAACCACACCCATCAGGAGCTTTTACTACGGGTCTTGGGCGATGTGTCAGTGACTCGGCGGCCGGTTACCTGACTTCCGCGGTCACTGGCTTTCCATCACTGACGACTCATTTGTGTTAGGTGTCCTCGAAAAGGGATATGTGCAACCACTCAAAGAGTGACCGACCTTGTCCCACATCCCTTGGAGGTTCGAACCACCAGCCCAAGTGCCGAAGGGGTCATTCTTCACCGTGGCGGTTGAGAAGCT
The DNA here is from genome assembly GCA_964020975.1 of Hermodice carunculata. Taxonomy (NCBI): domain Eukaryota; kingdom Metazoa; phylum Annelida; class Polychaeta; order Eunicida; family Amphinomidae; genus Hermodice; species Hermodice carunculata. The sequence continues at coordinate 106,454,465 of OZ026613.1, forward strand.
GTTGGCAAAGGGAGCCATAGAGAGGGTGAGGGATCACTTGTCTATGGGGTTCTACAGCCCACTATTCTTGGTCAGGAAGAGGGACAGTGGCTGGAGACCGGTCATAGACCTGTCTCATCTGAACACATATTTCGAAGTTCCACACTTCCACATTGAAACGCCAGAATCCATAACCAAGGCTCTCTGACCCAGGGACTGTACCTTCCCCCTTGACTTAAAGGACCTGTATCTCCACGTGCCTATGTTTTAGGGCAGGCGGAAGTACCTACGGTTCACTTACGCAGACCAGGTATTCCAGTTTCAAGCTCTTTCTTTCAGCTTGGCGATGGCACCTCAAGTGTTCACCTGGATAGTGCAATCCATGGCAGCATGTGTTCACAATAAGGGCATAAGAATGCACTTGTACCTGGACCACTGGCTTGTCAAAGCTTTAGTTCATCAGGAACTAATCAAGAACAGAGAATTTCTGTTGAAGCTGTGCTGGGACTTAGGGCTAGAAGTTAACATCCCCAAATCAAATCTCACACCCAAACAGGTGTTTGTCTTCCTAGGCATTCATTTTGATCGGGTCTGATTCGAGTGCTGTCCTTCTGAGGACAGATGGGACAGACTACAGAGCCTTATCAAGAGGTTCTTGAGATCGACACAGCAAACAGCTCAGCAATGGCTATCGCTGTTGGGCATGATGTCCTTGATGGACTCGCAAGTTCCCTTAGGACACCCACACAGGAAGCCTCCAAACATAGCCCAGAACGCCAACTGGAACAGGACCAGTTTGCATCAAATGGTCGATGTAGGTCCGCACGGCAAGTACATCATCCCTTGGTGGACAGTGAGAAGGAACGTCATGGGTGGACAGATGATGAGGCCGTTCAACTCCAGACTAGTTGTTTACATGGACGCATCAAAACAGGGCAGGGGAGCCGACACGGACTCCAACATGGTCTCAGGCATCTGACCTCTGCACTTGAGACATTTTCACATCAATTGGCTAGAACTGGAGGCAGCATGCTTAGCCCTGCAGAAGTTCGAACAGTAAGTGAAAGACAAAGATGAGACGTTGATGTCGGACAACAGGACTGTGGCCTACCTGAACAAACAAGGGGGCATGCGGTCCAAACTGTTGTTTGAACTAACCAAGAAAATACTTATCTGGTGCGGCAGCAAGCGAGTAAGGATTCTGGATCCCCACATCAGCAGCCATCTAAATGTACTGGCCAACCAATTGTCCCGAAAGGGACAGGTGATAGGGACAGAATGGTCCCTACACCCACGAGTAGTTCAAGCATTATGGGACCTATGGGGGGACACCCCATGTGGACTTTTTCGCCACCAGATGGAACCACAAATTGCCAGTGTTTGTGGCTCCGGTCCCAGATCCTCTAGCTCTTGTGGTGGAACTCTGGCGATATGCTGGGACGGAATGTGGGGCTATGCTTTTCCTCCCGTTGAACCCTCAGGTACTGAGAAAGATCCGGGAAGAGAAGGCGGGGATCATCCTGGTGGCTCCCTGGTGGCCAAAATGGGATTGGTCTCTCGATCTACTGGAGTTGACTTGCAAGGCTCTATAACGTCTGCCAGTCTGGGACAGACTGCTCCTGCAGCCTCAGACTTCCCGGTTCCATTGGAATATTGTGGTGCTCAATCTTCATGCATGGAGGTTGTCGCACGACATGTCCAAGAGGCTCAGTTCTCGAATCTCGTTGCCTCAAGTATCGCACGAGGTAAACTTCGAAGATACCGAACAGCGATTTCTTCCTCCCTGAGCAAGAAATTGGGTCAATCATTAGGACTACTCCACATTAATCAGCATTAATCCAAAGTTTTTATACTGATAAACCAGTCGGCGAAAATATCATGCCCACATGGGATTTGAGCCTCGTCCTTTTGGCCATGACGAGAACTCAATTTGCAGAAAAGGATCCCAAAACGAACCAATTAAAAAGGCTGTCTTACAAGACAGTTTTCTTGCCGGCACTGGCCTCAGCCGCCAGAAGGAGTGAAATCCATGCACTGGATGTTAACTAGAATTCGGAGGATAAAACCTTCATCACTTTGAAACCACACATGGGCCTCTTAGCCAAGAATCATGTTACTAGAGACCCCACCGCTGCCTTTACGGGCTTTACAATCAAAGCGCTTTCCAAAACGCTATCATGATCGGAACCCGATAGGACACTGTGTCGTGTTAGGGTGCATAAGTGGTATTTGACTGAATGAAAGGGGTTTCGTCAGGGTTTGGAGAGCCCTCTTTCTTCCATTGAGGAAAACAGAGTCAGGCAGGATAGCGGCAGTGTCCGCATGCCTGAAGGCAGCGGTCTGCAAGGCTACCAGATAGCCTCCGGGTCAGAGGATATTCTTACGGTCCAAGGGGTAAGAGCACATGACAACAGGGCTTTCTCTGCACCGTGGTCCCTGATCCACAATGTTTCCCTTGCCAACATTATGTGGGCATGTAGATGGAAGGCTCACACAATGTTTACTTCCTTTTACCTCAGATTCAGGGTGGTTTGATGGCGATGTGCAATACTTGCACGGCCTCCTTTGGTGATGGGAAGTAGCTCCGAGGTGACTGCCAGGCTGCCCCAGAGAGGCGCAAGTAGCATGTCTGGAGTCGCAGATCCACATGTCCAGGCAAGTAGTCTGCTTTACTTCTGCTGTGGTAGGCTGGGTTGAGGGAACAGAGCAGCTGCTCATTCTATATGCCGTTCTGCTTTTTTCCCTGAATTCTCCTGCTCCTTCTTGCAAAAAGATTGTTCAGGTAGAATTCAGAGTAATTATGGTACCGTACTGACAAACGCAGCCGACCTATGGGGTATTACTATAGATGTGTCAAAAGGTGAATTACGCCCTCCTCCACTCTGCTGGTATAGCAGCATGAGTGATTGAGAGGATAGTATTACACCATAGATACGTGGAAGCGATAAATCCTTCCTTTATCTATTAGTAATACTTACCACTCAATCACTCGGAACCCCCCACCAGTGAAATTCTAGAGGAGAGAAACTGGTGAGCATGCGCAAACACTGGAAGTTGTACCGGAGGCCCCTTTGATTTGATGATCATCTGACATTAATTTGTAACATTTAACGATGTATCAGAATTAATCCTAAATTTGACAATCACTTACTAAAATCTAACATTAATTTTTAACATTTAATGATGTAAGGATTTTTTTTTGTTATTTTTGGTAAGTGGCTGGCAGTTTAAGTGGAGGAGTTCAAGTTAAAGTAAATTGGGAAGTAATAAAAATGTTAGGAATTTTTGTAAGTTTTGGTAAGTGGCTGGCAGCTAAGTGGAAGAGTTCAAGTGAAATAATTGTTAGGAAATATTGTTAGCTTTTGGTACGTGTCACACAGTTGAAGTCAAAGAGAGTACGTTAAGGGATTGAGGAAGGTAAATGTAGGGAAATATTGTTAAATTTAGTACATGTTTGGCTGTTAGTGTCAAGTAAAACACCTACAGTGAATGTAAATGTTAGGAAACAATGTTAGTTTTGTTTTGTATCACACAGTTGAAGGGAGACAACTGCCGCATTGAAGAAAGTAACTGTTTGGACATATTGTTAAATTTTGTACATGTTTGGCTGTTTAAGTGATTAAGTAAAATACAGCGAATATAAGTGTCAGGAAACAATGTCAGTTTTGGTTCGAATCGAACAGTTGTACTGAACAACTGCCGCATTGATTGTTACTGTTTGGAAATATTGTTAACTTTGGAACATGTCTGACAGTTTAAGAGTTTAGGTAAAAACATCGAGAAAGTAAATGTTAGGAAACGTTGTTAGTTTGGATTTATGTCACACAGTTTATGTGAAACAGTTACGGCATTAAGGAGGCTAAGAGTAAACATAGGAAATTCAATTCGTTTAGGTAGCTGTCAAACATGAAATTTAATTTCAACATATTTTTTTAGACTGAATAGCCTAGGTAGCACATACTCTAATCTACAGGCTCTTCATACGAGCAAAACGTCCCTGGTATATACATGACACACAGGACTAAACAGTACAATTGGTACGAGAGTCAGGACCAGGAGGCAGTGTCAGCTACGTGCTTATTGCACCCGAAAATAAAGCTTAGAATTCAAAGCGATAAAGCGATATAATTATGCACAGCATCAAATATTTTAATATTATACTTGTGACTTAAATTATCATTTCAATGCTTAAAATATATAGCCAGGAAATTACAAAAATACATGTCTCCGACTGTGACCTCATGTTACAATTTTTAGAAACTGGCCAGTCAATTCAGAAGTTCTATTTGCCAATATACTCACACACGTTTTCCTCCTTATTTTTTTCTTTTTTTCCTTTGCGTGAGTGAATAATAATATGTGTGCTGATCAGTCTTTGTTAGCATGTATATCCAGTATACCGCCTTATACCTATGTTTTGGCTTGAACTTTTTGCTGCGTAAAATCATGCATCAAGGATAACTTGTGGACTTAATGGCTGCAGTATTATATTAATTGAGACATTTGTCTAAGTTTGCGAGACAATTTCATTATGGAAACCACTCCATGTTAGATTTATGTTGTGGTACTCTATTTATATAACATATTTTCTGCTTTCTGTACCTAAACTAGTAGTTATGTGCCTAGGCCTCCTCCCTATCTGCTTCTTTCCTTTTCCCAGGTTATTTTATTTACGTTCTCGCCATGCTCATCATAGTTTTTCTCTCTTTTTTATTTTTTTTAAACTAATGCTCCTAATAGTGACAGGTTGTCACTTTTTCATTCACCCGGGTTTCTTGGTTCAAAGTTATGTTCTTAAATTTTTTTATGCTTTTGGTATTTAAATCATTAAGGAACATAATTCTTGTTTTTTCAGTATTGTTCTCAACATTGCAACCGACATTCAAAGCATGATGTTGGTATTAAAACTTTATACTTTACGTTTGTGCTCTGCAATTTATGTTTCTTTTCTATTTTTAAGTGTTGGGGCTGTTCTTGCTTACTTACCTATTGTATATGCCATGTATTATTATTACCATCTTTACTGTTTACTTATAAACATCTCTGGTTCCTCCCAGATCAATCTGTAGTCTTCAATCGGTTTATCGCCTGTCTGAACTTTGCCTTTATATATGATATTGTTTAGCTGTATGTGGTTAAAATCAATTATACTTTGTCAGATATCGATACGTTATGTTATCCGCATATTATACTTCTGTTCTATTGATTCTATATCGCTTATATTTGTACCAGTTTGTCTGTGTACACCCAACATGCCCATCATATCTACTGTTTGGGGTAGCGACTATCCCTTACTCGTCCTTTTATTTTATGCATTGTTGTATGTAGCAGCTGCCTGGACTGCTGTTTATCTGTATCCTGCTAAATTGCGCTGTTGCGCCTATACCTTGGTTTTCATATACTATGTCTCTTCTTTAAGATTTCACAACAATGATATCGAGTATTTCCTATCAACTTTACCTTTGTTAATATTGCTCGGTGGTGATGTGCACCAAAATCCCGGAGCTGACGCTGATCTCAATAGAGCTGTTTCCATGTGTCATGCAAATATACGTTGTTTGTCTCAAGTCAAACTTAGTTTTATTCGTACAAATTTATCCCATGATTTCGAAATTATAGTTTTTTCTGAAACCCTTTTGCTAAACAACCACAGTGATGACGACTTTGTGGTTTTTGGACAACCTTGAACTTTTATGGTGTGAAATAAGAATTAATAATTACAAGTTCTTGGTTGGAGTAATTTACAAGCCACCTAATTCTCTTGTATCTTTTTGGAACGACTTTAATCAGTCACGACATGACTAAAGCCACAGGCATAAACGATATCTTTGTGCTTGGGGACACTGAATGCCAATGCCAATACTCCAAATAGTCTTAAACTTCAACAATTCTCTACGAGTAATCTTCTCTTTATTCATATCAATGAACCTACCCATATTACAGATACACCCTCGAGCTCCTTAGACCAAATACTTTCAAATAAACCCAATTTTGTTACTGAGACTAATTGAAATGGAAACCTGAGGAAATGGAGGTGCTAATCAATTTTAATAAATGTGCAGAGACTGCTAATCATTGCTAATCAATATAGATTTATAATAGTGAAAGTGCTAAACATTGTAGAATAAGGTAACTTGAACAGCCTGATATATGCCTCATCCAAACACTGCTAATCAACTTTGAGGAACTTTCATACACTGCTAAACAATGCTAATCAATATTTATTCATGGTAAGGAAAGTGCCAATCAATAAGACAATCTCCCTGTTTGGAGGAGTTGGAACCCATAGACAAGCTAGGGTTACCCATATGCCAGAAAATGTATACCGCGACGTACGTATGTTGTTTTTTACTGTCATTATATATCTAATTTACATAACACAGATTGGCATATCACAATAGATACCACCTTTTGGCCAAATTGAATTGTAAATTTGAACATATAAAGACAATTAGATGCAGGTTGTTGAAATGAATGTAGATTACTCTTGATTGTAAATGTTACAAAACCAAAATATAATGTACAATAGCTGTAGGTTAATTCTATGGACATGACATCACAATTACAGGACAAATAACATTTGTCAGTGTTTAACCAATGTATGGAACCCTTTAGAAACAACAGACAAGGAACTTTTGCAATGGATGCTAGGGATGAAAACAGAAGAAAGGTAGACTTCCCTACATACAATACATTTCAGGTATTTCAACCTAGACATGACACAGACCTATTGGACAGACACAATCAATGTCAGAGATATGAACTAGGCCTAAATGTAGAAAATGAAGAAGAGTTTCCTTTTTTAGAAAGAGGACGGCGCCCAAATACACGGTGGCGCCCTCTACAAGAGCAAAAAGGCTACAAAAATCAAAGAGGACAAAGACCACAAACAAACCAGAGACAGTCAAGAAAAGCAAGAGACACCTACCAAAAAGAGCAAAGATACAACAGATGGAGAGAAAGAGCGCAACAATACCCCCATCAGCAGCAACCAAGAAGATATTAACTTCAAATACATCTATTGGTAAAATTATAAACTTATCAAGCACACAACTGACGCAAGAACAAATGAAGTTGTTTAAAAAGTGTTTGAAATTCACACTGACACCAAGAAAAGACACAGAAGAACAAGTGTGTGATATTTTAAAATTTTGTCGTACATTACGTCTGAAAGATTTTTTCCACAATACAGATAAGGAATGGGATGAATCTCTGGTCAAAGGAAAAAGTTCTTTCACCCCTGCTTAAAGTCAAAATGAGACATTAGAAAAATGTATTGACAGACTGAAGGAAATTGGCCACTCTCTCCACAAAGTACCTTCACCCACCAACAAAAATAATGTAACTAAAGAGGAGCTACAAGCTATGAATGAATTGCAAACTGACAATTCTATCATAATTAAGGAAGCAGACAAGGGTGGTGCAGTTGTCATTATGGACACCGATTATTATGCTGAAAAGATTAAATCATTACTTAATGATGAACAATTTTATGAGCGATGCAAACCAGACAGAGAAAACAAAGTGAGTGATAAATTACGAAAATTTATTGACAAATATCATACCATCTTAACAACGAAAGAAAGAAATTATCTGGGTGGTTTGCAGTCAAGAACAAGTAATTTATACGGCTTACGGAAAGTTCATGAGTCTGATATTATCGAAAAAGCCATAAATGAACAAGATGGTATATATGTACATATTATTCGACCTACAGATTTAAAATTCCGACCAATCGTCGCAGGACCTATATGCAATACGAGGAGGCTTAGTGAACTCATAAACGAAAATTTAAAACCGTACTTATTACATATCGACAGCTACGTGCATGCCAATATCGACTTTATCAATAAAATATCACAAGATCAAGTCAATGATGGGTATTTAGTCGGTTTTGATGTGATTTATTTATATAGTAACATACCTCATGAGTTAGGAAAGCGTGCTATTGAATACTGGCTGAACAAATATCCTGACAAAAAATAACGTTTCACAAGAGAATTTATTGTGGAAGGTCTTTCACTAATATTAGAAAATAATGTGTTCAGATTTGATGGAGAATACTACATACAGAAAAAAAGGGTGTGCGATGGGAACTAAATGTGCACCAACTTATGCAATGCTTAGTCTTGGATATCTATCAGTTTTATAACACGAAAAACTTAGAAACACATCCGAATCCTTCACCATGTTTTTTAATAGAAACGGGAGACGTTTAATATCTGGATGACTGTTTTATAATGTGGACAAAGTCGCTGTCAGATTTACACGATTTTCACCAACTTTTTAATCAGCTTGAACCAAGTATTCAATATGAAATGAAATATAGTCAATGTGAATTATAATTTTAGACTTGAAAGTTCTTCAAAATGATGGAAAGATTTCATTGGATATATACTAAAAGCAGACAGATACTTATCAGTATGCGCCATTCAATGCATGTCACGCACGGCACACTAAGACAAATGTCCCATATCATGAAGCAAGAAGGATCTGTACAATTGTAGAAAATACAAGTAGAAAAGCAACGCGTCTAGATGAACTGGGAAATTTTCAAAAAGCCAAGGACTACCCAGATTCACTTATTTCAATGGGTATTCTGCGAGCTTTAAGTGTAAGACAAGAACCATTAAGAAAGGACCGCAAAAATCACAAGGGGGACGACAAAAATCTGGTCATGCTCACAAGATACAATCCTAATAATCCAGTGATAATACTGCAAATACGTGAAACCCTTAAAATCTTGAAAATGGATCCCTCACTTGGAGAAATATTTAAAAATCTGAATTTTATTTCAAGCCAAAGGCAGCCTCGTAATTTAAAACAAATTATTACGAGAGCAAACTTTGAATCAAGGTATAGTCAAGGCAGGAGCAAAAAATGGGGTCTTCTTCGTTGTAAGAATTGTATAAACATGATAGTTACTGACACAATTTCGCTGGACACAACGGGAAAAATACCAAACTTTCAAATTAGAACAGAAATGGACTGTTTGAGTAAACATTTGATTTATGCGATTGCCTGTGGAGGATGCAATGAGGCATACATAGGATCAACAGGCAACGAACTACGCAGGCGTATGACTGTACACAGACAGCAAATACGGGTGCCTGAGACACGGCAAATCCAGCTCAGTGAACATATTGATAGTTATTCTAAGCTGGTGCCTAAATTCTATGTATGTCCCATATATCAGATGTCAATTGATTCTGACATAGAAAGAGAGCAAAAAGAATTCCTATTCCAACGTAAATACAAGCCTAGACTGAATAGTGTTATTTACTAATTATTTATAGTAATCTGGGACAAATTAGGCCTATTTTAATTAGGAAACGTTTATCATTAATTGATATGGCAATGACGGCATGTAATAGGCCCTAATCAGTAATGTAATAGATGAACGTCATTATTTGCTTCTATGCTAATAGATTTCACTATAACAACAGATAACGTCAAGATTATACTGGACTGAAAAATTATTTCAACATCTGTGCGTTACGGAACTTGACAGTTGATACATTAAAATGCTGAAACCGGTCGCGTCTGAAACGCAAGAAAATGCTTTTATATATATATATATATATATATATATATATATATATATATATATATATATATATATATATATATATATATATATATAGGTCACCATACATAATAGAGGACTGATAAGAATAGAAATAAATGCCGTGGATGACTGTGCTTAAAACGGATTTTGTCTCCTTTCATATAATTTTATATAACAAAAATCCTAAATGTGCCTACCCACAAGAGTGTGACCTTCAGAGTAATGTCAAGGTCACCAATATTTAGTCATTATGATGCAGCATATAATAACCTCCAAATAGTAAAATTAAGCAAAGTGTGATTATACATGCAAAGAATGTAAAATTTCACCAGAATGTATATGTGCCTTACAATGGAGGAACAATCTCCGCAGGCCTACCGGTTATATCCTCCACAAGGATGTGACCTTGAAAATATGGTCAAGGATTAAAAAAAATCCAGGGATCAAAGGATTACCCAGAGGCATGTTTGCAGCATTTTTCAATAGATTTGGACCATGTATTCATGAGGTATTGAGATTGCAGAAATGTAATACTTGATCTACAAGCTGAGCGCAGCAACCCTCCCCCCCCCCGCCCGGCCCCCGCAAAAAATCCAATCAATGTGGGTATAGTAGTGGCTTTTTTCTTACCCGCGTGGATTCATTTAGTATTTATAGGTCGCATGAAGTTCATTCTGCCAGCTGTTAACTGGATACAAACATAATATGTATATTTCAAGTATAATTATAATGTGGTGGCCAACTATAACAAAACAGGATTCACCATACACAGCATTTTTGGGCCGTCTGGGTAAAAAATTTTAAAATTGCAATAACGGGCTCCAGCTGGACTTCTGGAAAGTCCATCATGCATTTTTGTTATACTCTAAGGTGTACTAACGCAGGTATAAAGGTTTCGTTTGGTGTCCTCAGATGGTACCAATTTCCAGTCTGGCTCATAGACTATATCTTATGAACGATATATTTGGGAATATGGCAATGCAGATTTTGATCTTTTCCAAATATGTCCTGGAAATTTTGATTGGGATACCTGTTTTCTGTCTGATGATGTGAACGTTTGTTGCGAGGCCCGGACTGACGCTTTCTTAAATACTGCTAGGCAATGTATCCCCAGCAAAAAAAATTACCATACGGCCTAATGAGTTACCATGATATGACGGACCTTCAAGAAATTTCAACCGGGGGGGGGGGGGGGGGTTGTAAGAGCCCACTGTTAAGTGTTTTCTGAATCGGAACCAGTGCTCGAATATACCCCCTCTATTACACAGCGATGAGTATATATATCTGACACGTTTTCTAAAGCTGATGTATTTAATTTCTTTTTCCTAAGTCAATGCAATGTTAATTCATCATCATATACCTTACCTCCTCTAAACTTACAGCCGACTAGGCCTACTTTGTCTAGCATACATATTCTCGAGAGTGAGGTTTTGGAAATTCTTAACAATATTCATGTGTCCAAGGCGACAAGACCTGATGAAATAAGTCCCAGATTATTGAAGGAAGCTGCACCACTTATATGTAGCTCCCTAACACGACTTTGTAATTTATCTTTAAATCAAAATTCATTTCCTTCTTCCTTGAAGATGGCTAATGTTATACTTGTATTCACAAAAAGGATTCAGGATCGTTCTGTAATAACTATAAACCTTTTTCTCTTCTAAGCAGCGTGAGTAAAGTTATGGAACGAATTATATTACAACATGTCTTCAATTTCTTTCTAGTCTTGTTCTGTCCTCGCAGCAATCCGGTTTCATTCCTGGCGACTCTACCGGCAATCAACTTTTGCCCCCTTACCTCGAGCTTTGCTTAGCTATTGATCTTCGTAACGATGTAAGAATTGTATTCCTAGGCGTAAGCAAAGCTTTTGATAAAGTGTGGCGCTCTGCCTTGCTCCATAATCTTGAAAAGAATGGCATATATCCGGTAAATTATTAACCTGGTTCGGTAATTATTTGTCAGATAGACAACAGCGTGTGGTCATTAAGGACCAAGGCTCCAATTGGGGTACTATTAATGCTGGGGTACCCAAGGCTTTGTCCTTGGTCGCCTTCTATTTTTGATTTTGATTAATTACATCGTTGATGTTGTTCATTCCAAAATCAAGTTATTTACCGATGACACATCGCTTTATATGACAGTGGACGACCCGCAATCGGCATCTGACATCTTGAATACTGACTTATCATCGCTTGATGATTGGTCCAAGCAGTGACTTATTTCATTTAATGTTCTCAAAACTCACAGTATGATTGTTTGGCGTAAAGTACCTCCTGCCCCTCATCCCTCCCTTTTCTTTTAGAATCAACAGCTCAAGGTAGTATCTTATCATAAACTTAGGAAAAACCTTGAAAAGTGACTTAACTTGGTGTCAGCATACAAGTCTGATTGCCCGAAAAGCCAACAAATGAACAAATATACTCAGATGTTTGCAATTTCGTTTGGACAGGAATTCTCTTGAAACTATTTATATATCCTATATCCGCCCATTACTTGCGTATGATAGTCCCATATGGGATGGAGACACTGATAAGTTAGAAGTAATTCAGATGGATGCAGCCCGTGTAGTCACTGGTGCAATGAGAGGCACCATTACATCAAAATTATGTGAGGAAATTGGATGGAAAACACTTGCGGAACGTAGGGAAAACGCTAAACCTATTGTCATGTACAAAATTGTCCATAATCTGACCCCTACTTATTTGCGTGACCTTCTTCCTGAAACTCCACCCACAGCTGTAAATCAAAATACCCGTCACCGACCAGACATCTATCATTTTCGAGCAAGAACATCCTTATTTGACCAATGCTTTTTCCCCTCTACTGTGCGCCTGTGGAACCTGCTGCCCATTGAAATTCGAAACGCTGCTTCACTTGCTCAGTTTAAGTTTAAATTAAAATTTATCGCTAAGCATCCTGTACAATATGTAGAACTATTACACTATGGCAAGCGACATACTGCTATTAAACACACGAGACTGCTGTTGGGCTGCTATCGTCTGAATTTTCACTTGCTTAAGTTCGGTGTGGTTGATTCTCCTTAATGCTCGTGTGGACCTGAGTAGCAAAATCATACCAACAACACCGTTTACTACAACAACAGTACTCTATGGTAATAAAGTATGTTTTCTGATTCATAATTATTCTATTTTTGCAGCTATGTACAAATTTATTGAGAAAACGGAGAGATTGTAAGTGTACGGAGTCATTTTATGAAGTTTCACTTATGTGTATTAAGCACCAGCCCCACTATCTGGCATCATCTTGTTATGTGTCTCTTCTGTATGTTATTGTGCTGTCTTTTACGTCCTGTTTAGATGTTGTCCTTTTTCTTTTGCGAGAGGGGTTAATATAGGGTTTCCCTGTTCCCCATTTTTTTTTCATTTGAATGAAATATGTTTAAACCAACAAGGAGATCACCACACAAAGGTACGATGAGTTTTGGGTTATGTCCTGGGGCCAGGATACGACACATAGTTTCCAACAAATAACGCCTGTGGGCTGAAAAGAGGGGACAAGACTAGAAAACATGATGGATACCTTCGCTTTGGAATGAACATGCACAAACAAGTGAGGGGATTATGTTGACTTTATAAAGATGGGAATTCAACTGTGAACAGCCTAGGCCCAGCTGAGTGTGACATATGTTCAGGAAACGCTTTCCATGGGACAGGTAAGTGGGTTTAAAGTCAACAGACAGTAAGGCAGATTCAATTTGGATTTGAACATTGTAAGTGATACAGATTATCGAATGTCGAGCGGTAAGTTATTCCAAAGGTGAATGCTGGAAGGGAGAAAAGAGTCGCCGTAACGTTTGGTTCGGGATTTAACCTGTCTAATGATGAGGCGTTACGAGAATTGAGATTAGTGGTAACACCGATGACACGCGGCACTAGGTCGTATAAGTACCTAGAAGAATATTTATTGACCATCGTATAAAAAAGGACCAACTTGTGATATTTACGTTTTTCAGATAAAGTCTGCAAACTCGGCTCTGATAGAAGAAAGAGACGGGGTGTGTGTCGCATTGCGCCAGTGCAAATGCGAGCAGCTTCGAGCTGAACAGCCTCAAGAGATGATGACAAGCCTTCCGTACAATTATCAAAGAATAAACAACGTTACCATACTCCACGATAGGACGTATCATTGTGAAGTATGAGCGTATGGGGGGTTTGCCGGATAGCTTGTATTTCAGTCTGCGCAACAGGGCTAAACGTTGGCTAAATTTATTAATTATACGAGTGATGTGGGAGTACCATGACAGATTATGTGTAAGTGTAATTTTCAGGTGTGTGTATGCTCATGTGCTTGTATAGCTGTGTCTCCCATAAAGAGAGGGGGATGAGCAGGTTTGTCTTTTTTGGAGGAAAAAATTTATGACGTTGAAGGTAACTCGCCAAAGTTTGCCCCATGCATGGATCCTGCCGAGGTCAGTATTGATTCAAAATTGAAAATAAAACGGGGAATGCGTTTGCCTGCATGTACTTGGGGGTTTGTCGTCAAGGTGAAAAAAAATGTTATTGTTACGGGTGTGTGGAGCATACGGGGCATATAAAAAATTCTGCACTGAATGTTAACAGGTATAGATTTTCTTGGTTCTTCAAATCAAGCGTGCTTCACGCATCTTATTGTACAGCGGCTGTGAGTGGGCCTTCAGCACAGGCACTTCATCAGAGCAAACTTATTAAAATTATCCGACATCAGTCAGGCGGCGCGATAGAGGTCTCAGCTGATGCCTCTTTTGTAACAGTTGCTGGAGGCTTCTGGCAAGTTGTTTGTTGACAAAGGGAGCTTTAGGAGATAAATCGTGCAATTGTGCAGAGGAACAGCCTGTCCTGGCGCACTCCATCACACATTTGCACAGTTTGTATTCGTGAGGTTTCCCAAGAGTATTCATTTCACACTCCATCCTTTTCTTCTTCATTTGCAAGATGCCACGCTTCAAAGACAAGATATATATCTTCTGCTTGGACGAGAGAGTCTGTGCTTACCCCTGTTTTCCTGGCCGCCTGCTCTTGTTTGCTCTTACGCCAGATGCAGGACCTGGCTTATGCCTTGGCGGTCAAACCAGTCCACAACGGTCCATTATTTCAAAGGGAGCCAGTTCTATCTATTTAGTTCAAGATAGTCCTTTCTTATAGCGTTTTAATGGAAGTTTATAAGGTAAGATTTCACAGGGTAACGTGCCACTAGTCAACCGCTTTCCTCGGCGCAGCGCCCAAGATGAGCCCAGGAAATCTGCCAAGTCCAATAATATAACATATTCAGGCTTAAGTGACCAGAGCAACGTATGAGAACATCACGCCTGTGGAATACACTTTGAAATCAGCATCATTATAATTGGTCGAAACATAAGTTCTATTTGGCGTGTAATATCCTGCATACTAAGAAGAGCTGATGCATTATGCTGATCGTTTTTTGTTTCGATACTAACCCGTGTAAGCAAACGCACCTGTATCTACATATATGGAGTTACATTATGTTTTTTTAATAAAATTCTTTGTGTGGACTAAACGAAATACATATTTCACAATGGGCTTTTATTGAAGAATTATAATAATAATTTTATTAAACCCCCATATTTGGGGAAATTTAAAATACATCAAAATACATAATACACTGACAAATGAACACAAGTAAAGCAGTAAAACAGAGGCATACCTTAAAAAAAATTAAATCAAACCATTACAGTACATATATACGCCATCTTAATTGCAAAATATAATCAATACAAAACTGCACATCATTCACAAGATACCCACAAATAAATCAATTACTAAAACATCTTTTCTCACTAATCGACGTAAGTTAACCATCAAATGAGGGCAGTGATAGACTTCCTACCCTCATTAGTGCTACCAGAGCCGGGTCTCCCCCGGCAGGCTTGGCCAGTCCGAGAGCGCATGCGAAAATAGTAGAGAGCCCTCGAGCAGGCCACCCCGCCTTATGGGAGACCCAACTCAGTAAAATACTAATATAATAAAATATTAAAAGGCGAGCTTTGAATAACCTCTGGACATATATCGTAAAATGAATGCCCTGGAAACAGAGTTTGCATGAAGTCGCTTGAAATTACATATAATTATCAAATTCACGACAACATAGAAAAAGGTTAAGAGACACTCGTAAGCAAGCGAAACAGCCCATGAGTGTCCGAGTTTCGATTATTAAAGTCATGAGACCGGAGCAAGATCGCAAGGCAGTCCATGAGACCATCTTGGCCCGCAGGCAACGTTGTGGTCCCGCCCCGTGTCGCTTTTTGAATATTACGGTAGCGAAAAACAGGATCCAAAGGGGAAAAAATCAGATCAATTACACGATCAATTAGGGTGCCTTGTACCCTGGTACCATTAAGGAAATAGTCGGATATCAAATATGAACACAGAGTTCTATAAGCTGATGGAACTGCGAATATACGTTTTAAAAGATTCACTGTATCCAGACGAATATTCTGGGACACAGGAGGTAAATGTAAAGCTTCCAGGAGCTTACTGTGGTGTGCATATTTATTAAGTCCAAGTACATGTTTCATAATGCGCCCCTGTGTGGACTCTAACATAAGTAAACTACGATGCTATATATTTATGCAATTCATGCCGTAAGTTAAACTAGGCAAGCCAATTGTTCGCCATAAATAGGACTTCACATCAGATGAAAAACCAGGATAAACCATGCCAACGCTAGAATACCGAAAAATTGCTCTTCTAGAGCAGGTAATTCTATTGTTGACATGACAATCCCATTTACCATTCGACTGAAAACATATCCCCAAAATATCAAGCTGATCTAATGTGTCGAGGCTGTCCCGCCCCAGCGACCATCTACAAGCAGACCAGTCGCTGGGCCGCGACAGCCCGCCGCGCCAAGGACTTGCGACCACACATTTAGTTTTAGCATGACCAAATGAAAAATTCCATTCATTGGCATACCGGTAACACATATTAATGAGCTCCTGAAGCCCATTAGGTGTGGAGGATAAGAAGGTGATATCATCCGCGTATGCAAAACTATTGATTTTCAAATCATCAATACAAATTCCATATTCAGCATCTTTAAGAGAAACCAATAAATCATTAATAAAAATGTTAAACAATTTTGGGGACAAGCAACTACCTTGTCTCGTACCCCGGGTGACTTTAAAAGGTTTACTATATTTATGACACCATTTCACTACCGCAGAAATTTTTTGATACCAAGAAAATAGAAAGAGCCATTCCCATGTTTCCAAGGAACCCCACAACTTACAAAAAAGGCCATCATGCCAAATCCGGTCGAAACACTTTTCAGCGTCCATACTGCATATGAATAGTGGTGAGCCCTTACTATTAAAATACTTCACTACATCGCAAAGAAGTCCACATGCAAACTCTGTGCTCCTATGCTTCCTGAATCCAAACTGATTGTCGGATACATTATCATCAATGCAAATAAATTTTTCTGCTATTATTGAAAAAATAGAGCAGACCGTAATTGGTCGAAAACTACTTGGGTCATGAGGGTTAAACGTGGGTTTTTTCAGGATTGGTACAATCACTCCCACCTGAAGCACTCGAGGTATAACAAAATGACTAAATATACAGGTATAAAGGGATGCCAGTGAGTATACAAAGTGTTACAACTGCCGTATTTCATATGTTCAGCAGTTATACCATCAATACCCGGCGAGCTACCAAGACGAAGAGATTTAATGATACGTTCAACATCAGAAGGAGACACAACCTTCTCGTTCATCTGGCTCACATATTCACTATATTTACTATGAACAAAGGATCTTATATTGGACTGATCAGTAGTCAAATCATTATGTATACCCGGGTCGCCCATGACTTTGCTGTAATAGGAAGACTTTGCTGTAACAGCAAGGATAGGTATTGAGGGGTTCGTATTTCAAACAATGGGTTCACAAGGAACGTAAGTCAATGCAGAGGGGCTTCCTATACTTTTCGTGAGACACTAAAATGTATCTTACTCTCTCTTTCTCTCTCTCTCTGTCTCTCTCTCTCTCTCTCTCTCTCTCTCTCTCTCTCTCTCTATATATATATATATATTGCTGGAAAGGGTACATACTGGTTCAGGGGTAAGTCAAAATATTCTTATCTTAACTTGGACTATACACAATTTTAATAATTATGTTCGGTTTGACGGGAATTCTTTATTCACATTGAAGCTTCGCATTCATAAGCAAAGCTTCGCTTATTTACCTAATGCATCATTTAACACGTTCATATATTTGTCATTATTATGTGGGTTATCTGGCTGAATATTTAGCTTAGACAAAGAGCCGCTACTCAGACATTTACGGGTACAGGCTCCGACACGTGTTCGAAGTAGTTACCCGCTGAAGACCCTTTAATTTTTTTGGGCTAATGCAACCTATGTCACTATTCTACACAGGAACGTGTACAATATGGACAATAGTAATTCCATATGTATATAGGTTAGACAGTGACAGGCTAGCGTTTGGAGAGTTAAGAGTTGGGACTGCGGAATAGGGTAATGACTACTAGGAAGAGGTGCTCGACAAAAAGACACAAATACAATACACCAAAATGCAGCTTTATGCTTCGCAAACAAGTTGGCATTATGTTTCACATTATGGGTCAAATTTGTGATAAATGAGTTAATAATGTAAAATTTGAGCAGCTTTTTGACATTGATTAAATTTGTACTTAGGCATGTCAGGAAAGAATAAAAGTCATTAGTATTTGAGTCAAAAACATGTTATCAAAACACAGTTCTTCACCAGATTTCAAGTACAATAAGGCAAACTTGCAACTGTCGTCGGCCGTTACTTGCTACCGATGGCCCCTGCGGGGTTTAACCTGACAGAAAATATGCAAGTCTGAACTGTCTGAAAGGTGAATACTAAAACAGAATGTTGGCAAAAGATTAAATTAAGTAGCAAAACAGGCAAGTCTAAAATCTGTAAAATTATTGCAGCCAAACTTTCTAACAATCTATGGATATTGACAGCAAAATTTGTAGGGCATGTCAAGAAAGAATGGAGGTCATTAGCTTTTAAGTCAAGAAAATGCAATCAAAATATAATTTTTCGTAACCAAACATCAAGTACAATTAGGCAAGCTTGCAACAGTGGTTTTAGTGTATGTTTGATCGGATTCGAACAATAAGAACAAAATTATTGCATGTACCACTTCTTTTTCTGTAAAAGTAAGAAGAAAGAACGCATTCTGTAGCTTCAACTATCCGTTTTGCCGCCCCTGCCCACGAAGCGTATTCTAACAACTGGCTGTAGATGGGACTTGGGTGAACAATAATATTACCGGTTCCAGTGGGCATGCGCATTGGCGGTGAATTCGAAAATGTTTGTCTGAAAGTTACGCAAATTCACAAAAACCCTCAGAGTATGGTGGCGGACCTATTGCCAAAAACAAAGTCACTCGAGATCACACGCGATCACGCAAGCTGCGAGACTGCGAGCGACCGCTCAACGGGGAGCAACGTGTATTTAACACTTGGGGTAGGCCTACTCAGTTAAGCCAGCTATCAGGCAGCAACCCTGACGGATCTAAAGTGGGGTGGCTGGTTAGTATTCTATCTGAATAGTATGTCCCTTGGTTTTGGTTTAAACGTATTTTATTTCCAAAAAAAAAAAAAAAAAACGAAAAACAAAAAAAAAAAAAAAAAAACAAACAATTGGGAAGAAGGGCAAGGCCCTTTATTAATCCCTCTTGTGGAGAAAAGACGAAAGCACGGGGCTGACTTGACAGCACAGGTACAATGAATCACCGTTCATCAAGTCCAAGGGGACTTGATGAGCACCGTGGTGGAGAAAAACAAACGGAAGGATAGACGCCACTTGAACAAACACAGATAGCGGGGCTCATGAAGTTATCAATGTTACCAAACGGTCAGATAAATTCTCAGTATTAGAACAGTATATGAGGTCATAGTGTCAGCAACCCACAGTATCACTACCCTACCCTAAATGAGATCACACCCATAGAGCTTGAACTGTGAAGATTGCTATTATATAGTTACCGATTTTTACTAGTTGTAATTTTCATATTTTGTTTTGGCAAATAAAAATAGCCTATGCTGTCCATTATATCACGTCAAGCATCGAAATCCTTTCGGATGGGTGGTGGAGGTGTGTGTGTGTGTGTGTGTGTGTGTGTGTGTGTGTGTGTGTGTGTGGCGGGGGGGGTATGACCGTAGAATGCAACCACCACAGCACAAGCACCAGGGTGCCACCATATCAGAAAGGAAGTCTTGTGTGTTGTGCAGGCATATGAATGATCTTGCCCTTCTGTCATGTTACAACTATGGCCACTGATAACGAATGAATACCATCGGACAATTCCTACTTTAATACTGTGATGACTACAAAGTTTAGGTCTAGACTGTCATTAGTGTGCTCAACCAGTAAATTGCTCGAGGGCAGCGGAATTATAGTTGACCAAAGCCATTATGAACGGATCTAGAATTTCTGTTAACCGGTGGTATATCGCTTAATTAAAATAATGGCTGAGGCATTTAATTTTTACAGTTGTCAGATCTTACGTTTTTTGCGATTTTGTGGTGTGTTACTGAGACGTATCTGTATCATAAATGAACTATCAAGCGGCAGCAGCATGCGTTATTGCTTGGACTGTTATATCACTAAGTGCATTAATTGATAACGGCAAGACAAGTGCATTTAATTGGCCATGAACCTTGTGTTCTGCTGGAATTTGTTTTTGTTTTTGTTTTTATTTTTCAAGGTGCTTCTCGAGACCCCGGGTTCAGACGATGCAGTACCAGAATCAACCGTTCATACACGGAGATATTTAGTCAGGTAGCGTGGACTTTTCCGAATGTAATAGCCCTGGCCGCATAGTCGCAGCAAATGTTCAATGCTGTCTGTAGGTGATTGCACTGGAGCGTGTGATGGGAGAGCCGGAAGCAACTGACTGAATAGAACTCACCTTTAGCAGTCCTACTACAATGTCGCTCACCTCTAACTAATAATACATTATTATGCCAGACGATTCATTTACCCGTCACATTGTAAATGTTCACCCTGGAACTAGACAATTGCTAGACAACCAGTTCGATTGTATCTTCAATCTGTACCTAGACAAACTAACATTGTCCTGGGTTCATGCTGTAACTATGATTAAGAAAGCAAATCACAGACGTTTTATTGTCTTTTACATTATGCTTTGATTACAATGCTCATTGGATATAGATGCGAACATGACTAGGTAAATGGCATGATGAATAAGGCACCCACATTTACGGGGGCTCTTCCTTATTTGATTAAAAGTGTCGAGGCAGTGGCACACACGCACGAACGGCAATGAATTTTTCAGGGGACAGATTAAAGTGATCTGCATGTTTCACAATGTAAAACTTGCCACAATACTGCGTGAGTATTTACGCAATACTTTTTAAAGAACAGCAGTGTAAGAATATGCATTTGCAGGAGTTTTGACAAAGTGGTGTGCAATTTCAGCTTGTTCGTCAGAGCATTCCGCCATGATAATGCGCAGCAAGAGCGGGAAAGTACTTTTTTCATCTTCACGTTCCATGCAACCAATCAATGCTTTGCTTCCTGTGTCTGGGGAGGCCACTGGCTTTCATCTCAGTCCGTTTGTACAAACAATAAAATCTATATGCCATATCATCTTGGTGGAACATAAAACTTGGTGACAACGATGGCATTATGCGCATATTTGTTGTATCAAAACACACACACACAATGTAGTTAAACACACACACGCACACACAAACACACACACACCAATAGGAACGCCATTAAAACTAGTGTAATACCAGTTGTCTCTAAAAAATAAAAGAACCGTGTTTCATTTGTTATTCTGTAAAAGATGATACCTTGTTTGTAAAATATGTAAAAGAAAATTCGTTAATGGCGTCGATATATTCTTTTGTCTTTCTTGCCTTTTTGTATCCTTGTCACCACAAGTTGAATATCAGCGAGTTCCCTTCCTGTCAGATTGTCTTGGCCGGAGAATTGCAAATAATTGAGTGCAGGCGCATTGTTTTGTTTTTGTAGTGTTCAAAAGAAAACATACAAACAGACGTAAAAAACTCAAACAAATAGGCAAAAAACAAACTAAAACTAAACTAAATTCCAACAATCCCAAACTAAGACTCACCCCCAAGAAAACTCTCCACAAAGTAAACAGTGATATTTCGGAGACAATCAGTTCCTTAATTTTCAATAATAAAGGCTTCTAAGACGATATTTGCACACCTTACTGATGGTATTAGTGATCAAACAGCGCAAATATTTACCGAAATGTTGGCGTGCTATCACTTAACTCTTCATATACATACATACATACATACATACATACATACATACATGCATACATACATACACACACATACATACATACATACATACATACATACACACATACATACATACACACATACACATACACATACATACATACATACACACATACATACGCATGCATACATACATACACACATACACATACATACATACATACATACATACATACATACATACATACATACATACATACATACATACATACACTGCTATGCAGAACGGGCAGGAAGCCAAAGCGCTACGCTAGTGAAATGCATATCCTAAGCCAAGAACACCTTTGAAAGGGGGGGGGGGGGGACAAGTTTGAAAACACCCTCTTTTAAGTTTTAGTTAGAATAGTTTGAATAATATTAAGGACACAAATTTGTTTGAAGTAGCTTGAGCACATTCATGACCCTGGTGTCGTATCAACATTTATTTGGAAGCATGCACTATGAAATGATTTGCATCAACTTAAAAAGCGGCACCTTCGCCTTGTCGCTTGTGTTTTTGTGGAGTCGGTTGTTTCATGATGCAACATCACACGAAGTCCCCATTTCATGTCATCTCCCTGTATTACGTGATTCCCATCAGTGCACAACTGTTCCCTTGTTGTCCAACATGTACTTAATTGGCTTCATTACACACTGAAAACCGTGAAGCCGAAGGTGATCAGAGCTCTGATGTTCTTTTAACAGGTGTCGTACGCCCTATTGGTAAAACGTATGGAACTTGAATAATTCCAGTTTCGTTGCGTGTCTTAATTGTAACATAGCGAAACAACTAGAAGCCATTACAGCGGTGTATACAAAACGCAATATTGCTAAGGGACTGTTGTCCAGCGAGTCATATTCGAACAGAACAACTTAGCATATTTTTTTTTCTTCTTATCGTCAGCAAAAAATGAATTCGCGGAGATATATTGCGCGGTGGGATTCGCTTCGAAAACGTTTGTGCGACGTAGCTAATGTTCGTACTTTGACATACGAGTGCCGTGAAATTGTGCAGACTTTTCAGATATTGGATATTCTTCACGCTTTTCCCTGCAGCGGGTTGTATTCCGATTCAAAGTTGTTTCTTCTACGACGTAAAATGCTGAAACTAGAAACAAATAATTATATAAATTGTAAAACTAAACGACTGTAAATATAAAATAAGTGCTAAGTTTGGTTACTGCTGTGGAATGTAGTTCTGGTATCTTCCGTATGTATTTGTGTAGCGCATCATTTATTTTCATTTCTAATATTAAATAGTCTTGTTTTTTAATTGGCATATACTTTGAACGTAGTTTTGGTTACCCTCTATATCGCATCTTTTATTTATATTTCACATATTAAATAATCTGCTTTTTAAACCGCCTTTATAATCAGTATTGATATTGTTATTTGTTTTGAAAAATAACATTTATGGCCAAGCAATACTAATAATTTCGCTACTATATAACTAAGCCTTCAGATTTGTAATATATGCTTCTGGTACCACAGATGTAGTGCATCAATGTATAAGATATCATCTGTCATGAGCTGGCCTGAAAATAGAAAAGACAAATGAAAGGTCGTATAGGAAGATATTTGCTTGCCTGTATATATAGTAAAAAGACTAGGCCGGCCGGCAAGCGTCGAACTGGGCGTTAGCACCGAAAGAACACAGGAAGGTTTCAATCACCAACCAGATTTTGTACGCAAATGGGGTTTGTAATTAATCATAACGTGGCTTTTAAATAACACAATGTCGTTTTGATGGGAAATGTTAAACGTCCCCTCAAATAAAGCTCTGATTTGTGGCAGACTCAATAAAATTGGGTAGGCGCCACGTCACATTTCCAATCATCTCTAAAAGCATCCGGAGGCTGGTTAAAAGTGAACCCAGTGAATTCTTGTCCGCCGTTATTTTTCCTTTGAATTAAGCGAACCTAAAAGCTATAACATGTTATGTGTCTATAACAATTAAAATATTTCAATAGGTGCCGGTCACAATCTGACTGACGTCACCACTCAGTGGAGCATGTATCATTATCCATCAGGTCACGGTGAAATACCATGTCAACTATTTCACCTTGATAAGTTAAAAGCTATGCAAAGAACAATTTTCTTAAAGGAAAAAATGAGTCAATACGTCATTAAATTTTGATAAATGTCTGCAAACTCTATATAAAATGTGAGTGGTGGCAGGTTAAGTCACGTCTGTTTAAATAGATTTTGTGTCCATTGCTGATACGCGATGGATGCGCGGGGGATCTGTTTCTGCGATTTGCAGTTCTGGATCTGTGTATTCTTTGTGCATTGAAACGAATAAATGTAAATCGTGGTTGCAGATTGGGGTATGCAACACGGTAACACACGTTTTTATATTGAGTCTCTGAGAAGATGTTTTTGAAAGTTTAAAAATATTGTTTCTGCCGAATTAGTGTAAAACTTGATTAATAGTGGTTGTTTGTGTCATAATGAATCAACTTTCTTCGGGTGGTCACCGCAGTTGTACTTGTTGTAATGCCTGTTCTACTTCCAGGAGATGCAAAATGTCTCATTTACTAAGAGGTTTTCCGTGCTAAAAGTTTTCAAGATCCCAAATACCACTAAAAACAGCACGCTTTTAATTCCGACCGAAGAAATATAAAAACTGACTGCGAAGTCGCCTTATTTATAAAATCAAAGCTTTGTGCCATCTGAAGAATCAACAGAAGCAAAAGTGGAGCAATATGAAACAGTGCGATAACTGTAACCTCAAAGGGCAGTATTAGAGTGTTCCGCCAGTTTCCTTAGAAGTTTTTGGGAAGTTTTCAGGAAAAAGAGCAGCAGTAATGACTGAGCAGAAGCAAAGTGCTTGTGATAAGAGAAACAAAAACCACGGCAGTGAAGAGTTGCATCTTTCTACACAAAGCATGCAGGTATATTAGATCTCGGTTAACCAAAAGATCGCAACGAACAATTTGAATACCAATGATAGTACAATGAAACTACTGAGCAAGGAATTGCCATAAAAATTGTAAAAAGAGATATTTGCAGAGACCAGTTGCCTGATTTTGAAGCATTATCATTCTACGTTCTAAAAGTACGGTGTGAAAATGTTAGTTATTGATCAGGCGCCTTAAAACCGTTATGTTGTGCATTAACATAACGCTTCTCAGTTACAAAGCAAATATTTTTAGTAGTGTTATAACAATTGTTAAAATTTTACTCGTATGTAAATGTATCGATTATTAAACAAGCTGAGTCAACAAATTATGTTTTTTTTGCACAAAGCGTCATACATAGACCCCGTAGGATACTAATTAAAAGGTACTGTCTCTTGAAGAGGAGAACGACTATATGTACACATATATGTATATGTATACATAGTGCAGGGGAGAGACAAAGAATGAGGAAAATGTAGAAATAGGAACAAAACAGAGCGACAGACATATAATATTGGTGTCCCTCAGACTACGAAAATAATTATTATCACAATAATACACAAAGTGCACTCATTGAACGTACCGGGTATCGAGCAATCAAATGTGTGTCCTGCTCTTCCTGGTTGCACGAATAGCGTAAGCAAATTGTATCATATTGAATTAAAAACAGTTTGGTTACGTTAATGTGTATATTGGTCTGTAGCTTGCTGAAGTACACGTTGGCGTGGAACGACAGAACTATTGCGATGTCAGAACGGATAAAAGAAGTTACATCAAGTGCGAAGCTGACACAAACCTAAAATATTAGGTGGCTTTGTCAAAGAGGAATAAAGGTGAAGACTTTGCAAAGAAGAGTCTGATACCTACTCTCCCCGCCAAAATGCTCTATTGGCAATGAAGCATGTTCTCATCCTGGCCAAGTAGACGAGAAGGATTCACACTTCGCTTCAGGTCATTAGGGGGTTAGTTGAATGTCCCAACACTTATCTATCAGTTGAAATTGATTTAGTTGCCTCAAATTCTCCAATGGGATATACATAAGAAAAAAGACACAGGAATGAAAGTCTCCAATTCAGCCCTTGAGATCTTTTCTTGCAATCAATAAATCCTGTACAAGATTTATGTCCAATGCGGTATATTATAGCTATTGTTCCTGAGAGATCTGAGCAAGCAATTATAAACAAGGTCTCAATCATTGGCTGTACGGGCCATCACTTTTCTCTGATAAATTTACGGTCAGGATAAGGCTTTAATGAACTGGCAACAGCGTTTACCTTTTAGCTTTGTTGAAGCTTACAGCATGATAAAAGCAATTCACCAGTACCCAGATGACACTGAGATGTTAAACGGAGAACTGAAGGCGATTTTGTTCAGTAATTGCCAAGCAGTCTTATAAGTGTGTAAAGTATCAAGAGGCAATATCAAGGACCAATAATCATGCCTATCCATACCTTCATCTCTTTGACAGATCACATTCGAATTTACATCGTAGCAAGGCCGGGGTGGTAGCCTCCACTGTAGATTTAGCGCAGGGATTATTATGTCTTATCGATTTGAAAAGTGTTCGAATCTTTCGCATCAAAATTGACTGGTTTTTTTTTCATTTACCTGCTTCAAAGATATGCCATTGGCTCTATTCCGCGACCCTCTCACGTCATAAATCAAATCATGTTATCTTTGACACATAGAGGGAGATGTAAAAAGGATAGTGAATGTACTTCAGTGGTAAAGTTTCTCTTATCTCACCTAACAACAGGTCTCCAGAACCTTTTGTGACAGGTTTCGCTGGATCTAAATATTTATTGAGGTCTAAAAATTTTAATTGACGTTTCCATTGTAAAAAGGAAATTTCATGTTACTCAACAGTTGACAGATGTCCTTAAGTTAAAAATAGCTGGTTTAGAAGGGATCACAAAGCCACATAAAGTACGGTGCTGACACAATACCTTGTGTTGACTGAGGTCATCATTTAGGGTTTTAAAGGTTCTGTACCATTTGTATTGTCATCATGGTGATATATGCTTTTGCTAATAGAAAAGAAAACTGTTAGCACAATTGTAAGACAGATTAATTTAAGTGGCACACAAAGGAATGACAACTGGAACAGGTCTTCATCGCTATATTTACATACATGCAGCCACGGAATCGAGTATCAGATAAGCACCATCGGTTGAGGTTCCTCTGCAGCCCAAGGCAACCAGTCCGTTCCATGAATTGAAGTATAGCACCGTTACAATTATTCAGCTAGAACATTTTATTTCACCCAACCTTGATTTTTTAAACCGTGCGATACCAAGACAAGGACCTTTTCTCGTTAATGTTATAGCATCTGTTTCACCATCAAGGTGGGTTATGCATTACAGAAGCGGCACCTTAACCATTTATCTCGCCAATGATATGAGATGTCCAACGTACGAGGGCTGGCTGATAATTTCCAAGCCAAAGCGGGATATCTCCATCGAATTGAAACAAATTTTTGCCACCAACAAGTACACTAATTTTATGAATCATAGGCATAAGAACTACAAATGTAATGTGATTAGTGGCTTTGTTCCAGTCCAGTTGTGCGAAGCTATCAAAACTAAGCGACGGTGAATGCCCACTAGAGGAGTCCTCTTCCACCAAGATAATGCTCCTGTTAAAAAATCGGTGGTTGCCATGTCAACTATCCATGATTGTGGTTTTGAAGTCATTGACTATCCCCCTAATTCACCCGTTTAGCCCCATCAAGCTTCCACCTGTTTCCCAAAATGAATAAGGAACTAGCCAGTCGCCATTTTCCTAGTAATGCTGACGCCACTGTGAATGACTTTTTAAAGGTGACTGAAAAAAAAAATCTTCTTGACCGGCATGTAGGCCTTGCAGCATTGCTGGCAAATGAGTGTAATCCTGGAAGGGGACTGTGTAGAGAAATAAATGAAAGCCATTGACTTTGTAGAGGATTTTCACAGCTAGAACTTTCAGCAAGCCCTCGTAGCATAGACGTGACAAACAGAATCAATTAACAAATATATTCGTATCCACCTGTGTACACAACCCAATACATAAAGTAACGACGAGCCAAAGCCGTGTAGTCTCATCGGGTTACATGTTCGTACCGAAATGCATGAACTGGTCACTGTACACCTTATACTTGATAAGTCAAAACATTATGATCAACCTCGATATTGGCCATGTCAAATATGTTCAAAATAGTACTGGAAATAGCGGTTTCTTTCCATTTTTCAGCCTTGCTGCTTAGCTGAATTTCAGGCCATTTTTAGTATCTGTAGTAGTATCAGTTTATCCAAAGATTTAGTTTATTTCAGTACAATGAGAGAGCATTTTATATTACGTTTAGATACAGATTTTCGGTACTGTAAATCTTGTGCACTGATACGACATCGATGGAACGATTGCGATGTGGCTACACCGATATGCTGTTCTATGTACGCCTGTATGTGTCTAGATGTGTCCCCTAGGGGGCACCATCCGCAAAGATGTCGTCTGCTTGTCATGATGAAAGCTCATTTACTGCCGCAGAAATTTTGGAAAAACACGCATCATGATAGCAATAGCTCAGACTGTAAGGGGTCGATCGTGTTGTGCAACTGGATACAGGACACTTTACTTCTTCACGAAAAATAAAAATGCAGTGCAACCATAGAACAAATATCATCATATGGGTTTCTTTGTTTATGGATGTTACCAACTCGTATGATATCTTATTACTGCAAGAGTGAGCAATAACGAATGAGCGTAGTAACTGGATATCATATTTTTTCTTATATAGAATTATGAAGTATAAGTTTATTTTAAATATGTCGTAATTTCATTTCACGTCCCTCCTTGCAACCTGCCAGATGTATGGGATGATTAGACACAGCTTCATTTCTCTGTGAAGAAATTTCTGTGCACATTTTTTTCTACATGGCGGTTAAAAGCTTACAAGGATGCCATGCTACGTTACCTTCAATTTTACCACATGAATTTTTGATTCAGCACTCTTCAATATTTGATTTCGTTACAAAGCAACATCCACAAAAAGCGGGATCTAGCATTTCGTAGCCTCTCTACAGCTAGCACTAAGGGAATGATTGTGTTTGCCCTGGTATGCAGTATTAGTAGGGATGTACGTACATCGCTGGTTTCCATCGCCGTACCAGTCCTTTTCCTACAATTCTACAGACAACGAATCGTTTTCAGAGTGACACTGTACCTCTGCCATCAAATGGATTATTAATAGCAGAAGTAAGGATTTCTAATCCATACGCCTATCCACTATGTACCTAAAAGCTACAGTGACTACTTCTGTGTTCCCATTGCAATTGGCAACTGAATATGAAAGCTATATTTTGAAGGTCCAGACGTCGCAAAGTAAATCTAGATGTAAACATGAAAAGTGTAACCAGTTTATCTTATCCAGCATTATCGAAAACACAAAGGGAATGTGCACATCAATCTGGATGAAATGTTGTATATTGGCCTTTGTGTTCACCTGATTACACACATTAACCTATCCTATAATGGTTGGCTGCCTAATCATTTGATCGACCGTTTCTTTGACGTGCGTCCTTTTTCATGTTTTTGGTGCAAACAAAACAAGGGCTCCTAAGGGCATTTGATTCCAAACGCGAAGAGATTAAAAAGTATAATACAGCCAAACCAAACACACACACACACACACACACACACACACACACACACACACACACACACACACACGTATGTATGTATCTATGTATATATATATATATATATATATATATATATATATATATACATATACACATATAAGGGTCCTACAAATGTACTTCCACATTACAACTCCTTTTTCAATCATCATATTATATTTCACATTAAAACCACTACCCAATGAACATCCGTGAAAGATCTTACCAGAGAAATCCTACTGTAATTCATCTGTATTTGTGTGCATGTTATTAAGACCCTATAGTTTTAATTTTGTTGGAAAATTCCTCTACCTATTACGATATTCATTATATTGAATGGTTCAAGTACAGTTCAACATAGCTAGGCTTGCTTTAGTATGAACGCACGCTGTTAATTTTTTTTCCATCAGTGGCGATCCTTTCTACTCTCCATGCTCCTAAGGGACCCTTCTTCGAACGCTGCTTTTGATTCAATCGTCTTATTCTGCCTCAAGTAAGACTCCAATTAGAGACGAGTTTTCCGTTTGTTCGCTCCGCCAAAAGTGGAGCATCCGAAAGTCAGATTGGAGATTTGGATTGTTGGCTACAGCGCCTGGTTGTCTGAATTTGCGAGATATGAATAAATTGTTTACATCAATGAGCCACCATAGTTAGAGCAGTTTTGTTTGACTTGTATACGTTTGTAGCCAATTCGTGCTCCCACGATGCTTATGTGTGCTGAGCACCAAACATTTCCACGGTGCTCGTATAGCGTTATTATTATTATTATTATTATTATTATTATTATTATTATTATTATTATTATTATTATTATTATTATCATCATCATCATCATCATCATCATCATCATCATCATCATCATCATCATCACCACCACCACCACCACCACCACCACCACCACCACCACCACCACCACCATCATCATCATCATCATCATCATCATCATCATCATCATCATCATCATCATCATCATCATCATCATCATCATCATCATCATAATTATATGTTTTATTATATTGTAAGAATAAGGGCCTGAAATCAAAAGCAATTACGTTAGAAGCATATATGACTACGCAACAGAATCCCACCGGGTTGAGCTTTACTTTGCATTTTTGGAAACTTTTACGTGTCTTTCCACAGAACACCTGAACCAGACAATATCAAGTGTCTTATTTTTTTGAAGTCTTCACGTTTTCAAGACTCGCTGGCTGAACTGTGGACAAAAGCTCGATTGCGATCATAGTGATAGGTGATCTGAACTTATTGGGAAGTCTAAGTCTTGGCCGAGTGAATGGTGTGTCTCATTCTTCAAATGGTAGCTTTTAAATACACGTAAGGGCCTTCATTTAGCAAAGTTGTTTACCAATCCACCAAGAGAAAGGATACTTGTTTCATCATGTCTGTCAGTCTGCAAACTAGAGCTTGTCTGGGCTCTAATTCCTTCATTAATGCATGGAACTGTTGTGATTACTGCTTATTGCTAAAGCGTGTGTCATAAAGCCACCAATCGTTGCAAATTATATATATATATATATATATATATATATATATATATATATATATATATATATATATATATATATATATATTTAAATTTTTGCATAACAGTTCGGCTTTATTGTTTATTCAAACTACAATAGATACATTAGAATTACAAATTTGCACGAATATTGTCCATCATCAAATGGTGTGTCATGAAGCAACCTTTTTTGGCTATGGTTAAGTTTAGATTTTGATGATTTTTTTTAATTCGAAAACAACTAAAAACAATGTTGGGATTGAGGTTCTCGCTGGGGATAATTTCTTCAATAATATAAAGATCTTCAAACGTTGCACATTTCCTGCTTATGACTGAAGGGCATGTCATGAAAAAAAATCCAGATTTTTATCTCGTCATTCTTAAATATTCTATTACTGTTTTGTTGACAGATTTTTTGAATGATTTGATTGTGCTTTTTTGTGATTTGAAAATTAAAAGAAACATTATTTTAGGACTTTTTTCAAGATAATTTTGACTGGCTGTTATTCCTATACAAATTCATGCATTTTTTTACGAAGTGCTGTGACTTTATGACTATTGTCAACATTTCCGAGAGTAGTGATAAAATTTTTGCCTTACTTTATATTAGGTACCGTCAGACTTCATACTTGTATTTTGCATTAAAGCTAAATGTAAAGTTTACAATTTGGGTAAATTTAATACTCAGTGGCTCAGCAGGGCTTCCATTTGAAGATCAAAGTGCTCACCTGGAAATACTTCTCCTTCCTTTAAATAAACTCCTCCAGGACGATTTGAGCCGTCAGAAGGTCTTACAGCAACTTATATTTGTAGCAACAAAAAACTTCGTACATATGCGAAGTTTTTTTCAGTGAGTGAAATAGGAAGAAGGTTTGCAGCCGCACTTGACAAGCATATTATTAGTTCACATTCGCCTTAATGCTTAATGTAAAATCATTTCAATATCAAAAGTACTGATGCATCATTCAAGACACAACCATGACTGTCACCAATACCCATGGCACCTGACCACGCACAAGACAATACAAAAAGACGCTTTAACTACCCCCTTAAATTATTGCGCAGCCGATAATGCTGCGACGTAGGCATCTTGAGTTACTGGACGAGTAAGAGATATTTGTGCCATCAGGCATACACCTCTTTTGTCACTGGCACATTGTTGTTTGTTTTTCGTTTCTGTAAACATTTCAACGTCTCCTGCCTTGTCAGCACTTCACCTCAGTCAGACCTTCCCTCCAGCTACAGATTCAGATGATACAAATACCATTTATTTTGCTCTCACTGGGAATATTATATTCAGCTGTGACTAATCAATCAGCATTTACTTTTAAATCATGTGCTCTTTTTTGTAAATCGGTGTGGCGGCCTTCACAGAAATGAAACCGCAGAACCATTGTGTTTGAATGTACAACAAGTGAGCATCTTTCCTTCTTTTCTTATTTCAAGGATTAAGTATCACGCTTTGGAATCATAAAAGCGAAGGTGATATATCAAGTTAGGGGACGGAACAAAGAAATACAAGACTATACTTTTTCAGCTTCCTCACCCCCTACGAAACTTTTTCATTATAATCCAACAGAAAACTAAAACCTTTTTTCCGCAAGTGCATGGTTATACATGGTTATCATATTAGCTGATTGTGAGCTGCATTGAAATACAATTGCAAGTTACCAAACATCAGGGAGAAGTCCCCCGTCCAAATCATCACATGGTGAAACACAGGAAAAACGGACCATAGTGTTAGCCTGTACTTAAACATTGTTGGTGTAAAATAATTAAAGTGTGTGTGTCAACACACACTTTTCTGTTTTTCCTGAAAGTGTTTCTTTCTTTCTTTCTTTCTTTCTTTCTTTCTTTCTTTCTTTCTTTCTTTCTTTCTTTCTTTCTTTCTTTCTTTCTTTCTTTCTTTCTTTCTTTCTTTCTTTCTTTCTTTCTTTCTTTCTCTCTCTCTCTCTTTCTTTCTTTCTTTCTTTCTTTCCTTCCTTCTTCTTTACCAGCAAATTTGTCCGACATTTTTCTCGGACACTATTATACATAAAAACTCCAAACTTGGCAAGATAGTACTACCATACAAGGAAATTGACCGTTTTATACAGAGAAATGAAGATGTTTAAAATTTGCAAATTATGGGCATTTGAAATTTTAAATCTTTAATATCTTCAAAAGTATAATAGATAGAGATGCCAACTTCTACTAAGCGGTTATCGACCAGTGGATATCTAATGAATTCAAAACAAAAGTTGTAGCAATTTTAATTATGCTAAATAGCAGCATTGGAAATTTTGAAGCTTGAATAGCTTCAAAAGAAAAACATATAGAGATGTCATTTAAACTTGTGCCAGGGGGTTGTTGACCATTGCGCATGTAGTGAATCTACAACAAAAGCTGTAGCAATTTAAATTATGCTAATTAGCAGTATTCGAAATTTTCAATCTTTAATATCTTAAACACTATGATAGAGAGAGATGTCATTCCAACTTCTACTAGGGGGTTGTTGACCATTGAACACCTAATGAATTGAACGCAAAAGTTGTAGCAATTTAAATTATGCTAAATAGCACCATTAATATTTTTAATCTTGAATAACTTCAAATCTACAATAGATAGAGATGCCATTCCAACTTCTACTCCTGTGTTATGGAATTGTTGTACATTGCCATACCAATATGCTTTGAAGACACACACTGATTTGCTATGCAGCAAATCATCTTTCCTAGTTCAGGAATGCACCTTCGGAAAATTGCAGTGTGTCGCCTTTTTCAGTTTATGAAGCGTAGGGCGGGCTTGTTCCTTGTAAACTATGGACACGAGTTTCAGTTTGAATGCACCCACAAGTTTGCGTTCAGGGCGTACATTGGTTTCCACAGTGATCTCCTATTATTATAGAAAGCGGGAGTTTGTTTTACCTACCCAACACCTTGGTCGGTGGGAACCTAGTGACTCAAACCTTTGATTGCATTCAAACTGACACTCGTTTCAGTGGTTTCACAGAAACCAATGCACCCTAAATGTTTCCATTCATTTAAGATTCTGTTAGGTTAACTGAAAACTGGTTTTTTTGTCCAAAGGCGGACACTGTGGAAACAAACGTACCCATGAATGCAGGTACATTGTGGTTTTTGTTGTATCATACTGCTGGGATACCATGTTTGCTGCCATGCCATGAAATTATTGGGTTATTAGTGGGGCATTCCACTTGGACAACAAATTCATGAGCTGCCTATCATTCAAATCTATTGTTATTAAATTCCCAGGTCAAGAGACCACCAACAGTACGCACCGTATGCCTTTGGTAATGAACAACATTTACCTGTATGACACCAAATAATGCAAAAACAAATTTATTTTATGTGAACGAGAACTAAGCAAACAAATGATTTTTTCAAAATATGTTTGGCTGCACAAAAATATGACAATAGCAACAACAATACCACAATGACTCAGAAATTGTCTTAGCAAGTTGTCCCCATAGTAGACATCACGTTTTTTTTCTATGTCCCATAGTATATTGATATTTCACTGGTGGGGGGGGGTCTCCAGAACACGGAGTGACACACAAAATGTATATTACAAAACACAAAGGATGAAACAAGAACAAAGTTACCCAATTAACAGAGAAGATGTACACGTTTCAGATTTTGTACCCTGCGTACAAAAAAATCAAAATAGTTAAAGTCACTACAGGTAGAATGTATACATATGCATCCTTGTTCACAATAGTTGTGCATAACAGAAGTTAAATAATTAATAAGTATTTTGCCAGATTCCATTACTCAGTTTTAAATGATAAGAAAACAAGCGGTTTCATGACAGCTTGAATTATCTAGTGTTAAATTGGAAGCACATGTAATGCAACTTCATTATGACAACTTCAATTACCCTGTCTAAAATTTTGAGTAATAAGGACCTGTGGTCGCAGACTTACTATAATTTAAATATACGGTTATTACAGGCTGTTTATGTATTAATTATTTATTTTGATATTGTGTAGTTTTCGCTTTATGATTTATTTATTTTTTGAACGGTGGTCAATGAAACATCGTTTTGATACCAAAACGGTTTTGATCATCGATTTTTACTAATGGTCCATGAGTGCTTGCAGGTACTCTCCCGGATCGAGTATTACCCTTGAGCACATAATTCTTGGACCAGTAGTAAATTCGACCCTCTTATGCTCGGAGGTTATTTGTTCACAACATTACTTATGAATGGAACTTCGGCCCGTAGAATCTCAGAATGACCTTAAATTTTTTTTTCTGACTAGCGGGTGGTCCAGTGCAAGAAAAACGAACATTATAGAATATATCACGACATCCTAAGTGCACTTTCTTGGATAACACGTATTAGAAATACTGTCTCTTTTTATTTTAACACACGCGCACACAGACACAGACCACGTACTATTCTTCATACACACAAGTGTTCTGACTACAAATGTGTTGTGTTGTTTGTAAAATTTTGGATATTTGTTTAAAATATTCAAAATAAAATCGTCAAATTTGTGTTATTGTAATCTGAAAATGTGTGTTTCAGATTTTTCATAACTCTATCTGTTTGTGTACAATGATGATACAAACTTGGAAATTTGTGGTTTGGTAAAATTGATACGGTTTGCAGGAATCTTCATTTTTTACACACATTTAAAGAACTGATCATTACTCAACAAATCCCGGATTTTTTGCTTTTGTTTTTTGTTGTAAAGAAATTTAGAGTAAAACAGTTTTTATTTGATTAAGGTGGCGTCAGCAAAGCTATCTGCTTATAACAATGTGGTCGTCAGCCAGGTGTTAGGCCTTGGGTTTTACTTTTGGACCCATAAAACTATTTATGTTTATTTGGCTCAAGATGTGTAGATTATATTCACTTAAAAGAAATGATGTTAAAATTTGTTTTTATGGCAAAAATAGAGTTTTTCAGAAGGATTTAATTTGGCTGTTTATCGCAGCTTACAGAAAAAATATCAAACTTAAATGCCTCACAGTTTGCAAATTAAACTTCGCAGACATGCCCAGGAAAGGTTTGCTCATTTTTTCCATGAATGTAATTGTAAAATTTGAACAGAACAGCATAGGTGGTTATCACAAAAAATAACAATTCCTAAAATTTAGGGCCCAAATAAACACATAAAGAAATTAAACAAAACAATTCCGGAAGACCTTCCGTAAATTAAACTCTTACCTCCACAAAGCATTTTCTATTTCATGAAAATCAAACTATCCATTATTGAGAAATCTACAAACAAAATTGGTAGAGTCGTGGGAGGGAATAAAGAAGTTACGGATTAAGACTTATGAAGGAGCAAATATATTTATATCTGACGATGCCACAAAGAAAGCCAGAGCAAAAAGGGCGATTCTCAGAGCCAAGATGTTTGAAATACGGAGAGAAGGTCACTTTACTTTCATCCCATGTAGCGTACCTGCTGTTATTGCAGTAAGAGACAAGGACACCGGAAGATATAAACGGATAACTGTCAAGGACTTAGGACCTGCTGAGCTTTAGTATGCATAAATATGCATCGATTGGACTATACTAATCTACTTCCCTACAACAGTGATGTCTTGTGAACTGTGACTGAGTCTGTACCTCGGGTTAAACTGACCCTATTGCTGGTTTCACTGTTGTGAATAGGAGGCAGTCAGGAGGACAAATACCAACAAATCACCAGATACACTGCCATGCTTTCCATTGCAGCCAACATTTGGGTTCCACTTTTTCATGCTACGATTAGAAAACGCCATGGTTGTTGCTAGTATAGTCGTACATAATTTTTATATCTCAATGCATAAAAAACTTTACTTGGTGCATCTTATCCCGATGATATACAACCATTGAACTTTTTGGCTGATAATTTCAAGGGTGTGTTTTCTTATCGCATAATCCAAAACTTAAAAACAGCATGCAACTTAGCTGTAAATTTATTATTCCTTTCAGTGAACTATCATACACAGCTTGTTAACACTCTAATATAATGTTGCATTCCTGTTTTCAGTATCATCTGCCACTTCCATATGTATACTGACCAGTTTGGCTTTGGTAACAGATATTTTGATATTCTGCGGCAAGCAGTGGACATATATGAGTGCATATTTATGGCCTCTGTTGCTCAGAGTCATAGTTTTTGTTAGGTCAAATTACTTGCCAAGGTGTCCAACATAAGGCTGGTGGCCCAGCTTGTTATTTTGGAGTCAGTACCCACTGCCCATTGCATGACTACTCTTTATATTTGTCAGAGTGACATGATGCGCGTTCTGCATCCATCATGCATATTGGTATTGTTTTTTTGTTATCTGTTCTATGTTTATATTCCTCCTACATGTTGGGGCAACGGAATTTATGATGTTGATGTTAGTTAGTGGTATTATGTTGAAAATACTCGCAGTTGCCCTCCATACGGTTATTCTATTTTTGGGACTAATTTGCCTAAACATCACTAGTTTATTGTGTACGGTTTCATCTGTTTTTCCAGTCAATGCTCCAAACTCTACAGTTACTTTATTCATATCTGCATCTGGGCTTTATTTGTCTACAGTCCGTTCATTATTGTCGCAGTTTACAAGATTCAATTTTGCTTTGGGAAGTGTGTCATAAAACTCAATGTGCCCATACCTTCATCCAGTGTCCTGATATTTTACAGATTCCAGCTGTGCCGTAAAGTTGCTCGGCTATGCTTTCACTGCTGGGACTTGACTTGGGTATTGAGCATGTATATTTTACAGAATGCAGTTGTTTATGTAATAACTGTTACATGCAAGAGTAGCTTAAGAATTTAGTTTCAATACTTCTCCTGTCACTAAGTGCTACATAGGGATCAAGCACAAATATCCCCGACTTTCAGTTAGATGTGTTGATCTTCATATAGGTTTGCTTATCTACTCTACACTAGCTATGGTAATTTTGAATCTGAGTTTGATATCACAGAGAAGGCAGATACTTTCATGTTATCTTACCCAAGTGATACTTAATAGACACCAGTAAAAATCTGAGTATATTCCTGCCATTGCCTCATTGTTAATTATTCTGTCGAATTATGTCCACATGAATCCTGGACCATCACCTGACCTATGTGATATTTCATTTTGTCATGCAAATATCTGCAGCCTTTTTGATGATAAGTTACGCTCCATACGATCTGATCTTGTGCCTAACTTTGATGTCGTTGAAACTTTTCTTACACCAAATTCCAGCGAGACAAATCTAAAATTATGTGAATGTTACCCGAAGACTAGATCTGGAGTTGCCAGACTTACAGCTTTAATTGTGTATAATAAGATTGCAAAATAAGATTGCAAAATAATACCTTCCTTTTTGGTGTGGTGTACCGACCACCAAATTCCTTAACTTTCTTTTGGGATAAGTTCCAAGACAGCCACTATATTGCGTGCAACACAGGAATTCATCACATTGTTTAATCCGCTGACCTCAATTCAAACCCAAATACATATCCTGGTCGCACACTTGTGCATTTTGTCCAATCTAACTTTTTTACCTTACATGTCCATGATCCTAAGCGAGTCACCACACTAACTGTAACCTGCGTTGATCAAATAATTTCAAATGTTCCAAATTGTCTTCATGATGTTTGTGTGTTGCCTCCAGCATCTAATTGTGTTCACTCAGTTGTGGCCGCAAGACATCAGTTTAAGCGGAGAAAGGAGGCAGCATACAACGTGTACACGCTCTCATCCTACTGAAGATACTTAATATTACCTTTTGTTCTGCCGCAATTTCACTGTGCAAAGGATCCGTCGGCTGAACACTGTGTGTCACTCTCCCCGGATGTAAATCCGGCCCTAATAGTTCAGTGCTCTGGTGATATATTATTAAATATTCTCTTGGAAGGTGATGAGAATTTGCCAGATACTGAAAATGTTTGAGGTTGTTCAGACATTCGTAACATATTCTAGAGGTTTTATTTACTAATCTGGTATATGATCTATGCTCTCCATTATTTGGCATGAACTCTATTATTCCTGTACAAGCTGTGAATTACGTCTTCTGTTCTCGTCCAGTGTGTAAGGTATATATTCCTGTACGTCCTTTTATTTACTGGAGAGCCTCCAGATTAGTCTCTGCATACTTTTAGGCAAACCAGAGAAAATAAATATGTTTATATTATATTATAGTCGATTCAGCTGCTCCTGCCACCATACCTGAACATGCTGACCAGCCTGACACTATTCTGGACTCTTTAGTGTTTTCGGAATCGGAGGTTCTCCAAACACTTGTAAGTTTTGACATTTAAAAGGCCTCTGGTCCAGATGGAATTAGTGCAAAGCTCCCAAAGGAAGCTGTGCCTATCATTTCTGCTTCTTTAACTCTAATAATTCAATATATTCTTCTGCTTGGACAAAAAGTAAATGTTTCTCCTCTTCACAAGAAGGGAGCTCAAAATTTAAGCAGTAACTATAGGCCTGTTTCAATGCTTAGTTGTACTGGAAAAGTTTTAGAAAAAACTTAAATTTAACTATATATTTATTTTTTCGTGAAAATTTAATCATATCCTCTCATCAGTCTGGCTTCATTCCCGGATACTCTGCTTTTAACCAAGTCATGCTTCTTTTCCACGAATTGTGTTCAGCTATTGATGAATCGGAGGATGTCAGTATCATTTTCCATGACACAAGTAGAACTTTTGATAAAGTTTGGCACCCTGGTAATTCATAAGTTAAGACAGTTGGTATAACTGGTAGTCTTCCCGAATGGTTTTTGGACTATGTCGATAACCGATTTCAGCATGTCCTTACCAAAGGTTATTATTTCCAA
Organism: Hermodice carunculata; assembly: GCA_964020975.1. Taxonomy (NCBI): domain Eukaryota; kingdom Metazoa; phylum Annelida; class Polychaeta; order Eunicida; family Amphinomidae; genus Hermodice; species Hermodice carunculata. The sequence continues at coordinate 106,494,149 of OZ026613.1, forward strand.
TTGGGGCAAAATCTAGGCAGGAGTGCCACAAGGTTCGGTATTGGGCGCAATCATGTTTCTAATTTATATTGATAATATCTTCAACTTAGCTCGTTCAAGCATAAAAAAATGTTTACCGACGATACTACTTATTCCGCACTGTTGAAAATGCAGTCGCGGCAGCTGATACTATAAATTCTGACCTTTCAGACATTCATCGGTGGTCTCATGATTGGCGTGTGGCCATCAACCCTTTGAAAACTAAATCTATGATAATATGTCGAAAACATTTATATATCATTATTTAGAATATTATTTGTTTAAACAACATTCCTGTTGCTGTGTTTTATTTCACTGTTCGTACATGTATGTCGTAAGTTCAAATTTTGTTTCACTTCTCCTCAGATATGTATTGTCTTTGGTTTAGTATCTATTAAAAGATGCAAGTGCTCCGAAATTTGGAACTTTACAATTGCTTTTGCGGTCAATTTCCAACTTCTTCAAAATGTATTACCCTTTTGGATCAATAGAAAAAAAACAACATTTTCGCCTCTTTTAAGCTTTTTAACCTTTTTGGAGGGATGTTGGATATTTAATACAAATTAGTTCCCCCCTCTTCTTTTATTTACAAGCTTGATGGATCTATATTAGAAAATAGCATGTTCCATTCTTTCAAATTTTTGGCCTGTTGGATGGATAGCTGAAAGCAATATTGTTCCCTGATTTCAAATTTGTTATCCTTTCAGTTGGATAGCGGAAAGCAACGATTTCCATTCTTTTCAAATTCACCGGCCTGTTGGATAGAAAGCAAAAATCAACATTTTCCAATCTTTTCAAATTTATTTGCCTGTTGGATGGTTAGCAGAAGACGAGCTTTTGCACTCGTAAAAATGGCTTGTAGGGCGAATAGGAGAAAGCAATGAATTTTACTCTTTTTTAAATTTATCAGCCTGTTCGATCAATAACCAATCAAATGCTTTTATCTGGTTTCAGATTTTAAAGTGTGTCAGATTGAAAGCAAAAAGCAGTATTTTCAGCGCTTTTCAAATTTATTAGCATGTTGAATCGGCAAAACCAGCATTGTCAACACCTCAAAAATTTATTAGCCTGTTGGATGGACAGCAGAAAGCAATATTTTTCATTATTTATGTTTTCAAATTAAGTCTGTTGGATTGCTGGCAGACCAGAGGTATATATTTTCGAACGGTAGTTCAGTGCTGGCCATTGTAAGATCATAACCCATCAACTCTTCTTCCCTTTGGTTTTGTTAAATTTATGTCGCTTCTACATTAATCAGTACATCGAATGAAATGTGAAATTTCTAGAAGATTTTAAATCAACAACTTATTCGATTTTTCAACCAATTGAACATTTCAATGTAGTTTATCCAGACATTCGTTTGTAAATAACATGCAACGTTAGCAAGAAAGCGTAATTTTGGCACTACAGACAGATTTGGCCTGGGCTGTATGAACTGTGTTTAAACCTTTGCAGATGTTGGTTGGAATGAATGCCTTAATAAACATGATACAAATATTGATTTGTTGCGAGTTGTAAGTACGTGGACCCTTCACTAAATCCCCATGCTAGCTAAATCATTGTATAGAACATTCAGAAAGCACTTGGGGCGTTCCCATTATATGAAGAACATGGTAGGGTGGTCTCAGGCGGTGTGTTTTCCTGTGTACATTGACACAAATATGAATTTATACTGGTTAATGCACGAATCACTTTCCATCTCTTTCAAGAGCCTTGTTCCCCATACAGTTCAAAGACGCGTTCTCCTTCCGTTTCCTCCAAGTTTAATAGTAGCCTTAAATAGACAAAGACAACCTGGACACAGTCGCCCATGGACTCATCTTGGCAGGTGGCTATGCGCTCGCGCATGGAAGGAGCCCACGGTAAACTAGCATGTTCGTTGGAACTACCATGCAAACCTTCCTCAGTGTGCGTAACTAATCAAAACCATGCACCGCTAGTTGTTTTACCACATACTTCATGGTTGTGGTTTTGTCTGGCTGTTCAGGTGTATCTCAATATTTTTGAAAGGTATTCAATTTGACGTATGAAATAATCACTGTTCATTCTCATGAATTTGATTTTCGCATCTTTTTCATTTCATAATGCGAAGCCAACATGCAAATACGGCAGAGACTGCAAATTAAGGTGCGTGATAGAACTGAATGATTATATATCTCTGTTTGGTTTGCTTATGGAGTTGACAAAATGGAAAGGAAATAACATTGCACTAACACCGTCACGCACTGTACAAAAGGCCATTTATGCAAGAAAAGAACTGTAAGGTAGACAGGTTTCAATGACAGCTGAATAGAATCCTCTCAATCAATACAGAGAACGGAGAAGGTGCACACCGTACAGTTACATGTACATATATAAATTGTGTTCACAGTTGACGATTTATTCGGACAGCAAGTCACCTTTGGCGACCGATGTCTCTCGTCGCAGGTCACGATAAATGTTTAAATCCACCATTAACAGAAAACAAAATTCGCAAATATGATCAGAAAAAATACCCCGTCTCTGACTTGATTCCGTGTGTCATAGTTTGTGTCCCTCCCTTTTGTGGTCATGGCTCGGTTTCGTTGTGCTAATTTTTTACCTATGATAAGTAAATTATACAAATTTTATGATGCTATTTTCACAATGGGATTTCTATTATGTAGGTCTAAATATTAAGACTGATCTGAAATCCAAATTAACGAGTCAAAAATGTTGCATTTTCCAAGGGGTCAAAGTAACGACAAACAAAATATTCATTATTCAATTTCATAAACAGGCTTCAAATAAACAATAAACGGGACGAATTTGGTTTTACAATTGTTACGGGTGCCCCGATTTTTCCCTTAAAATCAATATGCATACAGTGAAATTGTGATATTAAGACTACCAAATGGTATAAGCATTTTTTGCATAGGGGCGTGACTATGAAATGGACAATAAAAGAATAATAATAAACGTCATTTACAAGCCCAACAAGACGTTTGTATGATGGTCATATAGAGGTTTTTATTTGCAGATTAATTCTATATGAAATTTTCATGTTGTGAAAAAACCAGGAAATTACAAAATTTGATCTTAATTGGGGAGCAGAAGGTTAATGAATGATAAGAATCGGGCAGTGAAAAGGTAATTGTAATTGTTGAAGAATAGTTCTTTCATTACTCTCTTTCATGTCCTAGTATTTCTTCAGTTGCTAAACTATTGGATCCCCATATTGTTATTCGTATCTGTGAGATAGGCATGAAATGCAACCTATAGGAGCAGCTTAGAATCTTCTTTTCTGATTACTTCTTAGTGAAAAACGGTATTAGACATGGTGGCATTATCTCGCCATTGCTGTATACAGTTAAAATTTGTCTTGATTAGTTTGTTAAACGTCTACATAGTTCAAATGTTGGGCGCCACACTCAGTTAATCATCTGGGCATAGTGCTAACTGTTGATCTAAACGAGAAAGAACTCAGTCATAACAGAGGAGATTTTATTGGTCCGTGTAACCATATCTTAAAGAAGTACAGATCATTAACTAGTGAAGTTCAATCAAAATTACTGTAAACGTATTGTTGTCATCTTTATGGCTGTGAGACCTGGTGCTTTGTTGACCATTATATATGCAAAATCTACCCCCCTCTTGAAAAAGTACTCTTGGAAGGGTTTTAGTCAGCCAGCAAGCTTCCCGAAATGAAATTTAAAATCAGTTAGATGACATTTGCATGTTACAGGCAAAGTAACTAGCAGGAAGTGTCGTTTATAGTCCCCGGATCACCACCTTGGTGGATACTAATTTTGATTTTTCCTTTATGCCTAACTGGTTCAAAATTACATAATTTCAAATGGCCATCCAATGGCTATATCAAAACTAACAAGTGAAATGAAAGTTATTTTCTTTTCTCAAACATTGAAACTAAGAGTCTATGATCGTCAACATTAACTTTAACTGTTGCTAGGGTGATGTATGTAGCTTTCATAATTCAAAATGGCTGCCAAAGAGTATATTTATGCTTGGTAAATCTGAGCTTGCAATAAGTTTGCAAATATCTTAAGAAATTATATTATGGCGAATGTTTTGCATGTTTCCAAAGGCAACGACCTTTATTTTGGAAATTAAAACGATCTTTTTTGAAGAAATACATATTAGTTTGTAGCTTAGAGTAGTCTTTGCTACTAATAACTGCAAAATACTGTAAGATACGCAATTTTAACACTACTTTGAGCTATACAACCACCAGAACACAGACAGTTCAGAACTTCTATGTACCTCCAGCTATCTCCAACGATATCCATTCAATTCGGCTTGAGGTAGAATCAGATGTCAAAACTGAAGAAAGGCAAAGCAGGATTTGGCAATATACCAGGTGACCTAATCATAGAGAGGGGTGATGATATGATCAGAACCTTCACACACATGTACAAGAAGATGTGGCAGACAGAGTAGTAGCCAAAGGCAACTTTCAACGGTGTCAAAACTACTGCACCAGCAATCTACATACAGTATTCAGTACATTGACAGTATGAGTTGAATAAAGAAGATAAAATACAAACAGGTGCATCTATTGTAAATCCGTGTACAATGCGACACTAATAATAATGTTAAGCATACTGATTTTTTTCAGTTTATAATTAATAAGTTTGATACAAAAAACACAAGAAATCACAGTGATAAAATTAAATTTGGCATTTGTGAAACAAATCAAAATATATCAGGCCATTGATTTTTACTTCTACTGTAATGTACAGGCAATAGGGTGACAAGGGGCCAATGGGGACACAGTAAACAGAAGAGCCCTGCACGGTTCACCCCTCGTCATCTCCATCCAATTTCCAGCACAGGCTACCACACTGACCCTGCCACAGTCAGAGGGTAAGCTGCAGCTGGAAGTCATAACAAGCATCTCTCCCTGCAGCTTTGTCTCCCCATCTCTGCCCCTTCACGCTATTGCCTTTAACAAAGCAAAGTAATGTTGAGGTTCATACTAAACAACCTGGAACCATTGGCTGAAAACGTCGTTGCTGAAGAACAGACTGACATATGGGCTGGATGCAGTATCACCAAACAGAACTTCAACGTAAGGCTAATTTGGGAGAGCTTTCTCTAACTTCAACATATCTGTATCATGTGTTTATTTATTTCAACATGGCTTTTAACGGGGTTTCGCATGCATTCTTATGGGCATCAATGAGAAATAAACTTCAACATCAACCTGATCAGAGTCATACAATCTATACTACAAAGTCACCAGTGCAGTCCTGTTCAATGGTAGCACAGGAGAGTGACTGAGAACAGCAGTCAGACAGGCGTGCCTTATTTCACCAACCATCTTCAACAGTTTTGGTAGAAAGAATCATAAGAGATGCATTCAACACCATGAAAAAATGGTCGACATTGGAGGCAGAGCAATTACAAAATTGCACTTTGCAGATGACATTGATGGGTAAGCTAGAAGTGGACAGGAGCTTGTCTGCTTCATAGAACATCTTGACGGCACTTCAGAAGACTACTTGATGGCCAGGAGCTTACATTAGCAAGGAAGAAACTCCTGACCAACAATATCATTGGCATGCACACTGACATCAATGTCAGAAACTGTCAACCAGTTCAAATACCTAGGGGTAATAGTCACCGATAAAAGTTCCAACCCTGAAATGCTCCTCAGGATAGTATGGACAACAGGAGCACGAACCAAAGTGAAGCCCATGTAGAATGACAAAAACATCGCAATCAGTTCAAGGATCAATCTTATGCGTTCCATGATAAATTGTATTTTACTCTGTGCCTAAGAGTCATGAGCCTTAACAGCAGACCTTGAGGACAGATACAGGCCACAGAAATGGGATACTTCAGAAAGATCCTCCAAAGAGCACATCACCGAGCAGGAAGTACCGAACAGAAAACATTAATCACTGGACCTGATGAAGACCTACTGGCTACTGTGAATTTACTTAAAAAAGTACTTCTTCAAGTTAAGCCATAATCTAATGACTGGCACTCATTTGTATAATCGGGACTGGAAGCTTGGTTTCCACGCTATGGGTCACATATGTTTCAAGTAAGAAAGGAATCAAAGGATAACATCCAAGAGAAAAAGAGTTTGGAACTCAGCGGGTGCTTGAGAAAAGCAGAGAACCGAGAAGGGTGGAGAGAACTGGTTGCAATTTCAGCAATGATCTACAATCTCAAGACCATATAGGCCAGATGGGGTACACCCTGGGTGTATCTGTTGACGACAAACAAGAACACAAAACATCCAGTTGACGTGTCTCCCATCCCAGGTCCTAGCTGTAGATGCTCTAGCACTAGATTGGACAGGAATGTACTCTTATGCCCACCCCTCTCCTAACATCCTACCAAGGTTCGTAAAGAAGACAAGATCTCACACTTGCCAGATAGTTCTCATTGCCCTCTGTTGGCCCACACACACACACACACACACACACACACACATATATATATCACGGTGGTTGTTGATCAGCCAATCAGGTGAATGCATTTAGATCTGCTGACCAGGAAATGTAACACCATATTAACTGGTCTGCCGGTATAATCGAATGGTCTGCTACAAAGTAGCATACCTATGCCTTTATTTTAAAATTCAATTTTTTAAGCCCTTCCCGTATTTCACTGTGGGATAATGTACTGGGCAATATGCACTTTGCAGCAACATCATGGACCTCGTAAAAGGCATACTGATCAAGGCCAAAGGCATAGGTTAATATGCCTGACAGCGGTCGCCCAACTTTTGGCTTGCTTGATTTGAATTGAAAAGTGAAACAAACAACCATTAAAGCCAGGCGTGTAATTACAGACATTCATTTATTTTTACTTGTTTTATTGTATCTTATTGATTTATTATTTTAAAAGTATGGATGATACAATTTTACGCACTGCAGATAAAAGAAATGGCTGGCAAATATTTAATCTCGGCATGCGATATCTCATATATCTCAGAACAAGAAATATCAGCACTATCCTTTACTTCTTACTTGATATCATTCATATTTTTTGAGTGATAAGGTACATTGCTGTACAATTTTATATATTTAGTAGCCAAATAATCGGCAATATTTTTCCTTACCTGGAACACCATGAACGTTTTTCGATAAAAACCTTTTTACGTTGGTTGGACACAATGGCTTCCTCCCTAACGTTTCTAGCATATATTGATATTAAATTAAAATATACTATTTGCCATATGGTAATCTTATTCGTCTCTAAGTCTTTATCAAACAACACACCTGCAATAGGTTCACCACATCTGATCCTAATACTGTGCCATAAAAAGAGCCACTTATACCATGGATACCAACAGTCTCTTTTTGCAACTTTACAGCATTGTTCAGTGGCTCATATTTCTCATTGAAGTTTCCAGTAAAAACTAAAAGTTTGACACTAGCATTTCTCCAAATTGGTCAAGTAGTCTCCTACAAAATACTAGGAATACAAAATAAACAATGTAACAATACATAGGTTCTATATGGTGAAGTTTTGTGGGGCTAAAGTTATGTCCCAAGATGGAAATAGATCTGTGACCCGTCTGCTTGCTTATATTGTGATGACCAAAGTCGAAGAAAAAAGCTTACTAGATCTATCTGCAGTTTAAAACAATTTCAAAAACTATGAGACCATTTTTTTTCTTCACATCAGGTCATATCATAAAGTTTACAGTCGAATCATATGGAAAATGTTGCATGTTACGCTTTTTTGATTTCATACAGGACTTTTACTTTTAAGTAAAAGAAAAATATTCAGCTGTAAAAAGTTACAAATGTATAGTTTTATAGTCAGATTACAATAACACGTATGTTGTAGGTTCTGCAGAAGCAGAACCTACAACATACGTGTTATTGTAATCTGAAAATACTATCTGTTTCACCATTGCACCATTTACCCTATATTCCCCTCATCATAAACTGACTATACCGGAGTTGACAGCTTATTTCATTTGTTCATTATTCCATGAGTATCCGTATAGGAGTGTCTATGAATGTAAGGTATCAATTATTATTATTATTATTATTATTATTATTATTATTATTATTATTATTATTATTATTATTATTATTATTATTATTATAAGTAGTAGTAGTAGTAGTAGTAGTAGTAGTAGTAGTAGTAGCTGTAGTAGTAATATTATCATCATCATTTTCATGATCATGATCATATTATTATTACCAACATTATCAATTTTTTATAGATTTATTTATCTATTAGCAAATGTAGCAAAAATTAATAATATGATGTGCATGTAGTAAAATATTTCGGGTCAGATGACACTTTTCTTTACTTCATTTTTCAAGCAAAAGGCAATTGCCTGCACAATATAAATGGCTGTGTTAAGTTACAAAAATCAACTTTATTATTATTTGTAACAAATAAACGTGCGAGCCCCGTGCTATCTGTTACAAAAGTAACAACGCTATCTGTTAAAAAAAGGACGCTGACTGTTATAAGTAGCAGTGAGCGGTATTGTAACACTTGGCGGTTGTACAGGCTCCTTAGTGTGCTGTCTCTTTCTTAATCTTTGGACTTATGAGTGCTTTTTCGCCCCTCGCGCTTAAGGTGGAAGATGTGAAGCTAGTGTGCAGTAAGACTGGCAACTTTGAATCAATTTTACCCATTCAATTTTTTCATAAGTACATTAAACCTATATATTGCCTGATTGCTACCTATCCATAGAATTGTATCCATAGTTGTGTTGTTTTAGGTTTTTTTTTGCGCAGGATTGGAAATTTTTGAAGATTTTGTAGCATTCATTCTTACTTGCTAGGATTTTCACATTTTTCGCAAAGAAATCGCACAAAATTGTGTTGTTTGTTTTAAGTTGCAATCAAAAGAAATTTAAAATATATATCCATGTCCAGGATCGAATCCAAAGGTGAGTCCTTAAATAGCATAAAGAAAAAGTTATAAAATTTCTATGTTGGTTCTGACAGGTTGTTCACTTTTTTTCTCAAAATTGCTCAAAACGTCAATGAAGGGGTAGTCAGAAAAAAATTCCTGGGACCCTCTCCTGGTCATGATATTTTTCTTTGGATGTCCGTTGATTGTAATATGATAGGAAAATTCATTTATTTGTGCGGCTAGATACAAATTGCATATGTTGTGCAAAAAACAGTTGCGAGAAAATTGCCTTGAAAGAAGATGTTGCCAATTCTTATGCATTTATGGCTGTAATATGACACATCCTCACTTCTTCTGCCCTGTAATTTTATTATTGTGAAAAATAAACTTGTAGCTTCACCTCTGTGATGCTGTCGTTCCAAAACAACATATTTTGTGGCTTAAAACTCGACTTTTTTTTTAACTTGGAAACATAAAACGTAACCAGACTCGGATAGTTTGGGTGTGTGTTCACATGCGGCTTTCCATATTTGGGATGCATTAAGTGGATTATGCTAATTTGTTTTAACATCAATAGAGAATCTCAAAGTAGTCAGAACAATGGTAGGGATTGGCCTTTACAAGCCCTTTTTTCTCTCCATGGCGAATGCTTTCCTGTTCCCCATATGTGACCTTTGTCAGTGGCTCACCTGGTTTCCATGGATCATGGACCTATGACTGTGTAAACAATGGCACGGTTCATTATCATGCCCATATAAACAAAGGCCATGTGGTCAGAAATGCCGAAACTGTTCAGTGTAAACAAAAGTTTTGAGCTCAATTTTTTCATATAATTTTTTTGTTCGCATTTCTGATTTTGGGAGTATTTAGTTTAAGTATCAAACAATCCAAAATATTAAAAAGTGATTAGCGGTTATCCAAAGGTGCTCGCGTCAGATCTTCCACCTTAAATGGCTTGCCCTCCAACCTTCATCCTTCTTAAAGTAGAACGCGTCTTGATATGAACTTGGACTGCAAAGTTTATGATCGATGCGGCGATACTGACCTATTGAAGAACAACGTACTTTCGAGCTACAGAACCATACATCTCCAATGTGTACGTGATAGGTCAATGGATTTTTTTTTCCAGAAGTGAGAGGTTTGGACCACCATTAATTTGAGGGAAACCTTACCTTTTCCAACAATGTTTATTTTACTTTATTGCGGTTGGTTGAAGGAACGGCCGACAATTGGTACATTGGTAGTAAAATAAAACAGAACAATGCAACCGCAAACCGCTGTATTTCTTGTGTTTAATTCTTTTAAAATGTGTCCTAGATCCATTAATAGAACTACCCCGCCATCGTCAACCCGGGAAGGTGTAAAAGTACTGTTGTAGCTCAAATATATCTGACACACTTAACGGACACTTTAAGCTTTTGTGTCTATTTGAGCGCGCGGTGCTCAAAACGATTTCAGGAAGACATGCCGTATGCAAGCAGACATATACATATACACACTAAATGGATAAATAAGCTATCGATAAACGTTTTAGTGTCAAAAGATAAAGTAAGTGAATCAATATCTCGGCTCAGCTTACTCAGTGAAGTTGCGAGGGTCAAACTTAAACACAGTAGTTCTATATATTTTTTGCATGTTTATTTACATGTAAATGCCATTTTCTTAAAGTCGCGCAATTAATTAGTTGCTAATTAATACATATATAAAACAATATGCATAAAGATGATAATGTGAAAATGTTTGATATTGTGCAAAATTATATCGCTTCATCTAGGAGATTTGGATTCTAAGCTACTTTTCCCCTTCTTCTGGTGCCATAAGCAGGTATCCTGGACTGTTTTCGAGGTATGTATCTCTTACCAATAGTATTGTTTAGTCTTGTGTGTCATGTATATACAATGTGCGTTTTGCTTGTCGGAAGAGCCTCCAGATTAGTCTATGTACTACCTGGGCAATTCAGTTTAAAAAATATGTTTAAATAAAAAAGCCATTTTTCGCACATGGAGCACTGGGCGAAAAGCGTGATTATCAAATCGAACACAAAAGATCAGGGACTACAAAAACAAACAAATAAACAAACAATCAAACAAAAGGTTGCAAATGTGAGCTCGCGAAACAATGATTTTTGACATCAGCTGCCGCTATGACATTAATTTGTTTGGGGGAACTAATCCGTCTTGGCAGGCAATAAAAAGTGAAGTTAGATTGTGGCCTTCCGTGCTGGGGTAGCAACTCTTTTTGCTAAACCAAAAATAACATAATCAGCAATACCGTGATACAGCTATTTGAAGAATCCCAATTACGGTCTAACGTCAACCCCCCAGAGATGCACATAAATGTGAAAAAAGTGTCAGCAACCACTTGTTTAGATTGACTCCCTTTTCTTGCCACTTATGAAGAAAGTTTTGACGTCTTTCAAAACTACCAGCTTTCATGGTGCAACCCTGCATCTGCCGTATGGATCAATTTCTAAACCCTTGTGTTCTTTCCTACACTAATTCTATGTTATAATGCTGGGCGTCTTTCTATACAATTTGCGTGCCTATCATGTCAGCTCATGTCTGTATTAATATACAGGGTAAGCATTTTGAAATTGAGAGTACCGAACAAAATCTACTTATTGTGTTACAAAAGCTAGTTTGTTAAATAACACTACTATTTGTTCATGAGAGTACAATGTGAAATGTAATTACATAGAAGAGGGATATCAGACATAACATGACACACATCAGTAAATAAATGATACCAGGAGATATATCGTCAATGTGTAGCATCAACGGGGGGGGGGGGGGGCGGCGGGGAGGTTCTAACATGGCATATGGTGCATCTCTGTGCATGGCATTGGAATATCCCACCCCAATATCAGATGTCTTTATTAATTGATCCCCTTTGATTATAATTGTACATTTCTTATTTATACTTATCAAGTAAATAATAACGTACACGCCAATAGCTCAATGTGTTTTCAAACATTGAAATACAAAGTCAACACCTTGTTCAGCAAACAAACGCATTAATACCGATACATGTTCCAGATGACACTGGAGCTTGATACGGTTGCACTTATGGGCATATCAAAACACTTACAATGCTACAGAACCATTTTCACATGGAGAAAATGGAGTGATCTTGATATTGTTGGTATATGCACAAGAATTATCAGCCGCACGAAAACGTTTGTGAAATTTAACGCCCACATATTTATTGTATTTGTGTCTTTTTGCCCAGAACCACTTCCTAGTAGTCAATATCCTATTCCGCAGTTCAAACTCTTTACTCTCCATAAGCTAACCTGTCCCTGTCTAACCTGTATATGGAATTACTATTGTCTATATTGCACACGTTCCTCTGTAAAATTTTGACATAGGCTGTATCAGCCCAATTAAATTAAAGGGTCTTCAGCGGGTAACTACTCAACGTGTTTCGGAGCCTTTTACCCGTACACGTCTTTCTGAGTAGCGGCTCCTTGCCTAAGCTAAATATTCAGCAAAGACAACCCACATAATAATGAATAAATATGAACGTGGCAATTGATGAATTAGCTAAATATGTGAAGTTTTGCTTGTAAATGCAGAGCTTCATATCAAAGAAGAATACCTGTCAAACAAACCATAATTACCAAATTTTCATAGTACAGGTTCAGATAAGAACAATTTGACTTACCCCTGAACCAAAATGTACCCTTTCTAGCTGGACAGCTTTTCCTAGTTAAACCATCCGCCAATGTTTAACTGAAGTGGAAACAAGCTGGGGCATTATATTCAGTCCCAGTGATTGTAAAATAAACAGTTGCAGCTTGACCACCTGTACAAACCAAGGAAAATCCTAACAAGGACTGCAACAATGTACATCCTGTACCAGAGATGTAAAACAAACTACATGATGACACCTACTCCTCAAACAATTAAGCTCTATTTAACTGCCAACCCTGAGTCAATGTGTCAACTTAATGTGTCAGGTTTGTGACACTTGAGAAAATACTGTCAATTTTGAGTAATTTTTTAATAGTGAGTAAATGTGCATTTAGGCATGTCAGAAAAGAATGGAAGTCATTAGCATTTATGCCAAAAACATGCTATCAAAACAATTTTTCTTAACAGGATTTTAAGTACAATTAGGCAAACATGCAACTGTCGTAGGCCGCTTCTTGCTACCTGTAGCCCCTGGGGGTTTACCTAACAGAAAACATGTAAGCCTAAAATGTCTGATAGTGAATATTAAAACAGAAAGATGCCAAAAGATAAAGTTAAGTAGCAAAACAGACAAGTCTAAAAACTGTAGATTATTGCAGCCAGACTTTCTAATAATCTTTGGATGTTAACAGTAGAATTATAGGGCAAGTCAGAAAAGAATGGAAGTCTTTTGTATTTATGTCAAAAGAATGCAATGAAAATATTAACCAGATATCAAGTACAATTAGGCAAGCTTGTAACTGTCGTAGGCCGCTTCTTGCTACCTGTAGCCCCTGGGGGTTTACCTAACAGAAAACAAGCTAGCCTAAAATGTCCGAAAGGTGAACGTTTAAACATAATGGTGTCAAAAGATGAAATTAAGTAGCAAAACAGGCAAGTCTAAAATCTCTAAAATTATTGAAGCCAAACTTTCTAACCATCTCGGGATATTTACAGCAAAATTTGTAGAAATATTTGATCAAAAGTACACCTTTGAATCCTCTTGACTCAAGTTTATTGTAAATAAATTTGGTTCTTGATGCAAAGTCCTGAAATTTAGAACAAATACGACCAAATCTCAAAATTTGTGACAAAAATGTATTATATCCAATAGTATCGGAAATATTACTGTCCGGGAAAGGATAATTAACTACTTCAAAGTTAAACTCATCTATTTTGTGATAGACTTTAATACAAAACCTGTCATTAGTGACCTGAATATCCAAGTCCAAAAATACATCTCTGAAACCATCTGAATTGTTACCCTCCAAAGGGATATCTTTTGGGTAAATTTCTTTAGCAATTTCATTGAAATTTTGTACATTTACACAAGCAATGTCATCAATATATCTTGCGTTGTTTGATAATTTTGTAGCCATTTGAAAGTCCTTTTTCATCAATTTATTCATATACTTAAATTCAAGCCAGGTTAAATATAAATCTGCCAGTAAAGGGGAGCAGTTGCTACCCATTGGAATGCCTTTTATTTGTTGAAAAACCAGTGGTCCGCATTGAACAAAAGTATTATCCAAGAGAAATTTTATAGCATCTATCAAAGTTTCAACAGTGTAAGATTTAACGTTACTTTTTGAATATTTATTGTGTGACCAGTATGCTTTCTTTGTATATGAATTAATATTTATGTATGGTTTACCATTATGTTTAAACATTTTGCTAATTAATTCTGAAAGTGAACTTTTGACTTCATCTATGGGTAGATTTGTGTACAGTGTAGAAAAATCAAAACATTTGATATTTTTTGCCTTTACATCTTTGATTTTAGATACATATAACTCTTAAGAAAGACGTCCTAAAATTCCGAGTCGACAGTTTCCTCAACGCTTTCTGACTGTTTCCACTGCATGTTCTTGTGCTAGGAGCTCGCCGAGGAAAGGCGTCATCCGGGAGCATATGAGTTTGCTGCATTTTCTGTGATATTCTCTTTTAAATGTTCTGCTAAAGCATGACAGTGTAGAAAAGAGCTGAAGCAAACCACGCTTCAATAAAACACCTATCACTGAAGACCGGTTTTCTCCACCAAGGTGTCAAACCTTTACATTTGGAACTTGAAAGCATATATAAGAGTGGTCTTGGCAACATTGGGGAGGATGAGAACTGATAATGATATAGGCTGCTACACTTAAAAACTTTCAACAATAGTTGCTATCTCCGTAAAAATCTTTTGTCGTGCTGCTTGTTGTGTTACGTCTTGCATTGTTTCGTGTTTGACGCAAGGTTATGACTCAAATAGCCCCCAAAATAGTGAAATGTCTGTGTTTTAGATGCACATTATATAAATAATACCATATGCAAAAAGGTAAAACACCCCGCCATCGTCTGGCACACGGCTTTGAAGACAAGAAATCTTAAGTCTGAATCATGAACATGACGTTAGAATTCACAGGCTGTAGTTGTGTGTGTGACCCTGGTGTCATTGGTAATAGGAGGGATCCGGGTTAATTCTAAATCCACCTACAGATGGTGCTGTCCATCCTGTTCATTGTTAACTGCCCGCATCTTGTGGTTACTTTCCATGGTCCTCACCTTTTAGAGTATAGCAGGTGTAAATTTGACTTCTCTATACGTTGTCTAATGAGCTTTAAACTTTCATTTTATCATACCAGGGTGTCATTGCAGGATGAGATATATACGTACTTCAGGTAGGTTAGATGATAAATGCAAAATTCTTCCTCGTATGCAGGGTAAAACTTTCAGGACTTCAAGGTTCGCTGTAATGTAGTGGGCTTTGCTGACCCAC
This sequence comes from Hermodice carunculata, assembly GCA_964020975.1. Taxonomy (NCBI): domain Eukaryota; kingdom Metazoa; phylum Annelida; class Polychaeta; order Eunicida; family Amphinomidae; genus Hermodice; species Hermodice carunculata. Next base: position 106,509,416 of record OZ026613.1, read on the forward strand.
TTTTACACCTGACCTCCAATGGCATGGTTTCCTAGGTGTCACAAATATGCACCAAGGGAATGAAAGGCTGTGTGTCAAGAAATTAAACCAACGCAGATCACCCCTATTGTAATACTGCCAAAGAAGATGGTCCATGTTTAGTCTTGACCTTTCAAATACATAGTATTCATGCACCAGTATTCCTTAATGGTATCACTACCATAGCGTACTCCAGAATTGCAATATTATAGTTTCTTAGCTTCCTTTACAATAGCCAAAATACAATACAATAGCACCCTAAACAGTGACAATTATAATACCATAAATCATTTTATAATAGCAACGTTACAATCCCATAGCTCCCTCTACAGTGGCTATATTGCAATATGCTAGACATGATTGTTCAATGCCTGCAAATGTCAGTACTGTTATTCACACGATGTCTTGTCTGAGGCTCTAAAACCTTATGCCGTGGTTGTATGTGAATGCCATACAGCAGTTTTATTAGGTATATCATTCTATAATGATAGTCAGATGTGCGCCTTTGTGTATTTCCATGCTCGCCAAATGTTCGGTTTGACCCAATGACAAAGTCTGCAACTACTGCTGTAGCCTTCTTAGTTCTTTCATTTCCAATTTCAGGAAAAGTCTGTGTGATCTGAATTGACATAATGACACAAGATTTATATTCTTTGTAAACCAACCTTTCAGACAAGTGACGTCATGCCCATAGTACTTGTAGAGAGCTGAGACCACAATACTAGTCCAAACAAGAGCTCTTTTTCTGAGGAAGGTTACTGACTCAATCAAAGCTTGGCACTGCCAGACATAATGCGTTGCTTGTTTGCCGGTTTTCTTATGTGGTTTGTCTGCTGTACATGGGTGTCATTTCTTCTCAGACGGCTTTGTTTTTGAGCATATAATTTTAAAGCACCTGAAAGGTTATCATTCATTAAGTTCACCCCCGGAGTAGATAACCTTGACGTCATTATTAGATATCCCATTATACTCCTGAAAATTCTAGTATTTTAGGGTTAGGGAGGGGGATGCATCATTAGGGGGTAAGAAAGTCCGTGTAACTATTTTAAAGGCAGTGTATACTTTTGATATATATTTTCTGTCACCATAAAGAGCAGATAATATGGAACTTGCCAGATTGATGTACACGTATGTGTATACACCTCTTGCACCTGTCAAGTGCAGTGGCTCACAAGCTAACACCATCCATTAGCTGTATATCGTTTTCTCCGTGCTTGTCAGGTACTTCAGAATTAACAATGTCTACAATGAATATTATTCTCTAGAGGGCTCTTACACGCGAGAGAAATTACTCTCTTAGCAAACATACACATACATATCTACTCTTTCCCTCGGGCTACTGGTTACAATTGTGAGTTTTTTTTTATTTGTAGTGGTGAGTAGATGTACTTAGTGTTCTCTGTGACAGACCATAAAAATGAAACCGGTTATGCTAATGTTGCGTAGAGACATTGAGAACAGGTACTTGCCTCTGTGGGTCTCTTTCAGTCAATGGAGCAGACAGCTTGATTCCACCTCTACTTTCTGATGGCATTTACATAACATGATGGCATTCTAACGAGAACAGCATGTGAGTCAATATGGGATCACTCTGTTCAGGTTGCCCCATTAATTTCCTTTCTGATGAAAAGTTATGTTAAGAGACACAGTCCCGAGAGAATATTGCGTCACAGGTTTTCTTATAACACTTCCTTGCCTCGACCTATTCTAAAAATAGTCCGACTAGTTGACCTTAGAATGCATTTTGTCCTGGGGCAGGACACAACAGTACATCAAACAACAGTACCTGAATAACCTGAAGTACAAAACCCCCCAGCAATATGTAACACTTATTCAAATTGACATGCATTTGCAGCAAAATGTAAGATTACTTCGCATGTGCACTCAGTAATTGTTGGTTGCATTTAAATGTGAGAGACATGACCTACCTAGTTTGCAGCTAGAGGTCATATATATATATATATATATATATATATATATATATATATATGTACATATAACTGCTGGGAAAAATTGCCACCCCATTGGTTTAACATGGGCTGCTCTAAATATGCCTTTTTATAGAATATATGGGCGTCGCATGGAATATCATGCAACATCAACAAGATAGCTAAGGGTATACATCTGAGCAGTCACACACACACAAATGTCCTGATAAACAAGACAACAGCCAGAGAGGTGAGGAAAGTGTGTCTGTGAATGGGGTGCCTATGGGCTTGGTGAGAGGGGGCTGTGGCACTACTGGGATCAATGTGAATCCACAATGCCAGGGCGTATGGGTCACTCACAAGAGTAGAATCATTGTTATGTTGAGGGTTGGCTTTTCCTTTAACAAGAGTATGTAGTGTCGGCCAAACGGAGGGCATACCGCCCTGCCATTCGTATCCCTCTCAGCCCTGCACACAAGACACAATGGGTACTGCAGTGTGAGGCCAATGCAGCCTGGACCAGAAAGCAATGGAACAGCGTGATGTGATCAGATGAATCCCGATTCTGCTTGGATTTCTACGACGGAAGAATAAGGGTTCGACAAATTCCTTCTGACAGATTCGTATGGTTGATCATGACTGCTACGGAGGATGCAGTGTTACATGTAAGATGTGTGTGTGTGTGGGGGGGGGGCAATTACAGTAACAGGGAGAACAGCTCTCATCAGGGTGAACGGGACACAAACAGGCCAGTGCTACGTAGATGAGATCCTGCACACAGTTGACAAATGGATCCAAAAATATCCAGTGCTGCTATTTCCACTGGATGACGCAAGACCACACACTATCCGAGTAATCATGCAGTATCTACAGCAACACAATATCCCCTTGTTGCCATGGCCAGCCTGTTCTCCTGACTTGTCCCCCATCGAGCATTTGTAGGATGTGCTTGGCCATCGAACCAGAAATGTGTATGAAGAACCCGCAGCCTCCCAGTACCAACTGGCACAGAGGCTCACAGACCAGTGGAATCAAATTCCCCAAGCTGACAAGCAGCATGCCAAGGAAAATCCAAGCTTCCTCACAGAAGCATGGTAGTCACACCAGCCATTGATGCATGCAGCTTCCCAACAACAACAACAGCAAGAAGAAGAAGAAGAAGAAGAAGAAGAACAACAACAACAACAACAACAACAACAACCGAAAAGGTCGTTTAAAGTACCACAGTTTCCTCCCCAAAAAGACGCGAAGAGCAATAGTATAACTAGATAAGATTTGCTTCACAGCAAATCAGTCTGGGTACCTTCAAAATGAGACCAGTTTGAAATGCTATATTTTTCCATTGTTCAAGATAATCTAAATTTTGTGTATTCTGCTAATTTTCATAAATTAGAGTGCAACAACTATGGTTCTTGGTTCATTGATATGGCCATGTCACAAACTTATAAAGTGAATTTGAGTAACACTTCTTTTGGGAATAGCTTTGAAACTAATCAAGACTTTAATTTTGTATATTTGCCTAATTTGCATAAAGTAAAAGCCTACAACTTTGGTTTTCGGCTATTGAATGCTTCTATGTCACATACCTACAAATTGAAGTTGGAATGGCACCTCCATGTATAATTCTTTTGAAGTTATTTAAGATTTCGATTTCTTGTATTCATCTCATTTGCATAAATTAAGATTGTACAATATTGCGTCATGGTTCATTGGATGCAGCTGTGTCACAAACCCATAAATTGAAGTTGGAATGGCACCACTATCTATAATGGTTTTGAAGCTATTCAAGATATACATTTTGCATATTAACCTCATTTGCATAATTTCGGTTTATGGTTGATTGGATACGGCTTTGCCACAAGCTGGAATGTCATCTCTGACTATAATAGTTTTGGAAATATTCAACTTTTAAATTTTTCAATGCCCCTTATAAGCATAATTTGAAATTCTACAACTTTCGTTTACTGTCCATTATATTGGCAGGTCTCACAAACATATGTGCCCATTAAAATTTTGTGTGTATTTGGAATAGTTTGGAAGATATGGGGCTTTTAGGATTTAGAAAGGCTTTAACTTGCATAATTTTAAACATGTCGATTATTCCAAATCAGAAAGTCACCTCCCTACTAGCTCTGTTACCAAGCCAGGTTTAAACACTGTAGCCTCCACGGTTTCTGAGAAAAGTTCCGGATATATTATGAGGCAGTAAGAAGAAGAAGAAGAAGAAGAAGAAGAAGAAGAAGAAGAAGAAGAAGAAGAAGAAGAGAAGAAGAAGAAGAAGAGGAAGAGGAAGAGGAAGAGGAAGAGGAAGAGGAAGAGGAAGAGGAAGAGGAAGAGGAAGAGGAAGAGGAAGAGGAAGAGGAAGAGGGAGAGGGAGAGGGAGAGGGAGAGGGAGGAGAAGGAGAAGGAGAAGGAGAAGGAGAAGGAGAAGGAGAAGAAGAAGAAGAAGAAGAAGAAGAAGAAGAAGAAGAAGAAGAAGAAGAAGAAGAAGAAGAGGAGAAGAAGAAGAAGAAGAAAGAAAAAAAAAGAATTTTGAGAAAACAGTATGTCTGGATTGGCACCCAAACATCATCATAAAGTAAACAAACTCCCCACACACATCCACATAACATGTGCATAGTATTGAACAAGGGGATGGCATCTTTTCCCTCCAGCAGTATATATATATATATATATATATATATATATATATATATATATATATATATATATATATATATATATATATATATATATATATATATATACATATATATATATCAAGGAAGTAAACCCTGAAGGCAGGTAGTACTAACCTGTAGACTGTAAAACATCTTCTGATTCCCGTTTTTTTTTGTCTGAAACAGTGGGCTACGCGTTTCCTTAAATAATGCAGTCGCTCGCAATTTCCCCCCAAAAAATGAGTGCAGTCGTCCACAGGACGAATCGTCAAAATTTGCTTTACTTCTTATAATATCACTGCAGTTGACTTTCGGTTGAGACTGTAACAAGTGTCACTTTGCAAACAGCCGTGAAATGTTCTCATTTTTTTAGATAATAAAACAAATTGTCAACACATGGGTACGGATTGGAATACTTGAAGGCATCAAAGGGTTAAAGGCCACCATTTTTTATTAAACAAGAATTGAATTGTTTTGCAACCATTCTCTAATTTTGACATCAAAGGTTGACTTACTACAGGCCCGATCGATGGCACTGACTAGACAGAGATGGGATAATATTAAAGAGGACTTTACTAGTTCGAAAATGCAAAGGCAATTTAATCATTATCAGATTGTAAAGCTCAGGGTAGAATTAACTCACGAGGATTATGCAATAATGCTTCCTGGCTTAAAGCAAACATTGGTGTGTAATAACGTTTCGTTTTATTGTGATCTTCATGGGAATAGTAATTTCGAAAGATTGGATATCTTGCATTATCGGGTAATAGGTAGGGAAACTTTTGAAGCAAGCGGGTAAGAAATTAATTCACATTAGCCATAAATTGTTAACAAGAATGTGTCAAAACCAATACAATTAGCATTGCTTGACAGCCCTTGTCGGGTGTGGGTGGGCTCCACTACAATCATAAGAGTTGACGTCATCCTGTTAATCTGGTCTTGTACGCTGGACTTTTGGACGACACCCTCACGTACTGGTCACAGAATTATAACCTCAGTGCCTTTGATGATGTATTTTGTGCAAGGTTTTGAGTCTCAAGTAAAAAGTGACCAACTAGAAAAAATAATTTCCTCCTCAGCAAATCTGGGGACTGACAAAATGAGAGCAGTTTGAAATGCTACACTTTGCCATTGTTCAACATAATCCAAATTTCGTCTATTAGCCTAATTTACATAGATTAAAATGCTCCAACTTTGGTTATTGGCTCATTGGATGTGACGATGTCTCAAACTTATTAAGTGAAGTTTCAATGATACTATTATATTATAAACATATTTATTTTCTTTGGATTGCCTAATAGTACACAAAGACTAATCTGGAGGCTCTCCAGTACATAAAAGGACGTACAGGAGTTTATACAATACACACTGGACGAGAACAGAAGACTAAATTCAAGGCTTGAACACGATTAGTGCAAGCATCAACCGGGAGGTTATTCCATAATTTGATAGCAGACGGGAGAAATGAATCGCCGAAGCGATTGGTGGTGAACCTGATTTGGCGTAATTCAGTGCAATTTCTCAAAAGGCGCCCAGTAGTGAATGCAACGTCACGAGGAACGAGATCATGCAGGTATTGTGGAGTCAACCTATTTTACATTTTAAAGAAAAGAATAAGTTTGAAGTATTTCCTCCGATTTGCCAGAGTTTGCCATTCAAGCTCTTCGAGAAGTAAGACGCGTGGAGTGTACCTAGTTGCGCCAAGGCAGATCCTGGCTGCCTCATACTGCACAGCTTCTATAGATTGTGACAGGTTTTCAGTGCAATTGTCAAACACGACACACCCATATTCGAGGATAGGACGGATCATTGTACTATACAACCGTATGAGTGTCTGGCGGGAGAGTTTATATTTGAGTCTGCGTAAAAGAGCAAACGTTGGCTGGCTTTGTTAACAATACGTGTTATGTGCTGGTGCCATGACAAATTACTTGAGAGTGTAACTCCAAGGTGAGTATGTAGAGTGGCCTCAGGTATCGGTGTGTTTCCAAGAAGTAGGGGAGGATGATCAGGCTTATGTCGTTTAGCTGAGAAGGTCATTGAGATGGATTTCATGGCATTAAATGTCATACGCCAGAGCTTGCCCCAACGATGAATTTGTGTATGATCATGATTAAGGCTTTCAGCTGTGGCCATTGGTTCGTGGACAATTTCAAGAATACTGGTATCATCCGCGAATAAACGGATGTCACAGGTGATGTTGACAGTGATTTCGTTAATGTAAACGAGGAAAAGTAGGGGACCAAGGATCGAGCCTTGGGTCACTCCAGCCTCTATGGGGAGCCAGGGTGAGGTCTGTCCACCAATAGTAACACGTTGAAGTCGGTTTGAGAGATAGCTTTCTATAAATAGTAACACAGGATCTTCAAAACCCAATTGTTTTACTTTAAAAAGTAGACCAGCGTGCTAGACTCTGTCAAAGGCCTTCGATATGTCAAGGAAAACCATACGGGCCTCTTGGCCCAACTACTGTATATAATAATTTTGAAGCTATTTTTAATTTTGTATGTTTGCCAAATTTGCATTAATTGAAAGCTAACTACTGTGGTTTATGGTTAATTGGATAGGGCTTCGTCACATACCGACAAATGGAAGTTGGATTGGTACTTCTACTAATAGTAGTTTTGGAGTTGTTCAAGATTTAAATTTAGTGTAGTCATCTGATCTGTATAAATTAAAATTGTACAATTTTGGATCATGGTTTATCAGATGCAGCTATGTCACAAACCCATAAGCTGAAGCAGGAATGGCACCTCTATCTATAATAGTTTTGAAACTATTCAAGATTTAAATTTTGCATGTTCACCTTATTTGTATAAATTTAAAACCTAAAACTTTTGTACATAATTCCTTGGAGGCGACTTTGTCATAAACCTGTAAATTCAAGTTGGAATAGCATTTCTCTGTAGAATAGATTTGAATATTTTTAATTTTCATTTTTTCGATGCCCCTAATCAGCATAATTTGAAATTCTACAACTTTAGTTTACTGTTCATTATATTGGGAGGTAACACAAACTTATACATTCACATTGAAATTTTGTGTCTATCTGCCATAGTTTGGAAGATATGGAGCTTTTAAAATGTTAATTGCCCCAATTTGCATGATTTACAACATCACGACTATTCCAAACCAGGTGCTCAATTCCACCAGCAGGTCAGTCACCATGGCAAATTTGTTGTTTCTGGGAATAATAGTGTCCGAGAAAACCTTCGGACAAATTTGGTCGTAAAGAAGAAAGAAAGAATGAAAGAAACAAGAGGAGAAATACACAAGGAAAGAACGAAATAAAGAAAGAAAGAAAGAAAGAAAGAACGAAAGAAAGAAAGAAAAAAGAAAGAAAAAAAGAAACAAACACAGAAAGGAAAAAGAAAGACAGAAAGAAAGAAAGAAAGAAAGAAAGAAAGAAAGAAAGAAAGAAAGAAAGAAAGAGAAAAAGAAAGAATAAAATTCTTGGAAAAAAAAATCTGGGTTGGCACCCAGACATAATGAGGAATCCGAGGAAAAACAATGTGTCTGGGTTAGCACTAGACATAAACAGTTATCTATAAACACTTCCTGTGTAAAATGACTTTTGGAGCGCATATGTTGTTACCAGCATTGCATATTTTTTGTAGTATTTCAGTGCCTGTCGGTATACCTGTGCTAATAATTGATACATTACCCATTTAAAAAATCCGGTCGGAGGTTAAGCATACTGAAGCAACAGCATTCACTGGAAGATCCATTCCACAACATGACCGTGACTGTAAGGAACCTTTACGACAAATCTCGGTTAACTTGAAATTACTGCACAATTTTCGTGCATGTTGCTTACAACAGAATCATTATGAATGCACGTATATTGACTCAGAACCCACATGCTCTCTTTCACACCCTATGTTATGAACTCTACAGGACGAACTGGTGCTCTGTCCACATGTTCTTGACAGTCATGGTTTATATACCAGCCCCCCCCCCCCCCCCGCCCCCAACAAAAAGTCTATTCCTGTGCTTTGGAAATGTGTAACGGTAACCGGTAATTGATTGATTTTTTTCACGAGAAAAGACACTGAAATGTCTGTTCATGGTGCGACAAGATAATTGCCACCACCTGATGTCACTGGCCGATGTCACTGTCCCAATTTGAATTTGTTGTAAATTTTCTTCACACGACTCAAACGAGTTTGTAAATTATAATAACTCACCTTGCGTCTCAGTAAAACAACAGGGGATATTGTGGGGCATTTGGTAATTGGGGTATGTGGAAGGAAAAGTACTCGTAACAAACAACATCTCCACTGATAAAAAAATGTATATGTGCACATATCTGGCAAGTACCAAATCTGCATGTTGAAACATATAAATGCAGGTTGTTGTAGCAACATAACTTGTACTGAGAAAGTCCATATTAAATGGAAGTAGCGTTAACGTTGATGAAATAGTAAATTTAATGTTTCATGACGTCATGATGTATATTTTATAACCACCATTTCAACGGAAACATGACAAGTTGTCCTGCACGGGTCTAAATGTGTTGCAGTATTTTCCCCAAATTATGCCACTCTATTAAAGAACCAGGTGCTTAACAACTGGTACAAATAAGAGCCAATCAATTGGATATTGATTGATACCGATGCAGAAGCTGATATGCCTGAGGGTATCAACCTATGCTCTACCTGATGTTAACCCTGACTCGCCAGTTGGACACAGTGGAATGCCATACCTGTCAACATTCCACACCTCAAAAAAAGGGAGATTTTTGTAAATTTGAAAACTCCGTGGGGGGGGGGGGGATTTCTATTCTAACAAAAAATATAATAGAAAATACTAAATTTCCATGGGGGAGAATCTGCCATATTTGCAAAATTTTGCCCGTAAATAAAAAAAAGATTGGTCGAACAAGGGGGAGACATCCACCTTATGGGCGGATAATTGACCAGTATGGAATGCTGTGTCTGTCTCGTTCGTTTTATCAGGGCGCCTCAACGCAGCCTTGTCTCTGGGACCTGGCATCTTACACGCAGCAGGTTCAAAACTTGGGTGAGTGATTCTAATTTTGAAGACAACTTGGGGTGACAAGCACAAAAAATAAAATTAATCAGATTCTGTTCTTATCTTACGTACTCACAAGAGTTTGTGTAACACCCCAAAACACAGCAATCAAATATGTCTGGGTGCAACCCAGATATTTTGCTTTTCCAAGAATTCTTTCTTTCTTTCTTTATGTCTAGGTGCCAACCCAGACATATTGCTTCTCCTCGGGTTCTTTATTTCTTTCTTTCTTTCCATTGCACCCAAATTTGTCCGGAGTTTTTCTCGGACACTATTATTCCCAAAACTACCAAACTTGCCATAGTGACTGACCTATTGCAGATGGACTCTAAGTTTCAATGTGCATGTGTAGGTTTGTGACATCTGCCAATAAAATGGAGAGTTAATAATAGTTGTAAAATTTCAAATTATGCTTATTGGGGGCATTGAAAAATTTAAAAGTTGAATATCACCAAAACTGTCATAGATAGAGATACGGCTCCATCTTCAAATTATATGTTTGTGGCAAAGCCGCATCCAATGAACTATGAACCAAAGTTGTAGGATTTCAATTTCTGCAAATTCGGTGAAAATGCCACATTTTAATCTTAAATAGCTTGAAAAATATTACAGATAAAGGTGTCATTCTAGATTTAATGTAAAGGTTTGTAAAAAAGCCGCATCTAATGAACCATAAACCAAAATTGTGCAATTCTAATTTATGCAAATAAGAAATACACAAAATTTAAATCTTGTTTCAATAATTCCTTTTTTCTTTTCTTCTTTCTTTCTTTCTTTCTTTCTTTCTTTCTTTCTTTCTTTCTTTCTTTCTTTCTTTCTTTCTTTCTTTCTTTCTTTCTTTCTTTCTTTCTTACTTTTTTCTTTACGCCCAAGTTGGCTCGCAGTTTTTATCAGACACTATTTTTCTGAACACTACCAAACTTGCCATAATGACTGAGCTAACCACTGAAATTGTGCATCTCATTTGGAATAGTCTTGATGTTTAAAATTATGTAAATTAGGGGCAACTAAAGTTTAAAAGCTCCATATCTTCCAAACTATTGCAGATGGACACAAAATTAAATTGTGCATATACGGATTTGTGACACCTGCCAATATAATGGAGTGTAAATGAAAGTTGTAGAATATCAAATTATGCTGATAAGGGGCATTGAAAAAATTAAAAGTTGAATGTCTCCAAAACTATTAATGGTAGATATGCCACTCCAGCTTCAATTTATAGGTTTGTGGCAAAAGCCATATCCAATAAAGCATGAACCAAAGGTGTAGGATTTTAATTATGCAAACTAGGTGATTTTGTGGGATTTAAACCTTGAATAGCTTCAAAAGTATAATAGTTAAAAGGTGCCATTCCAACTTCAATTTGTAGGTTTGTGACATAGTCACATCAAATGAGCCATTATACGAAATTTTACAATTTTAATTTATGCAAATTAGGCAAATGCATAAAATTAAAATGTTGAATATCTTCAAAACTAATATAGATATTGGCGTCTTTCAACTTCGGTTCAAACGTTTGTCTATGGCCACATCCAGTAAACAGGAAAAAAAAGTCGTAGCATTTCAATTTTTGCAAATTAGGTTAATATACAAAAAATTTAGATAATGTTAAACAATAGCAAAGTGTAGTATTCCAAACTGTTCTCATTTAGAAAGCACCCAGATTTGCTGTGAAGCAAATCTTCTTTCCTAGTTCTTTCTTCTTTCTATAGGACTAAATTTATCCGGAGTTCTTCTCGGACACTACTATTCCGAAAACTACCAAACTTGCCATGGTGACTGACCTACCGGTGAAATCGAGCACCTGGTTTGGAATAGTCATGATGTTTAGAATAATGCAATGCAGGGTTTGAGACATATGTCAATAGACAATGAACAAAGGTTCTAGAAGTGCAACTATAATGTGGCGAGTTTGAAGCTTCTTTTGCCATGTTTATAGTCTGAATATATTCTTGTGAAGGGGGAAACAGGGAGGGGGGATGCATATTTTGTTGAATGTAAAATGCAGAGCCTGACCGAATCCGAACCACCGAATCCGATATTACCGATTCACAGGATTCAGGATCGGTTTGGGATCGGTTTGGATAAGCTTGACACGTTCGGATTTGGTATGCAACGTCCTCACACTCTGATTTATTTTCACGACAGCGACAGGGTGTGGCAGATCATCACGTGACCTCCTGCTCTCACAGGTGGTAACACGGGCACAATAACGCTGACATGCTCATATGCTTATGCATAAACAAAGTTTAATATAAATGGAAGCATTGATTAACTGTGGGCTGTGTTTGTTACACGTTCGAGTCGTGCTGACCTGCCCCGCATGCATTGTTTTCTGTATGTGTCATAAGAAGTTTTTCGATACACATATCTGGCTGCGTTTGCGTCGTTGTTTTTTCCCCTATAAACCGAATCCGAACGTTCCTCTATATTGAACTCGGTTAAACCTGCCGATACCGATATATCGGTATCGGTAAAAAGAAAAAAAAGAAAACAAGGATCGATCAGGCTCTAATAAAAAGACTGTGATAATAAACTAGAATAGATGATTTGCTGCATAACAAATCTGTGCGTATGTTTTCAAAGCACATTGGTATGACAATGTACAACTAGTCCATAACACAGGAGTAAAAAGTGGAATGGCATCTCTATCTATTATAGCTTTGAAGATATTCAAGATTTAAAAATTCTAATGGTGCTACTAAGCATAATTTAAATTGCTGCAACTTCTGTTTTTAATCCATTAGGCGCGCAATGGTCAACAACCCCCTAGTAGATGTTGGAATGACATCTCTATATATCATAGTGTTGCAGATATTGAAGAGTGAAAATTTTGAATACTGCTAATCAGCATAATTTAAATTGCCACGACTTTTTTGAAAAATTCAATAGATGCGCAAAGGTCAATAGCTCCCTAGTAGAAGTTGAAATGACATCTCATTCCATAATAGTTTTGAGGATATTGAAGATTGAAAATTTCAAATGCTGCTAATTAGCATAATTAAAATTGCTGCAACTTTTGTTTAAGATTCATCACATGCGCAATGGTCAATAAACCCCTAGTAGAAGTTGAAATGACATCTGTATATGTAATAGTTTTGAAGATATTCAAGATTTAAAGTTTTAAATGGTGCTTATTAGCATAATTCAAATTGCTACAACTTTTGTTTTAAATTCAGTAGATGCGCAATGGTCAATAATCCCCCAGAAGAAGTTGGAATGACATCTCTATCTATTATACTTTTGAAAATATTCAAGATTTAAAATTTCGAATGACCCTGATTTGCATAATTATAAGCATCTTCATTCCTCTGCATTAAAAGGCCAAACTCCTTGTATGAAGGTACAATAATGCCAAATATGGAGTTTCTGTGCAAAATAGTGTCAGAGAAAAGTGTCGGACAAATTCACTGGTAACGAGGAAAGAAGAAAGAAAGAAACTAGGAAAGAAGATTTGCTTCAAATCAACATCTGCGTGTCTTGAAACGTTATAAATATTAAATGCTACAACTGTTGTCCTTTGGTACTTCACGTTACATTAAGCTTATGGTTGGATGGAAATTTCAAAGTCCAAATGACCTTGACCTTTAAAGGTCACATGTAAATTGCAAAAATTTAGGGTGCTACAATACCCACAATTTAAGCCCAACATGCACCAAATCAGATGAAAATTGACCATGTAAAGATGAAACTTTCAAAGGGCCAAATACCTTGACCTTTGCCATTTTTAGGTTACATGTTCTTAAAAAATGTGAAGTGTTGCAATACCTACAATTGGAGTCCAACATGATTAGAATTGGATGGAAATTGCCCGAGTTATGGCTGGATGAAACTTTCAAATGTCCAAATGACGTTGACCCTTGACCTTTAAAGGTCATATGTAAATTTAAAAAATATGCAGTGTTACAATACATGTATCTTCAATTTGGGCCCTACATAGTCAAACGTGGATAAAAAAAGACCAAGTTATGGCTAGGAGAAAGTCACCATCGAAAGTTGAGATGACCTTTACATGAAGTGAACCTTGACCTTTAAAATAAAATTTTGGCGTAAAATTGACCTCTGAAACACATGTACTATAGAATGTGAGATATTCAAGATTTAAAACTTTAAGACGCCCTTATTTGCATAATTCTTAAAATCATGATCTCACATAAAAAGGCAAGACTTCAGCTATAGAAGGTTCGGATTTCTATACAATAATACTGATTCCACACACATTTGCACTGTAAAGCTGTATATGAAATTATTTTTTATTTCACTATGTAGATTCATTTATCCCTCTCTTATTATGGATATCTCCAAAGCATGTGACACGAAGCATCATTGCAGACCCTTCAGATGTGGAAGTGGGTGCAGTTGTAGGTTTCCATTTTACTCTCCATTAACTGTCACTTTTATTTCAACACTGGGAAAAACCTTCCATAATATACTTAATATAAATTGTTCCCCGGGCAAAAACTGTCAAAATCATCATATTTTGTACATATGAACATTAGAGAGAGAGAGAGAGAGAGAGAGAGAGAGAGAGAGAGAGAGAGAGAGAGAGAGAGAGAGAGAGAGAGAGAGAGAGAGCCGAGTCATCACCTCTTAAAATTTTTTATTGGGCTAATAGAGCCTAAGTCAAAATTCTACAGAAGAACGTGCGCAATATTGACTATAGTACTCCCGTATGTATATAGGTTGAGCCACCAGCCACATACAAAAATTGCATGACAGTTATCCTAGCAGGAAAATGCTGCTGTGACCAAGCTGCTCACCCCCTCCCACCCCCACCCCACCTTCCGGAACACACAGAGCTGTATAAACACGCATGTCCAGTGCTGAGTTAAGATCACTGTGAGGCATGCTTGCATATTCAGTGGATCCTGTCTAAAAAACCTGATCTTCTGCAAATTAATCGGCAGTGAGTACAAATATTTTGCAGCCACACTGGATCCAAACATGCATTTTCCTTAACAAGGTTTGCATGGTGTTTAAAAGCTTTATTATGCAAAAAGTATTGAGTGATGATTGTTCCTTTAAATACTTCAACATGTGAATCTGACTTGATATCATATATAATCCATGTTTACTGTCTAAATTATTTTGTGTCAATGTAATAAATCATTCCATATTCCACACAATGTGCCCCCTTTCCCCCCTTCCACAAGAATAAATTCAGACACTTAAAATGGGGAAAAAACAAACAAACAAACAATAACAAAAGAAAAAAAACTTGAAACTTGCTACATTTAGTTGCACTACTCGAACTTTTGCTCACTGTCTATTGACAGCTGTCTCAAACCTACATGCGTAAGTTATACCTTTGTGTCTATCTGCAATAGTTTTGAAGATATGGAGCTTTTAATATTTTAATTGGCCCTCATTTGTATAATTTTAAACAGTATGACTACTCCAAGTCAGGTGCTCAATTTCACCGGTATGTCAGTCACCATGAAAATTGTTGTAGTGATCGAAAAAGCAGGGTCCCAGAAAACCTCCGGACAAATCTGGTCGTAAAGAAAGAAAGAAAGAAGGAAGGAAAGAAAGAAAGAAAGAAGGAAAGAAAGAAAGAAAGAAAGAAAGAAAGAAAGAAAGAAAGGGAGGGAGGAAGGAAGGAAGGAAGGAAAGAAAGAAATAAAAAGAAAGAAAGAAAAAAGAAAGAAAGAAATTCTGGGAAAAGCAAAATGTCTGTGTCAGCAGCCAGACATAATGAGAGGCACACCCTGGAGACAGCAAAGTAACTCTTAGTGTTGAATGATTTGAAAGAACAAAGAGTGGACGTTCCCTATACTGAGCCTGGAATTAAGTTTTCTAATGCGCTAGATTGGAAAGCAGGCTTCTCATTACAGTGTGATGATAATAGCTGGCAAATATTGCATATAATAATATTTGGACAACATGTTTAAAATGATGCCATTATTACATAAAAATGTTCTATTAAGCTGAACAGATAAATCCTATGCACATTTAGGACCCCGTTGATTGAAAAAAATTCTATATGAATCCCCCTTTCTAGTAGTGTACATTGTGTTCTAGCATACAGTCTTGCAGTAAGGAACTGTTTCAAGTTGATTCAGTTGAATTAATATAAAGGGAATTCAAACTAGATCTGCCACAACTGTCAGGACACAACATAAACCATACATAACTTCAACAGTTGCACTTCAGCGGTCATTGTTATTAATATGTCAAGCCCCAGCTTGTTTCCACTTCAGTTAAACATTGGCGGATGGTTTAACTAGGAAAAGCTGTCCAGCTAGAAAGGGTACATTTTGGTTCAGGGGTAAGTCAAATTGTTCTTATCTGAACCTGTACTATGAAAATTTGGTAATTATGGTTTGTTTGACAGGTATTCTTCTTTGATATGAAGCTCTGCATTTACAAGCAAAACTTCACATATTTAGCTAATTCATCAATTGCCACGTTCATATTTATTCATTATTATGTGGGTTGTCTTTGTTGAATATTTAGCTTAGGCAAGGAGCCGCTACTCAGAGAGACATGTACGGGTAAAAGGCTCCGAAAAAGGCTCCGAAACATGTTGAGTAGTTACCCGCTGAAGACCCTTTAATTTATTTGGGCTGATACAGCCTATGTCAAAATTTTACAGAGGAACGTGTGCAATATAGACAATAGTAATTCCCTATATATACAGGTTAGACAGGGACAGGTTAGCTTATGGAGAGTAAAGAGTTCGAACTGCGGAATAGGATATTGACTACTAGGAAGTGGTTCTGGGCAAAGAGACACAAATACAATGAAAGTTACTTTTGTTTATGCATGTATATAAAATATATGTGTTATTCTATTTTATTACTTGGACTAGACGGAGTATTATGATGGTGTATTTTTGACATCTTGTACAAAATGTGTTGTGAATTGCCACTCATTTAACTTGAGGTGATACCTTGTAAGCGTAAAAATACATGTATTGTAGCCCTAATTGGGAATAGGCTATTTGTGATGTATGGTGGGTGAAAGTAATTTTATGTAACATTAACACTAATTAGAGTGATAGTTTCATATCTAAAATTATATTTTGTCACATGCAATATTTAAAAACAAAAACAAAAAAAAACAAAAAAAAAAACAACAACAAAAAAACAACTCTAATTTGTGATATGCACGAAACGGGGGGAAGTCATTAGCTTTCCAGTTATACTTTTCACACATTTAGACCAATAAATACTCTTCTATCTGCACCAACAGGTAGTAGTCTCCCAAAATTGTATGTCATTAAGCTTAGAAATAAGCCTTGAGCACTTCAAACATACAACAAAGAGGTGTGTTAATCTGCTTCAGAATCTCAGCAATAAACCTTTTTTTTCCCAAAGCAGTTCTAGAATTCAAATTTTGCAAGCACGCAGACAGATTTTCTTTGAACCAAATCTTCTTTTCTAGTTTCCCTTTGAAACTGTATGCATACGAGATGAAACCGGAATAATATCAATTTAAGGATTCTAATTATGTTAGGGCAGACTGCTCAAAATGTTATGGATTGATAAGGTTTATTCCACTGAGATATACAACCATTAATTTTCCTACGGGATACATGTGAGAGTGCTCGGTCATTTTGGTAAATTGTTAATCTGTTATTTACACCTTAATTTAGTTCAACGGAACACTCTTTGAGATCAACTATTTTACGACTTACTGATCTGTCCATTGCTTAATGCTTATCCGTTGTGGTTTGCATACTTTGATAGCGCAGGTGCGTCAAGAAGAATTAAACTCAGGCTCCTTGACCACGTATTGGAATATTTGTGCATATTTAGGTCTACCATTTGTGCAGCTGTTAACATAAGGAGAGGATCGACATTGTGACGGCTGACCTATCTCATAAATGTTTAAAGCTCGTTTTAACTGTTGCTACCTCATTTCTGATATCTTGTGAAACGTGGAAATAAAACCAGTGAGCCATTCAGTCTCATATTAGATTTACATATGTTGAACTGCCGGTACAAACTTGAGCAGGCAATACTCTGTCAGGACAAACACAGTGTTCAAGCAAGCTGGCTGGTCCGTGCACCATTGCTAGGTACCGTCACATGCATCTGCTCAATCTCTGGATCCCATGGGTAAAACAACAAATGGGAAACGCACATATCCACTCGACCAAATCCCCATTCCTAAAAAGAATGGTTCAATGGAGGTAGTTATGTGCGAGTGCCATATCAACACGGTAATGCAGTATATTTACTGAGTCGGCATATATTTATAAGTCATTAAATATTAATTGTGTCGATCACATCTTAATTATGATATTGCAACAAACCAGGATGGAACTTAGGACAAACAGGGCAGGTGTGAATAAGGAAATCGGAATAAACGTGGCATACATGGAGCAGACCCTTGGACGCAACAGTCACTCCGGCAACCAAATTCGGAATAAACATGGCAAACATAGGACAGAGCCTTGTAAGCGACAGCCATCTAGACTTGATCTCCTTACTCCGGCAGCTAGATCCGGAATAAACATGGCAGACATGGGGCAGAGCCTTGTAAGCCACAGTCACCTGGACCTTATCTACTTATTCCGGCAGCTAAATAAGCAGGCAACAATGATCAGTATATTAGTGCCATTGTGTTATGTTGTACTAACAGGTGATTTTACCGCGATATGGCTGTAAAAGGTCAAGCAATTGTGCATTAATTTTCATCTACAGAGGTAATATGACCTTTCATCTTTTGCATTGAGATCTTGTGATATAAAGAGGTATCTGTTAGGACCCTCTTCCATACTTAAGGATGCATGTGTTTGGCACGCGTGTAACTTGATAAATTTGTAACAACTACAGATGCTTATTAAGGTAAATACGACGGGTGGAAATATAATTATTACGCTTTAAAGATATATGTAACATGGCTGACCAAAATTCTGGAAGGCGAACCTTTGGAACCTGCAAACACAAAATGATGTGAACTAAAGTGAAATTATATTCACATACTTACATTCTTACTCTTTATATTCAACAAGTGCCTCCGGCTGTGCCCAGGTTATAAATTAACCTGACGTCAAAGGAGGTAATGTGTAAAAGCCATTTTAAACATGTTCCAACAAATGTCCAAGTTACCTTAGGCCAAACAAAATATATAGATATCTGGCTCCTGTAACCCGACCGACCGTATTGAAAAGGCCCGACCCTAAATCAGTTTTATGCACATAAAAAAAGTTTCAAGCCGCCCTTCCCAAAAAATATTGATTGACCCTGAAAGATTTTATCGAGAAAATGGTGGTCCTGTACCATATTTTGCAGTTAAGTCAGCTGAAACACAACATTTTATTACAATTTGTTTGGAGCGTTAACTTGGTCCAGGGGAACAGCATAGCTACATAGCTACGGTTGTTCCGTGATCGTTATCGTAATGTTATGACTAGGCTACAAGTATCTGTTCTCCAAGTTACCAGGGCAAATGGTCGATAAAGTATTTTTAAAACATGAATTACTATCGTAATTTCAATCTGCTTGCTAGGTTGTGGCTAAAGCAGTTATCATCGTTGGTTACGAATCCAAATGCGACACGAAACCCTGGAAAATCATGCACGTATTGGTGAGTGCCATTTTGAACATGGCGCAATACATTGTGAGACAGTCACGCAAATGTAAATTTGATTTGGATTTCAAAATAAATCGCGGCTACGTTTTTTTCAGCACTGTTTGTAATGTGCATGGATGAAAATAAACGAGGTTGACTGAGCATAATCAAATGTACCCAAGTTTGCACACCATCATTCCATCTCAATATGCTTGGCACATGGTCTTAGACTGTTTGTTGATCATTGTTTATCCAAATATATCAAATATTATTGGTGCTCTAAAATATTTGCAAAGTATAAACTTTTGGTTTCACATATTATAAACCTTCCAAGATCGTCCCATTAATATCCTCATTTACAAACCACGGGGTGCCGGATCCACAATTCTCAAAATGTCTGCCAAGTCCGTGTGGGTAAGTCCCGAATAGATATTTTGAAGAACTAGTATCCAAAATGTATATGTGATTAGCGTTAAGGGAAGGTTAATTTGTCGAATGAATGCGATGTACTATATATGATGGGACTTTTCTGGTGTGAGCATCACCTTAAATGTAAATACAATGCCTTGAAGCTACTAGTTGTGAGCGGCGGTGCACCCCAGAACAGGAATATTGTATCTGACACTGACGTCTCCCCCAGGCTATGAATTAAGTAGCAGCACTGGGCAGAGGGGCCTAGCGCACCTGCTGGCTCAAAGATGCATCTTAGTGGAGATGGCTACCCTGATGGTAGACACAGGTCGTAAAATACCGGCTGGTATTTATATAATTGGGGACAAAGATATCAGCTTAACTGCATTTGTGTTGCATAAATGCTGAAAAAGAAATTGATGGATTATTTGAAAGTAGAGCCTGGAACATGCCACGTTCGCAACATAGACTCGTATTAGGTAGGCCTTTTGAATTCCGGAATTGTCGTTGTGTGCAAGGTGTAGAAGATACTTGGCATTTTTTTTTATTATTATTCGTCCATTCTATACAATCCAAAGAGATCGCTTTCATATATCTATTTCATATTTTGCTCTATCTTCTCCAAAAACAATTTTATTTGGATCACCAAATTGCCCCTTTGAGGACAACAAAATTATTTTTCTCTCAGTTCAAGAATATTCTGTGAAAACTAAACGTTTCCAGGGACATGTCATAATACGAATTGTGTTCATAAGCAAAGTACCACAGCGGCCATATATTTTTGTGTGATTTCTAGTTACAACCACTGCCACGGGACCCCGCCCATCGCTGTGTGGGCGGAGTCCCACGACGTGGATGATCAGCAGTTTAGTTATAAGTAGCGGGCCTATCTGTCTGTCTTGTCAAACTGTAGTGTCTTCCTTAAACTTGTTAGCTCGATGCAGTACTCTGCTCCAATCAAGACAGGATCACGTCGTTGAGGAAAGCGCCGGCCTATGTGGTGTCTTGTCTGTCCTGTCTCCTTGTCTATTCTCAGCAAAAGGGGTTAATATAGGGCCAAGCCCTCCTGTGTAAAGCACTCGGCCGCTCTGTGTAATTGATTTGTCATGGAATAAAATACGTTTAAACATACTGGTGCCTTGCAGCCCATCAGAAACAACGGGCACTCAGTTCCCTTTAACTTGGTATCACTCAGGTGAGGCTTTCCTGCCATATATCAATTTTATTAAAAGTTTTTGACGAAAGTGTAAACTTGATCACAAAGACAAGACATGCACCACCTAAACTTTCCTGGTCGTTGTCCACCACTAATTTTTATCGTATTTGATGTGAAATAAACTCAACTCCACCATAACAATTTGCATCTAATTAGAATAGTTTCGTTAAAAAAGTTTCACCAAAACAAAGACAGACCATGAAGCAGAAATGTAATGGAAAATCAAGTTTAATCCATTTCATCACACAAGTCCATTACCCAAATTTCAATCGTTTACCACCTGTGTAAAAAAACAAACATGAGCATATTTTGTACATATATTCAACAATGCTTTCGTACATTTGATTGAAGATAGACAAAACATTCATAACATGATCTAATACATCGAGTTTTGGTTTAACTAAGTTTTTGTATTCACATATCCAGGTCAATGTACTTCATGCAATAATACATTGGTAAAGAACCTTTGAAGATACACAGGGAAGCATATATTGGTATATGTATTGTCGTACCTCGCCCATTTGTTCTATCCGGATCTGTACCTTAGAGATGACGAGTTGGGGATGGGAGTGGAGCATATTCTATAATGGCAGTGGACATAATTGGTATCATGCAGGCGTTATCAACAGCTGCCAAAGGGCATTCCTATCATCTATATGTATATAATATTTACTTCACTCAGCTATTTTAATCAATTGATGCTTAAAAAACTAACATGCAGTTTGTATGATCGCTACAGATACGAAAAAAAAGCATACTGAAAGGCACGCGTATTGCATTTATATGACTTATGTGCCTTTATTTAGACGATGCAAACCCAGATAAAGAAATATGAAGGAATACGGAACGATGTCGGATGAAAAAATGCATCATATAGGACAAAAAATGCCATGCTCTAGGTTGATACACAATGCTGAGCAACGGAAAACCAGCTTGTCATTTCACACGAGTAGGTCAAACAGTATACAGACAATCACCTCAAGTTCGCTCATTTCTGAGAAGGCGGAACTTTGATAAGCCTATGCCTTCAATATAAAACAAGACGGGCGTAAGGGCAATCTCATTTGGAAATTGACAAAATGAAGCTATTAATATAAATTAAGAAAACATCAGAAGTAAATAATATAAAAACATATATATATATATATATATATATATATATATATATATATATTACAACAGTGGCATTCCTGTGTGGTTCTGCCATCAAAGCCGTGTAACCAGCGATGTGTTGTTCAGTTTACAGTTTACCGTCGATTCTTTGTGTAACGTGTTCCTTGTGCTGGATCCAAGATGTAAACTATCAATATGACGTAAATATAGATACTAACGTATTCTCTTTAGCAGTTTCATAAAAGTTGCTAAATATTATCAAAGATATAATTCTACAAAAGAACAGAAGAATTTAAATTAAGCACACCACGCAAGTCACAATTATCATTGGTAAAATTGCAATAAACGTACATACGTGTTTTCATGTTATTCACAATTTACGAAGTATTCTTTCAGCGCACTAATGATACTGTTTTGCATATTTATGATGGAACGCAAGACTATACACAGGTCGTATCTGTAGATTCGCGTCTTTTTTCCTGACGATCACGCAGACTAGTTATCAGCTCATGCGTGCTGTGACCATTCCCGTCATGCACGCTCTGATAGTATTTACTCGAAAAAGTCCTGTTGAAATAAACATCTGGGGATGGCTTCTTGCAACATTGAAAAATATCCTTAAATCCTTTTCTGAATTTCTTGCTGAAGAAGCAGTATATTATGGGATTAACACAGCTGTTGGACGACCCAAGCCATTGGGCGACTGGAAGAATAATCTGAGCAATAATCCTGAATTCTGCGGAATCAGAATTAAGCAAAGGGCCAAAATACATCCTAATTTGCACCGCGTAAAGCGGTAGCCAGGAAAATGCAAAAAGAATTACTACAATGACTAGCATCTTTAATACTTTCATTTTAGACCTGTAGATTACCTTAGATGTATTCGCAATACCCGGTGCATTTCTGTTCCACACACGCACAGCAATTAACGTATAACACACTGATATAAGAACAAGAGGACACGTGTAACATGTCAGAAATATAACACCGAGAAAATAAGCTTTCTGTTGGTTCTTGTAAGGCCAAATCTGTTCACACACATATAATGTTTGTTTTTTAGTTGAGATATCTACCCGTCGGTAATAAACGGCCCAGGGCGCCATAATTGCACCTGCCACCAGCCATATTGCAAGGATTGTGATCCTGGCGATCTTCCGTGTCATCCTGAACTCCATTGTGTGACAAATGGCAAGGTACCTGCAAAAGAAAGCACAGTTTTCGTCTTGAAGCATAAATTGTCACTTTTTCACAAATATACAATTACGAACTATGAACAACAGCAATTATACCGTAATTACATGCATGGGAAATTCAAGATTTGTAGTTTCCTGTGATTTGATACATTTCTTTCAATGCTATGCATTGATAGGTCAATATAAGATTATGTCATGCAGCAGGCTCATTACGGAGCCCCAGAGGAGACACAAGAAAAATTATTTTTGCTGCGTTCGTTCGCAAAAACATTGCGTTTACATGCAATTATAGTTGTCGCTCGGACAAAAACAAGGAGTCCTGCAGGGGACATAAGAAAAAAATATTTTGCGATTCCCGCAATAATTGCTACGTTCTCACGCTATAATACTGATATTTCCTTGCAAAAATATTGTGTTCCTACCCAACGTTTAATGCATTCCCTGGTAACAACCATTGCGTGCCCTTGCAATACTTGTTGCGTTCCCTCACAGTGACTATTGCGTTTCTTCGCAATAATATTGCGTTCCCTTGGTACTAGTATATTATTGCCAAGGAACCTTGTAGTATTGCACAGGATCGCAATGAAAATAACTCTGCGATGTCACTTATTGGGCTGCAATTACAGCCTTTTGTAGCGATTATTTTATTACTGCGAGGGAAGGCAATGATATTGCATGGAATCGCAATAATTATTGCAAGGGAACGCAATGAAAATATTTGTTTCTCATATCCCCTCTGGGACTCCGTAGGGCTCAGACATAGAAAGGTATTGTAAAATAATATGTTGTTCCAAGCTATTTTCATGCAAAAAAAAGTAGGAAGCAACCTGCATTATTTTGTAATGTCTAACAACTCAACATCTGGCCAATATCCCTCCTGTGATTTTAGATAAAATATTTACATATTCTTGACAACTGATTTAAGATAACAGGTTATTTTCATTTTGCGCGCATGAAGGCGTTGGGTATCACATTCCACAATTTTAAGTGGCAGGCAAATCAAGGCGACTGTGACAACCCTGGTTTCAGGAATTGCGATCAATTACTAGCCACAGTAACTGGAATTCTAATGATGGAACAAGATAATCATAGCCTGTTGATATATAGCTTACGTCATACACTAAGGTCAACAGCACCTGGAAAAACTCCTCAAAAGTTTTCGTTTTTTCTTTGTTGGAAGAGACACACTGAAGAAAACGCCAGTGGCAGGTCTGCCTACATCAGAGACTCTATTAGGGACTACTGCAGCGTCCAATGGGTTGAATTCTTGGAGTATTAACCAAGAGAAAGATGGAAGTGTCACTCAGGTGCAAGCAAAGTGTCGAAGCAGCATGACTCAAAATTTCACTTACAAGCGCAAAAGTGAGAACCAGCTACTCAGAGACCAAAAACAGGAAGAAAATTGAAGGATTTAAAAAAGAGAAGCTGTCACTAAAAGTCAAAAGTCGCATAAACAGTGGGTGTAGGGTTCCAGAAACAGAAATACCAAGGAACAGAGAAGTCACAGAAGGTAATATACGAAACATTGAACCTGTTTCCTGAATGTGTTGTTTGTGATTTTGATCCTTCTGCAGAGCCTGTTGTGCCTGAAAGTGCATCTATCATCAGCATGGCCAACCAGCTAAATTGTACAATGCAGGAACCAAACAGTTTTGACGGAAACAAGGAAAGCCATTTTAAATCTGATTCAAGTGTCTCTTTATCCCAGAAAACCAACTATTGTGAAATGCAAACAAATGATCCTGTTTGTGTCAAACAATCCACCAACCCTGACATACCAGGCAATGATTTCACAAGTTTGGAAAAGCTAAAGACAACACATATTATTATGACAATGATATTGGCCAGTGTGGAATAGCGGATTGTGTGTATAACAACATTCTTGGTTGTGTGTCTCGGGACAGGTATTTGTATATGTGTATCAAGTGCCCAACAGTGAAGGCATGTCAGTTGTGTTACCTAGCAGGAGCACATGAAAGATACACACACCATTTGAAAGTGATAAAAGAGAGCCTACGTTGAATGATAATCCTTTTGAGGCTGTTTCACTATATGGGTTTGGATTTGTGAGAAATTGGACAACCACACATGGGAACCTAAAGTGCATCAGATAGTATGGCAAACAATATGTAACAGTCGATAGTTTGCTCATGGCAAGACATTTCGGTTTCCGAAATGTTGTAGGACTGATACATTTATGAGGTGTTCTTTTTCTTTATGTAATTATATATACACACGGCACAGTGTACTTTAGTGCGAATAATGATTTCATAATAATGATGATGATGATGATGATGATGATGATGATGATGATGATGATGATGATGATGATGATGATGATGATGATGATGATGATGATGATGATGATGATAACATTAATTGAGATGTTCATGCAAACCACGGCCCTGTCACACGGGATATCATGAACGTATTGCACTTTTTATGTAAATAGTTTGACGACCAATAACAAAACGGCTGAACTAGAGACTTGATGTCTCCATAACAGGATAGATGTAATTTGTTTTAATTAGATTAAACTGGATATTTCTATTGTTATTGATGATTTACATGTTGAAGGCTTCAGCCTTCCTTTCGGATGTGATCGCAACAGATCAGGAGGTGGTGTAGTCATCTATACATCGGAGTCACTTTACCCAAAATTTAGGTCTGATCTTAGTTCACCAGTTCTGGAATCTGTAGTCACTGTAACAACTTTTAGTAAGTGTAAGACATTTATGGCAACATTTTACAGACCACCAGGTCAAAACTGGACCGAAAGCAGTGGTTTTTATGATTGGCTTCAAGAACGGATTGGTGATTTGATCGCTGAATCCCCGCATACATTAATTGTGACTGGCGACTTTAAATCTTCCTGGAATGTCGTGGGGCGATGGCACTTGTAGCACTACTTTTGAATGGGAATTCATAAATACCAGCAATTGTAACTGAACTATCAAGAGTAAATGTTCACTGGAATTTGTGTTTGTTATGCAAGAAACTGTAAACGGTACTACCTCAAACTTGGCACCTATCTCTACTTGCACTCATGAATGCATTTTTTCTTACAACCAACATTTGTAGCCGGAATGCAGCTGTCAGCAGCTACTTGGGACTCTGTGTTTGTTGATGACAATGTTAATGACACTTGTCAATGTATAACGGATTTTCTGTGAGCTGTAGCGTCAGAGTGCATAGCACACAGACAGGTTACTATAAGCCCAATGATAAGCCGTCCATGACCGCCAGCCTTTGCTACCATATGCGAATTCGCGACCGCGCGTACAGACGGGCAAAAACGTCTGGTAATGCAAGTGACTGGATTTGGCATTGCAGGCTCAGAAATGAAGTGGGTGATCTGGTCAGGATAGCTTAGTGGGTTTATTTTTACAAAAAGTACATGACATTGTTTCTAACAAAAAAAACAAAAAAACAAAAAAAAAACAAAACAAAAACAAAACAAACAAAACAAAAAAAAACAAACAAAAACAAAAAACAACCCCCCAAACAATAAAAAATCAAAACAAAACAAAAGCAACAAAACAAAAACCAAACCCCCCCCCAAAAAAAAACCAAAACAAAAAACAAAAAAAAAAAAACAAAAACAAAAAAACAAAAAAACATATAAAAAAAAAAAAAAACAAAAAAAAAAAAACAAAAAAAAAAAACAAAAAAAAACAAAAAAAAACAAATAATAAAAAAATAGCCCCCAAAAGTGGTGGCAAACTTTGAATCAAACTTGTGGGTAGATCTCATGGAAGCCAATATCTTTATTAATTGATAATGGATCTCTTTTCCAAAATTTTCTTGACAAAGCAAATTGCCTTTACGATTATTTTGCTTCCCAGTAGATAAAAGCCGATTTTATCCCTGAGTTACTTACGATTACTCATAGAACGGATCAAAGGCTGGAGAACTTTATCATTGCAGATAACGAGGTTTTGACCTTCCTTAAAAAGTTACAAATTAGTAAGACAGGCGGTCCTGGTGAAAGTCCAAATAAGGTCTTACGTTTGTTTGCTGACTATTTTCATGGCGCATTGGCTAAAGTGTTTAATCTTGGTCTCATGTTTGCTTGCTGAATATGTTGATGGCGCTAAGTTGTTTAATTTTTCGCTCCGCACTTCCATCTTTCCTGATTTGTGGAAGAAATCTAAAGTTTCAGCTGCCTTTATAAAGACGATCCTTGAGTTGTTAAGAAATACACACCAGTTTTTCTACTTTGTGTTATATCTAAAGAGTTTGAATTCTGTGTTTTTAATAGATTATACGATTTTCTGACAAGCCATAATCTATTGACATATTGCAACTCGGGGTTTAGAAAAACGGACAGCGCTGTAGACCAATCAAATAGCATCGTACACCAGCTAAGTCAAGCAATCCATAAGGGAAAAGAAGTTCGCATGATGATTTTAGACATTTCAAAGGCTTTTGATCGTGTTTGGCATGGCTGCCTGTTAATTGAAATACAACATGTAGGTGTACGTGACCCATTTCTTTCATGGATCTGTTCAAATTTAAGTTTTAGAAAGCAAAGGGTAGGCATTGAGGGCACCTTCTCGGATTGGGTAAATATAGAATCTGGTGTACTACAGGGTGGTGCCGTAGGCCCCCTGTTGTTTTTCATATTTATCATGACTTGGTCGATGATAGAACCTGACAAAAATTTACCTGTTCGTGGATGATTCAACACTGACGGAAATTGTTATTTATTTATTTATTTGAATATATTTACCCAGGGTCACCCGTTCAGTCACAGACTGTTCTTCCACGGGGCCCTGCTACACAATAAATAGATAAGATACACAAGACTGAGATCAATATACAGTTTAGTGGCTAAAATCCAAATGCAGTAAAGTGGCTAAGAAAGTTTTAAATAAAATAAATAAAACAGTAGACAACTAGGATCATTGATATTACTTAAAGTTACATAAAATACATAGACTTATAACGACTTTTAAACTCGATTACATCTGAACATTGCTTTAAGACGACTGGAAGGCTGTTAAAAACAATAGCACCGTTGTACAGAAAAGATCTTTAAACTATCTCTTTGCGTGGAAAAGGCACCTGAACGTTAAAATTAGATGAATATCTGGTGTCATAATCATTTATATCTTGTAATAAATAAAGTTGGTCACACAAATAGTGTGGTGCCAGACCCTTAATACATGTAAACATTAGCGTTGAGGTATGGAAAATTCGCCTCTCTTTTATTGTTTGCCAGTCTAGTTGTCTTACCAGAATTTCACCTCTTACTGCAGTGTCCACTTCATGACATTCCAAAACAAGTTCTTTTGGCATGGAATTCAGACATTATCATGAACAAACCCAGAGCTTAACTTTATCGATTACGGGATTGTGAAAAAGTGCATTTACTACTATTTGGCACTCGCATAACATCATATGAGTGTAACTGTTTACTCTTTGAGGCAAGTATGCAGTTCATTGAAAGTTCCAAAAGATTTACTACCATCACGTAATGCAACTGTGTTTACGGAATGTCAAATTTGTCTAACGTGTTCTACTGGTTATTTTTCTTTTGCACTATGTCTTCCTTTGTCTTTTTCACAGCTGTACTGCATGGAATATATACCTATCTAGATCTAGATGTACTTGTATTTACTCCAGGAGAGGTATTTGTATTGGCCTCCGGCTATTTTTCCTATCCTTATTAAAGAAATAAAGTATATTAATAATAATAATGATGATGATGATGATGATGATGATGATGATGATGATGATGATGATGATGACGACGACGACGACGATGACGATGACGACGACGACGACGACGACGACGATGATGATGATGATGATGATGATGATGATGATGATGATGATGATGATGATGATGATAATAATAATTATAATAATAATACAGCATGTATTAACAATAGGAAAGACCAGTCTACGACTTAATGTGATACACGTCTCATTGTTTCAAACTGAGTAATTCTGTATTTTTTTTTCGTAATGGAGTTAATTGGATACCTAGCGTGCATCGAATCTCCGCTACATACAACGAAGATCATAAGTAAGGCACCTGTGATAAATGTAAAACCAGTTAAAGTCAGGTCACATAAATGCTATAAAAAGTGCCATAACAAATGTTAAACAGCAGCAGCGTTACTTCTCAACACAGAAACATTTCAAACAAACGTCCTTTTTAACAAAAGTAAAAGAAGTGAAAATTAGTTATGGTAGAAGTAAAAAATACACACGAAAGAAACATGAAATAATTGGTATACCGGTCCACAGTTTGTCGATGATACATGATTGTATTTGTAAGAAATAAAATGCCAATTCATGGCTTAATAGATAGTTCAATTTACATAGTTTCCTTCAAACACAATGGTCGCTTGAAGTTGGCTGATGAGGTATTCATCTTACGATAAGTTACCAATCAACGATCTATTGTTGCTTGTGCGATTCTCGGAGGGTTCTTTTGTCATTGATTCGCAACTTCAGTCTCCATAATATTGTTTATTTTCTCAAATATAGATCAAGCCAGCTAACAATTTGTAAAAACAATGCTATAATCAGCAGGAACATGCTTGGCAGTATTTGATGTTAATTTTATTTCTGAACTAGGGCAATAGCATTTCTTTTTTGCTAAGTGCAACACTGATAGGATAATCAATGCCAAATTAGTTGCAGATGCTTTTCTATATGTTTTAGTTTAAACACATTTATTTATCCTGCCTTATAGTTTGTCCAGGTACTACAAACTTTGGCTCGCCAGACACAGAGAGAGACAATTTATGTACAAAAACAGACAGGTCATAACAAACCTATGTTCCCAGTAGTATCATTGATGAAATGTTTCAGAGCATGAGAGCATAAAATTAACACAATGACTTAAAAAAACTTACAGCAACAAGATAAAATAATAATATAATTTGTAGCACTAATCTTCTTTTGAATGGTATTTTTGATACATTGATAAAAACCTTACTTCCATGGAAGGCCACGAGCATACATCTGGAATACATGGACAATAAGAAGACAAAAGTCTCGTTTCCGCGATATAATTCTATCCAGGTAATTGGACTCAACTTGGTCCCTAACGATTTTACTTGAGCCCACATTGTAATGATATAAGGCTAGAGTTAAGATAAAATTTATTTACACAAAATAAACCACGGAAGAGAGACGTCTGCCTTGGTATAAACACATTTTACTTCATAATAAAACAAGAATATCCATATTTGACATAATTCAAAATAATTTTCCCACGGAACGCCATTTGGGGAAAAGGGCAGGGCCCTATATATACCCCATTTGTGGAGAAGTGAAGTCAAACAGCACAAACGGAACACGAGGCCGATCGCGAACACCTTCCTCCCTGTCAACCGCGCATTCGTGAATGAACACGAACAGAAGGAGGGCGCTACCGACAGTTGAGCACGGCGCCGGGCTGCCCAGGTTATGAAAGACTGTCAACTTCAACTATCAATAAGTCAGGTACAAAATAGTAATGTACTATCAATATCAATATTATTAAGGAAGCGGTTCTGCCTGGAAAGGTTAAATATTTCCTATCAATTCTGGTTTTGATGTATATTTATTTGAACTGAATTGTTTTTCATCTAATGTGATAGAACGGTCAAGATTTAATGCTGTCGATTTGTAACAATTCAGATAAATAGTTTCTGAGTGTGAGAGTTGTACTTCTAAAAACTATAACTATATTGCCGTCACAATCGCAGTCGCTGTTACCAAATTGAAGAGTACTTGACGGAAGGGTGCAACAGAGTTAATTGTATTTCACTGAATATGGCGAGCTTTTAGTATATCGGGCACAGGTAAGGACATATAGCCAAATGCTTTCAGCACCTGTCTCACAGGAGCAAACTGCGAGATCTTGTCACCAATTTTAAAGAAGAGTTCATTTATTTGGCTGCAACACATACATTATCTGGTTTGATGAAAAGTTGTTTATTCTTTCTTTAAAATTAAGTTAAATATGTTGTGCTTCTCGTTACTTCAGCAATGTGCTTGCAGAGAGGGAAGGAATATTTCTCAATTGGGCTAATACAGTTCTAGAATAAAAACGGCAAATCTGGAAAATGTATAAATCATTCAGTATAATATATGAAAGTTCAATTCGTACCCTGGAGCGTGGGGCAAAAGAAGCAATTCAAAGTCAGTTGCCAGTCTTCTTATAGTTTCTTGTCCGTTTGTGCACAGCCGTTCCAAATCACTTTGCCCTATTCTGATCTTAGACGTATGAAAAAGGTACATATCACTTTCACTGTTTCTTGATCAAGACAACACTTGTAAGATTTTGGTTATGTTTCTATGTTTAGAGACTTTCAATATAATCTTTAAATCATTTTTTTTTATACAAGGCCCTAGATGTTTATGTTTGGATACGTTATCCAATTGATGTTTCCAAGACATGAGAAGTGGGCAGTGAGGACTGCGTCTCTTAAGAGAAGTAAGCATATATCCGTTTGCAGAGCATTCAAAGAAACAAGTCATACCTTGGGCAACTGTTCTAAAGACAAAATATCATTTTCATACCTAGCAGCGTCGACAGGATCGTCGATTTTTAGCTAAAGAGACAAATAGTTAACGAAGCGTTTAATTTTTTATTATTCATGGTTACGTATATCGCTATTAAAAAATACGGGATCTTTAGGGTGCACCGACAACCAGCCGGAGGACTGACCACTAAGAATTACAGGCTGCTGAGGTTTATGGAGGTAATCGACAAACCATTATAAAAAGGTATCAGACAGAGCAACTGATTGATTGCAGAATCCTAAAGCATAAATCTCGACTGGTTTAAAGAAATCATCATGTGGTCAGAAAAAGTTGACCACATGCTCAAATACTGCTTTCTCCCTTACTTTACTTGTGCAACTTAAAAAGGAATATGGGACGGTAAGCATTGCACAAATTCTCTTCACCTGTTTCACGCAGGAGTGAAACATGAGATTCTTTTAAGAAGGACGGAAACGATTTCTCATTTAAGGGTAGATTGAATAATTTTGAAAGAGGCTTATAGGAAACAAGGGCAGCTTCTTTCAGAGGTCCGACATTTATCTCAATGTATAAAGTACGTAGACCATGAATTACACACTTTTCACCATTCGTCGCTCGTTGAAGGGACTTATTATAACCAAATGGACTGGTCATTTTTCTTATGTACACGTACAATTCTTGCGCACAGCAAACGCAGACTGCATTTGTCCAGTGTACTAGGCAAGACTGTTGCACGGGCATTTGAACCACACTTCCGCCCAAACTTTCAACGAAAGCTTTTATGAGGGGCGGGGGGGGGGCATTGAAGAAAATAATATACTTTCAGAATTAATTGTCGTTTTGAACCAGTTGCTCCGACAAGATGTAGAAAAGTGCTGCAATCCATACCTGTCGACAGCAATTGCAGTTAGCGTGGTGACGGAGGCGCTGACTGCCACTCCCTGCATAAAAGGTGTTGCTTTGCACATGATAGCACCGAAACGCCAACCTGTACGTAGCAGAAAAAAAACTTGTTTATAGATCAATTCATACTTTACATCATAAATGTATTCAGTGTAATGTGGCCTTGTAAACAAGCTAGGAAACAAACAGTGTGTGTGTGTGTGTGTGTGTGTGTGTGTGCGTGGGTGTGTGTGTTATTAGAGCCAGTTGGAACACCACAAACAAATGAATCAAATCCAAGTCATGGCAGCATACAATGTGTAGCAAGTCTCAAATGTACGTGAATGTTATTATGTTCAGTGTTTTATACCACATGCCAATGATCAAGCAGGTATATTTTCCCTAATTTACAACACGTTGTGCTAAAAGGTAACTTGATAGTAGCGTACTCCCTGTATATTACATTTAGCGCTTACTTGATTTCACGATTATGCATTTCACTTCGATTAAATGCATTTCGCGGTTTAGTGGCTGATAACATGTAACTGTATAGCAACGACGTACGAACATACATAGTACCCATTATCGCGCCGAGAAAGCGTATGGGGGGGGGGGGGGGGGGTAAAATGTCTTATATTTTTCTAAATGTCTTGTTAGATATATTAAACATATAGTTTGGCATCTGACGCTGCAACATAATAACAAAAGCATTATTTAACAGCTGATGTGATACTTCAAACAAGCCAAATTTTCAAAACATCAGCTGTCTAATTCCTGTGTTTCCAAGCATTACATAAACATGTGTTAAGTATAAGCCAGCAATGTTATAAATGTACCTACTAACATGATGAGTTCTCACATGTTGTGATTGACACATACAAAAATATACATGTGTCATATTAGCATTTTAGGGGAGCGATATCGGTTCTGATAAGTTGTAAAGCAAAATACAAACAAAATATAACACCAACACAGTCCTATGGAATACAGGAAGAATTTGTCAAGATTTCTTCCTTAAGATTCAGCAATATATCAAAAGTAATTCAGTATTTGCGACAAATTACAATCCACGATTAACAAATCTTTTTCAAAGTTAAAGTTGGAGAATTTTAGTTGCATCCACTACAGTTTTTTTTTCGAGAAAACCAAGAATACTGGCATGTATATCATAATTGCAGTTATTTACCATATCATAATAGCAACCATTTACCCCCGTGCTGTAATATGTGGGAAAATGATGACGAGGGACATGAGGGTTGTGTGAACAACCCGGCCTGAGCAGACCTCGATACTTGTAACCCCAAAACGTCTCCCGCGCCTAGAGATGTACAGGAGTGTCTGAAATTTCTAAACCATTGGCTTTAGAGCAAATATTTTTTAAGGTTTCGCCCAAAATCAATTAAACAGCCTGAACATTTGAAGCATATTGATAGAGACTAACCCAAGGTACATCTTGACGAAGCTTGAAGTGGATCTGTTTCGCAGGTTTGTACAAAACTGCATATACATGCATGTACGTTGGTATTCCCAGTTACAATTCTAACATAACCTCTAACCAATCATTACCTTTATTCAAATGTTCGTTAAAAATCAGCAAATGATGGTACCCTTGAAAAAATCAACCAATCTCGCTTTCAAGACCTCCGTAGAAGCCAGCTCGTTTTCACGGGAGAAGTCTGGATTACGCTGCGCATACACGCAGTGATCAACCTTGTCAGAAGTCAAGTTACATTTCAAATATCCACAGAGGGTCAACCTTGTGGCTCAGAAAAAGTCCAATATCACAGAAAAGACACAAAATAAAAAAATACAATAACAAGAAGAAAACGACTTAGTGCCACCGGTTGAACACATTAAGGTTCAAAAGTACCCAGAAGAATGAGGTATTATTGTATAATTTCAATACGTTAGGTCAAGCGGTTTTGCAGACGTTTTTTTGCTTTAAGATTCAAAAAAGATAAATTCAACAATCAAGAAGTACCAATAACTCCACGGGGAAGTAAGTAACATACATGTCCCGCCAACTGTCAAGCGAGTGCATACAGCGGTTTTGGAGAAGTCGGAAAATACATTCAGAATTTATACAGTTAAAAAAATCGCAGGCAACAATCAACGGAGCGTGGACAACTGTGGACCTCAAAATAACCTCAGTCAACTGACCAGTTTGCTGAACTAAAAATAGAGCATAAAGCAACTGACTTTGACCGCTTTCCTGTGTTTGTCGGTTTAATGGTTTGACTAAAACATACTTTATTTTACAACAATAAGGATTGGGAAACAAACATTAGATTTCTTAATCCCGCTCCTGTATAGATATGGTACAGCTTTGAGTGCATAATTTGAAGCTTCTATATGTAAGCACAACCATATTTGTACAAGCAAGTTGCTGCAAACCGCAAAGTCGGTATAATTTCGAAACGGCTAAATGTCCCTCCTTTAATGTATCATGCGATTCTTCGGGTCCATAGACCACATGGAAACGAAGTTAAATTATTCGCTAAACGTCAGTGGCAATAAATGTGAAGTGATTTATGTAACAATGAACTGAATGCTTAAAATTATATATACATACATTTATATATATATATATATATATATATATATATATATATATATATATATATATATATATATATATATATATGTATATATATATATATATATATGTATATAGGGACGTATTGGTTATATCGCCTGGTACTATTATGGTACACTACTCGCAGGATGATACCTTGTCAAAGTCGAAAAGCTCAAAGCTATGGTCAAATGTATGACAAATGATACGTATCATCTTTCATGTGTTGACGACTAGGGATTCCCAAGAGTGTTCATATTTCAATAAATAAACATAAGGGAAAAAGCTCGAGCTTTCCCTCGTTGATTTTATTTGCATTTTGATGGATTAAGTGTATTCCCAGTCTAGTTTCTTATTTACAATTGGACAACAAGTCTAATTCAATTCTATTTAAAATATAACCGTCTCTCGTGTGTTTCTGTCCTTTTTCCCCATCCTGTCAGTTTGAGTATAGTTCAACAGAGACTTGATTTACGTTCCGCGGACAAGATAACATTGCGTCACGTAGTCACGTAAACAGCGTGCAGTTGAACTGGATAATCATGAAAGTGCTGGTTTGTGACCTCCACTCCTTAGTGGCGTAAGTCACGACCTGTTGGTGGCTACCCTTAATACAATTTTCCGCATGTGATTCATCATCTAGACCTAACATTGCAGCCACTTGCAGCATAAGGTCCCACTGACACAGTATATTGCCATCTTTAAGCCAAAGCTCTACATTCACGTCTTCGGTTCAGTAAAACAGATTATGCGTAACTTTAGCATACGCCATACACGTCGCCTTTTATTCTGTCTATTCTGTTATATCTAGGTACCAGCCATTTAATTCCCTCGAACCTTTGATTCTTTTACAATAAACAGGGTTTTCCTTACAGTGTGTTCACAGCCTGTCTCAAACCTTGTAGCGGCATCATTTATGAACGTCACCTATGCCTCACTTGAGGTGCATCTGTCCACGGGGGTACTAAAAGTCTCTTTTTGGAATCTGTACGCTCTGCCCAAATGCTGGACACATAATATGTGCACCTCTTTTGTACCGCTTCAACATTGCCACTGTGGCTTTTACACGCTTCTTCAACTCTTAGAATAAAAAGTATTCATAGCCTATCCCTTCCACGTAGCATAGACTTTAAGGGGATATTTCCAGTCAGTGGCACTGACACAGATCAAGACACAGGCTGGGCGAGCCTTAACTGTAATTCCACCGGCAATATGTTTAAAGTTACGATTCCTACCGGCTTGTCAACAAATTCACGCTTTCCAAAACCCTGTCAACAAGTTCACGCTTTCCTTACCTCTTCCACCGATTTCTTATCCAAGATGTTCATAATTTACCTTTTTTCATTACAGTTTTGTTTGTTTCCGGAACATTTGTCCTTGACATTCGGCAACGGAACATACAATACGTTTATATTCTCTCACATGTAACCGTTCCGTTCACCCCAACGTAAAACTCTTAATCTTTACGCAGCTTCCTAACAACATTGGTAAGCAGTTTCAAATTAGAGGTTAACAACGGGAAGCTGTGTGAAGTTAAAGGAAATAAACAGTTGCAGCTTCCTCGACCTCCTAGCCCCACCATGAGAACAAGTTAAACAAACCAGATGTATTTTCATTCAGCTATGGTCCCTCTGTGGCCTGCAATGACAAGATATATTTCTGATGGCAACGCTATTGTCTCATCATGAACTCCAATGACATTTATTGTGATGAAGTATCCCGCAAGACAATATCGCCAGCCATGGTTGTATTTACAGTTTGAAGCTAATCACGCCAAAGGGTACTTATCTCTTTCCAGCTCAAATCGTCTCAAAGCTCCGCATGTCAAATGTCCTCTGCCTTAAAATGTTCCTTTTATTCCTTGTTAATCGAAACATTTTGAATACGAATTGCCATCAGAGTCCGAATATAGGAAAACGGTCCCTATTACTATCCTTTCAGTAGAATCTAATCTTTTCACCTTTGAAGCCTTTCTTTCCAGAGGTTCTCCCTTTCTTTGCCATTCCCGCTTTTGTATGCGCATATAAATGGTTAGAAAGATTGTATGGTAGAAAATGTAGCGGGGTTGGCGTACTTTGTTGTATGATAATTAGAGTAATAGTAAAAGCAATAGCAGTAGTAGTGATAATACTAATACAGTTATTTGGATATCAACAGGAAATAATCTGTGCGGACCATCGCGTCCACATTGCAGATCCATTACGTCTGTGTTACGGACCATCATCTGGTTCGCATTGACATTCAGGGAAGTATATAAAGCCGGCTTCACCGCAAGTCAGCATGCGACTTACTGCTGGATAGCATGCAAGTGGTCTCCACTCTGTACATATTAAGTTTATCCTGGAGTAAATATATACTGCTGGGAAAAAGAAGGATGCCACCCCTATTGGTTTAACATGGATCTCTCTTAATATCCCTTCATATATATAGAAAATATGGGTGTCACATGGAACATGAAACATCAACAGTATAGCTTAGGGTATGCCTGCGTCGTCACACACACACACACACACACACACACACACACACACACACACACACACACACACACACACACACACACACACACACACAAATATCCTGAAAACAAGACAACAACAAGAGATGTGCAAAAAGTGTGTCTCGTATTGAGGTGCCTATGGGCTATATATGGGGGCCTTCGCACTACTGGGATCAGTGTGAATCCACAATGGCATGGCATACGGGTCACTCACAACTGTCTGAATTTGACAAGAGCAGAATCATTGTGATTTTGGAGGCTGGCTTTTCGTAGTAGAAAGTTGCCCAGATAATGAAGTTGTCTAGGCAATTGGATAAAAGGTGATGGGATTGTTTCCAGGAAACCAGTCAATGCAAGCGGAAAGCTGGATCTGGGCGACCAAGACTGTCAGAATGAACGGATGATATTTACTTGACCCAGTATGCGAAGAGGCACAGGTTCCTTTCAACTGAAGGGTATCGTCAGCAGTGGCGGCAGGTCTCCAACATTAGAGCATCAGAGTCTACCATTAAAAAGAGACTAGTGTTGGCCAAACTGAGGGTATACTGCCATGCCATTCCCATCCTTCTCTGTCCTGCAAACAAGGTTTGATGGGTACAGTGGTGTGAGAAAGATGCAGCCTGGACTAGATATCAATTGAACAACGTGATGTGGTCAGGTGAATCCCGATTCTGCTTGAATTTCCGCGATGGGAGAATAAGGGTTCTATAAATGCCTTCCGAGAGGTTCGTAGAAGGATGTATGGTTGAACATGACTGCTATTTACAAGGCAGTGTCCTGATGTGTGTGTGGCTGGGTGGGTGGGGGGTCAATTACAGCAACAGGGAGCACAGCTCTCATCAGGGTAAATGGGACATGAACAGGCCAGTGCATTTGAAAAGTAATGGTATAATTAAATAACCAAACTCCCCACACACATCCTCACAACAGCTGCATAATTTTGTACAATGGGGAAAGGGGGCATCTTTTTCCCTGCACTATAGATTCTTAACTGTATGTCAGCCATTGGAGCTAGAAACTTGAATTTTCTTAAAACAAAGCAAGATAATCTAAGCCCTGTAGTTCAGGCATTACTCACTTGGAGGTCATATTTGCAGCGAAGAGAAGGATTTTAGCCCCCAAAGCTAATTAGCTCATGCTGGTGGGAAGTTTTACATTTTAAAAGAGGGTGTCTTGAATAAAACTCGGCCATAGTTAAGAACCCGTCAATGATATTAATTATACTAGTAGTAGTAGTAGTAGTACTAGTAATAGCAGTAATAATGATAATAATAATAATAATAATAATAATAATAATAATAATAATAATAATAATAATAATAATAAAATAATTAACCGTTTGACTCACAATATAGAGATACGCGCGGTGCACATTACTATGTTTTAAGATAATCTACCATTCCATCTTTTAGCTGGGGCTTTAACTCGCAATAAGATGTGATGTCAACATCACCATCATTTACTGGTCCATGAAACCCATCAGGACACCATGCCCTAGGTTGAACAGCTTTCATCAGAGCAACACTAAATCTAATCTGCGATAGGCCTGGTGTAGTTTACCATACATGTAGACCATTTTGGCCAGGTGGAGTGGATAACATGCTGAAGATACCATGGAACAAACATAGAAATTGACTACGCTTTCGCAAACATGCAAGTGTAAAGATTTGTCTTGACTTTTGCGGAAAGGAAGTGAATTGGTAATTAGCTATAGGCGTCTCAAATTCGAGTAGAAAGTGAAACTAACCGATACAAAGTAACTAACAATACGTACAAAATGGTCAGTACTAAACCTGAGACGACTACATAAGCATCAGATTGGCGTTGAAACAGAAGTCTAACTTTTTCAGAGTTGAACGGAGCAGGCTACACCAGTTGAAGCCCAGCATGTTTCTACGAAAATGACTCTTAACAGCTGGGTATTATTGCACCTTCGTCAAAGAAGGTAAAGCCCAAAACAAGTAATATCTCTTTGGTAAGTAACAGTGGTATACAAACTGTTTTCTTAGAATCAACAGATAGCGGTTTAATGATAGTTATCTGTTTCAAGAACAGGTCACTAAAAGCATGTTTAAAAGTGACCGTTATTTCCCAGAACATGTATTTTATTAAGACCATTATGACATGCCTCTCCTATTAAAAGCAAGAATGTATATTAGTCATTGAATCCAATGTTATGCAATTATTTTAATCCAAACATTGAGGATTGTCCCGTTATTTGTCCGGAATATTTTTGATATAAAAGAAAATCAAGAGCCACGTGTTCTGAATATCATGGTCCAAGACGTATATATACATATATATGTCATTTCAATTCAGGCAACGTTTTGGGAACATTTCATTGGCTTTTTATTGTTCGATGTATGGTAAAGTCGCAAACAAATTTGTTTGCCCACATCTTCTGGTTGAATCTGTTTACCCTCAATGATCGCATCAATAGCACTGCAGTTATATTTACCTTTTGAAGCACGGGAATCACATTAAAGCAATTTATGCATATATATTTTTGTACCGACGGCAATGTAATTATTGTCTACGATATAGACTTTTAACGCTGTCCATTGCAGGTGACAAAATTGATTTTGCTTACCATTGCAATGAGCAAGAAAACTGTGTAGTCACATATTTTATTCGGTTAGTATGCAAAAATTAAGTATGGCAGTTGCCTTATAAGTCTTATAGAACAACGATTTAATTTTACTTTGCGTCAATTGACACTTTAATTGGCCTTGAGACCTCACATGGCACGTCGTCTTCACAATTACTAGTGCTGAAGAAATCAAGTAGTATTTCAATAGCTCTGGACGAGGATATGCCATGTGGTCCAATAACGCACGAGAGCAAACAAGCTAGCAGTTTTTGTGTTATTTAAAGTGAAAGGATTCACATTAATCTATACAAATTGTACATTGTTTGAAAGGCCACATCAAAAACGATGTCAAAAGTTAGAATTTTAACACCTTTTGCACTCAACCTTTGTATGAACTATCACTTTTGCGATCAAAATCAAGAACCCGTCCTTATAGCGACAATAACTTCGAAGTACTGTTACTGTAAAACAAAGACATTTGAACAAAGTCCATGGAGTGCTTTGTAGCTACATGTATAAGGCCAGTCAATATGTATAAACAGAATCAATTAGATATTTCCACATCAGTATACAGGTGTAAGGTTTAAATTTTTGATATAAGAAATGGCTGTTTATGAAAAAATTGTAATGAAAGGGTAACCATGTCAGTTTTTCATCTATGCGTTAAGGTTTGTCCAAAGTGAGCACTTCGAATACGTTTATGTGTGCTCCTTTCTCTTAACGATGCCCAAAAGGGGTGGTGAATATATTTCTGGAGGATAAGTGCACTTCCTGAATTACATTCTCCAAGGGAATGTTCTGCCATATATTTCAGGATCCTGTGCAAAATGCATAAGGTATATTGACATTATTGCTCTCTTACACCATAGGAATCTCCTTAAAATTATTTATGTTATATCACCAATGGTAATTGTTAAGCAGTGGCACCCATAAGGTCCTGATTATTTGTGTGACACCTTCTTCTGTTTTGATTTATTCGCTGTAAAGTTCTGGCAGAAGTTACACGTAATAAGGCATGATACATTTAATTTCTCTTTACATTTGGCACCAAAGTTGTCAGAAAAATACATGTACCTTTGCCTCTGCAAAAAAGACAGATAACATGGATGTTATACATCGGTTGACATATGACAAACCATTATAAATTGAGGTTCTTATTCCAATACTATAACGTCAGTCAGTGTGACAATTTCGAAATCTGTTCAATGATCCGGAGCACTATTAAGGCAGAAACAACGCAAATGTTTCCATCACTTTTTTCTCTGAGGAATAGTCACTCATGTGAGCTGAATAGTGGTTATCACGATATCAAACCAAGACCCAGAACGGCTAAATGGGAGTGTTTAACAGTTCTACCTGGTTGCACATTTTTACTACTAATAACCTTGACCTATGATTTATACGTTAAAATGGGAACGTAAGAGGTATGTTCGTTTTTGCATTTCTGACGTCCCTAGTGTTTGATAAATAGCGTAGTAGATTTTTAATTTTCCAATTTACGCCGTTTTGGCGGATATGATTTTATTTGTACTATTCTCTACTTAGGTCGTTGATGTTTTTATTTTATGTTTGGAACGAGCGGGACTCGAACCTGCAACCTTTGGCACCAGTCGCCTAGATGAAATGGGAAACGCACATATCCACTCGACTTAACCCCCATTCTTAAAAAAAGAATGGTTCAATGGAGGTAGTTATGTACGAATGTCATATTAAATTTTCTTGTTTAAATTGCCCAGAATCATCCGAATGTACGTTGTTGTCAGTTTCAATGAGTTTGCCAAGATTCCTCGTCAATAGAACATAATTCATTCAGACAAATGGAAAAGACTCAACTGCTTTTCTTGCGGCAGAAAGCTGTTGACTCAGTCTAATTATTGCCAGCAATTCTAAACAATATATTGCACAGTAGTGTAAGAGTAAGAGGCACAATGCAACATTTTTTTTGTAAAACAACAGGTTTTTTCTACTCACATTGTGCGGTATTTTAAAGAAATGTGTTGAATCAGTTTTATGGTTTATATATGTATTAAGGGTATCACATGATATTTTTAGACTTGACCCTTTATTATGTGTTGAGGTTTCAGCACCTGTGAAAATCCCATATATTTCTCACATACGCGGATATGAAGTAACAGACATTATTATGCTTGAAAAGTGGCATGGATTTTTGTGTGTTAGGTCTTATATCTGTAGAATCCGCGTGAGACAAATTGAAAATATAACAGATGGAGATGTTGATGTTGAACAAACACAAATCAGCTGCAAAAAGGACCGCAGTTGACGAAGGCTCTATTATCACAACACTGATCCACATGATCTCTCTATGGGTAGAAAGCTAAAGAAAGGGCGTTTTTGTTATAGTCAACATTAACTCTTTTCTGATTAGGGGAAGATGGACATCGTTATAAGGCTCATTAAAAAAAAAAAAAAAAAAAAAAAAAAAAACAAAGAAAAAAAAAACGAAAAAACAAACAAACTCCAACGAACAGAACAAAAACAAAACAAAAACGAAAAACAATAAAAAACACCACAAAATTAAAGAAACAAACAAGCAAACAAACAAGCAAACAAACAACAACAACAAAACGCGATTAGAAAAAGATGAAATAAAAAACACCCACCCAAAAGGGAACCAGACGATATTTGATATTAGACTAAATTTGGTGCCGAAGAAGTTTAACCTATGTCCCATGAAGAGGCCAGGTGCACAAGTGGATAAACGTATTCATATAAGAAAATCTATTGAAACAAAAACATCGTAAGCAAGTGAATCCTTTGATGGCTTCTGTTTACTACGACAAAGCTAGTACAAAGTTAGTGTCAAATTGTTTCCTGCAGTGTAACCAAAAATATTTCATATAAAAAATGTTAGTTATTATTATGCCTTTAAAATACACAGATAACACTTGTGTTGGATGATAGTGAATTACTTTGTACAAACTGTAGAAAATGCAACAGACAGTGATAATTTCTAACTGTAACTCTTCGCGATTTTCAGTAAATCGTGATACTTTTTGAGTGTCTATATCCCACATAGGTGGCAATTTCTGCCTTCACAAATAGCTTGAGAATACTGATACTCTAATTTTCGATTATTTATACTTGATAAAAATGTCAAATTTCATCATTTTGCACCTTTACGCCAGTACACATCAACATATTAAAAACTGTGTTATGTTATTCGGGTCAAGGTCATGCAATTTTGCCTATCACTGCACTTCACATCGGAGAACCATTTCAGAATCGTGGAAATTAAGTTCGAACGACGTGATCCATCACTTAAGTCTTTATGTTTTCCCAACTCTCAATCTGTCTCTATATTGAAATCATGCAGTTTTCAAGACTTTCAATGTTGCACATGAAAAAGATATGTTGGCTTCCAATGAGGCGCATAAATCATGTACTGACACATTCTAAATTTGATATAAAGCAAAAATCCATATACTCTGCTTTTAGAGAAAACGCGGCATGAAACCTTGTGCACTAAGCCATAGGCAAAGTACAGTAACACTATTGCCCTTGACACCTCGTGTCGTGACAGAGAAAGAACTATATATAGAAAAGTCAATAAAAATGCTAAATTTCAAAGTTGTCGAATCTCTACCCACCATTAAGGTATTATACTGGTGTGCGTGATAAAGAAATTACTAATAGAAGATAACCGTGTGCAGGTGTAGTCCCATGACAGCTTATTACCAGGTCATGATTTACAAGATAAAATCTGTGATGACTGAATATAAACAGTGCGCTCTTTATCATGACAGATGGACCTTCTATACGCCAGGAGACTAATGGCCCTGTGGGGACTAAAAAACGCATATTTGAGTAGTGCCTATGATTCTGTGACCTAACTACAGTGTGTTTCAGCAGTGCCTGATGTTCTACAGAATGAACAGTGTGTGTTTCAGCATTGCATGACAAACCAAACAACTTTCTATGAACTCACTTGCTAGGCATGATCAAGTAACCATGCGAAACTAGTATCTGACACATTCCCAAATATCGGTCTACAGCGACCACTAACCATAAAGGTCGTCTGCTTCATTTATTTTATTGAGTGTTGTCTTTTTTCAAAACAGTTTCAGTCACAACTTCATGGAAGGTTTACCATGATAACATGCCAATAGTCAACAACTCTTTTCGGCCCTTCCGGGGCGCTCAGGAATAATGGAAACACACACACACACACACACACACACACACACACACACACACACACACACACACACACACACACACACACACACACACACACACACACACACACACACACACACACACACACACACACACACACACACACACACACACACACACACACACACACACACACACACATACATACATACATACATACATACATACATACATATATATATATATATACTACTAATAATAATAAATAAGTTAAATCAAACCATAGGATACATTATATCATATCATTTATTCCCACTATACTGTATTTTGTTGAGAATATCATAACAAATTTGAAAAGGGCAGAGCATAAAAACAAAAACGCAGTTTTTCTTGCAAACGATGAAATTCCAGCAAAAAGTTTTACTCAAATAGGAGTAGATACACACACACACACGCGCACGCACACACACACATATATATATGTATATATATATATATATAT
Organism: Hermodice carunculata; assembly: GCA_964020975.1. NCBI lineage: Eukaryota > Metazoa > Annelida > Polychaeta > Eunicida > Amphinomidae > Hermodice > Hermodice carunculata. Next base: position 106,554,187 of record OZ026613.1, read on the forward strand.
ATATATATATATATATATATATATATATATATATATATATATATAGCTGGAAAAGAAGATTTGTTTCAAAGGAAATCTGTGTGCCTTCAAATCTTGCACAAATATGAATGCTACATCTTCACATTCGCCTTCAGCACAAACCTATAAATCAAATCAGGAATGACACCTCGCTGCCTATAATTGCGTTGAAGATATTCAACACTAAAACGTCACAAGTGGTCCTAATTGGCATAAATTAAAATTCTATCACTTGCAAGCGTTCATTGCAAGCGCTTACAGAAAAAACCCTGTGGATTGAAGTTGGAATGGCATCTCTTTGTATAATGGTTTTGAAGATATTTAACATTTAAACTTCTGAAAAACCCCTAATAAGTATATATAAAATTCTACAACTTTTGCTTGTGGTTCATTGGATGCAAATACAGCACAAACCTATTAAAAGAAGGTGGAATGGCACCTCTACCTATAATTATTTTGAAGATGTTTAACATTTAAACTTGTCAGGTGCTCCTAATTAGCATAAATTAAAAGTCTACAGCTTTTGTTGGTGGTCCATTGGATGTGCCAATATCAGAAACATCTAAAGAAAAGTTGGATTATCTATGCAATCTATACTTATAATACGTATGAAGGAAATTGACATTTAAAATTTCAAATGCCCGTCATTTTCTCCATTTTAAAAGCACTGAACCGGCTTTGTCAAAAGGCACGACTGTGTGTATGGATCCATCATCATACGGACAAAACTGCTGACAAAGAAGCAGAATCGGAAAAGGAAGAAGGAAAAGAACTAAAAACAAGATTTACTTCTAAGTAAATATGTCTGTGTGCAACAAAAATTCAAGTTTGAAATGTTTACAAGTTTGTTTACAAAAACTTAAGGTAACACTATGAATCGGTCTAATAGCTTTGAAGATTTTAAAGAATAAAATTTTTGTATGCCCCTCATTTGCATAATTTCAATTGCAAAATTTTTGAAAACATGTCCACTTTATAGTCCAACCTCACAAACCTATAGCTACCATTTAGAATCACGTTTCTATCTATATTAGTTTTGAAGATATTGAAGATCTAAATTTTCAAATGCCCCATTTTGCATAATTTTGAATATTCTGACTACACAATACGGTATGCACAATTTCGCTACTTAGTCAATTATCATGGCAAATTTGCATCTCTAGGTATCGTGTTGTCCCAGAAAAACTCCGGACAAAATCAGAGCAAAATAAATAGGTAGATAGATATATAGCTCGATAGATAGATAGATAGATAGATAGATAGATAGATAGATAGATAGATAGATAGACAGACAGACAGAGAGACAGACAGACAGACAGACCGACAAACAAACAAGCAAGCAAACAAATAAATACAACAAAAAATGCCTATTTTCGCACACAAACCAATATAATGAAGAAAAAAACGGAAAACTCAATCCAAAAAAAATATTTGTGTTAGCAAACAAACATAAAAGCACAAACACAAGAACTGATCATATACTAAAGTACTTATTAACAGACATGTTTTGTTTTACAGGTTACAAGAAAACAAAACATCAAAACTTTACCACTATATGCATGAGCAAATCACCATGATGACACTGGTCCCATAGGGCTTACTTAAATTGTTCTGCACTCCAGTTCTGTGATTTTGAATCCCCTAAAAATTGTCAAATTTTTACAAATATAGCACTGCAGTTATGTGATGGGGGCCACTCAGAACAATTCAATGTCCAACCATCAAACTCATGATAAAAAATAAAGTTTTCGTAATTTTTGTTTAAATAAAGGTAAAGACATTCTCTGCCGAAGGTTTAATGGTATCTGATTCCATATCTTGGTCATGGTGTTTAATGGAAAAAGATGTAAAAACATTACCACAAGCAAAGGTAAATAAATTGTGTCTCTGTCTTGCAGAATACAAATGTATATAAAACTTTAAGACAAAAATATTCTGAAAAATGTGTTGAAATTTGCCATTCCTAATTTTAAACATGAAAATGGATGTGAATTTTTTTTTTATAATGTCAAATTTTATGATTCTTTATATCTGAAATAAAGGATCTGCATGTGCATCAAAATCTGAGAAGCTTGTAATACGTAATATTTTCTTTTGTGATTTTACCAGACAGTCAAGATTACTTTTATAATTGCTTGCCCATGTTACATTACAATAGGTATAATAAGGATAAACTAAAGCATAATATAAACTGAGAGAACTATTCACAGAATGTCTCAATTTCTTCAGAATACAAATACCTTTTATGGATGACTGCCTGTCTCAAGTCAGGAGTGAAATTTGTTTCTTCACATTGGTATTGGAAGAGAAATGTTGATGCTTTGGCAAGTCTGGAATCTCTTTGCTGTCATTGTTGGGTTTGGAATTAATGAATATGGACCATGTTTTTCTGTACTATTTGCTACTTTTATTTGCAATGTAAGTAATATGATATTTCCAATTTAATTGTTCATCCATCCAAATTCCCAAAAGCTTAATCTTACAAACTTGAGAAATATCATGATTATTAATTTCAACATGAATGTTGTCAGGAACATGTTTCTTCTTTCTTACACGAAAAATCATAAAGTGTGTTTTGTCAACATTCAAAGACAGTTTGTTAGCATTGAACCAAGCTGTTATCAATCTTGAAGTTGCATTGATCCTTTGTATTGGGGTATCAAAGTTGATATCAGAAAATAACAAATTCGTGTCATATGCAAATAGAAGAATGAAACAATCTGGGTAAGTAAAAAACAAATCATTCATGTAAAGTATAAAGAGGAGAGGCCCTAAAATTGACCCTTGTGGTACTCCACATGAGATAACCATAATATCAGATTCTTAATTTTTAAAAGACACACATTGGGATCTATGAAATAAATATGAAGTGAAACAATCCAGGGGTACACCCCGAATTCCATAGTAAGATAATTTATTAAAGAGTAGAACATGATTGACTGTATCAAAGGCTTTGGATAGATCAAGAAACACGCCGTATGCACATTTACCTGTCTCCAAAACCTCTGATATTTTCTGTGTTAAAAACCTTACAGCAAGTTCTGTCCCATATTTTTTTCTAAAGCCTAACTGGAATTGATATAAAATGTCATTTTTCTCCAGATAATCAAATAATTGGTGATACACAATTCTTTCAAATAACTTAGAGAAACAAGAGAGTAAAGATACAGGCATATAATTAGAAACATACTCTGGATCACCTTTCTCGAAAAGAGGAACAACTTTAGCTACCTTAAGAATATCAGGAAAAACACCCCCTTTCCAATGATAAGTTAATAATATGAGTTAAAGGAGACACAATTTTAGAGCTGACATACTTGATAACATTTGGACTAACATCATCACGTCACTGGACTTGAATTCTTTAAAGAATTGATAAGTATATGGATATCATCTTCTACAACGGGCAAAAGGAAAAACGAATTGACATGCTGGCCCCTTACGCATGATTGGGTTGAAATATCTGTAAGCGTAATACTTCTAGCCAAATTTGGACCAATATTGGTGAAATAAGAATTGAAATGATTAGCTATATCTTTAGGTATGGTCAAATTTGTATTATTATACTTAAAACAACTGTGTAGTTTAATTTTATGCTAACCAATAATGCCATTCATCACTTTCCATGTTTTGGACAAACTATGTTTATTTTGGTGAAAACGATCACTAAAATGACGCCTTTCTGCTACTCTTAAGATATGAGTTAACCGATTTCGGTAAGCTGTGTAGCGAGACATTTTATGTTTTCTTCTACTGTATAATTTATTTTTCCTTTTGAAAGATTTTATCACACTATCAGTTAGCCATGACTTCCCTTGCTTATATGTCGAGTTGTATATTTTAAGGGGGAATGATTCATCAAACTTCTGTTAAAAATCAGCCAAAACCAAGTCCATACTCTAACTTGGATCCTGACAGGACAAGAGAGAACTCCAATCATTAGAGTTAAGTTTAGTTTTCATAGTAAATAAAGTATTAGAATCAATTTTTCGTCTGTTTTGAGGTAGTGATCTGTTGTTTGTTTGCTTAGAACAAATTCTGAAAATTGGTGAATGGTCAGAAATGTCAGTGTATAAAATACCATTTATAGGATTAATTGTGGAATTTGGAACATTACAGAAAAAGTTGTTGATGAGTGTGGCAGAGTTAGAAGTCACACGTGTAGGCCTGTTCATTGATGGTAAAAATGAGTTTTAAAAAAGCATGTCCAAAAAAGATGATGTTCCCCAATGAGAATTATTATTCAATAAATTTACATTAAAGTCTACCATTAAATAACAACTTTTCTTTTCATATTTAATTGATTCAAGTATACCTTCAAGACGGCCATTGAAAGAACTCAGATCTGTACCTCGTGGTCTGTAGATTGCCCCAATAATAATATTTGAGTCTAACTCTCTATATTGAACTTCTACAAATAGTGAGTCTAAAATATCGATAAAGACTGTTAAATCATTACGAACAATATTGCATAACCTCTCCTCAATAACCAGAGAGACACCACCACCATCTCTTGTATCTCTGTATTTTTATATGTGATTACATTGACACAAGTTATTATTTCATGATTTGTTGGTTTTAACTAGGTTTCAGTGATACCAACAAAAATCTTAAATTTGTGATTTAGGATGGCCAGATAATTTTCCAAGCCTGTGAGATGTACTGGAAGACTTCTGATGTTTAAATGTAACAGAGACAATAGAGATAGGTCAAATTCAGAAACATATACCATATGATTAAAAGAATCTTCAGTATGGTATTGACTATTACATAAATTACTAGAAAAATGTGACTGAGAAAATATTGAAAATCAGGGTCAATGTCATCAATAGGAATATTATTTCTATCATCGTTTAATTCAAATGGCACAAACAGATTTTCTTTCAAAGCTTCAAATCCAGGTTAGACAGGATGGGCCATAAATCAGGAATATTTTCACGGAAAACATCATCGCCATCAACATGATTAAAGGGTGACTCAGATTGCAAGCAGTGAGGGCAAATCCAATCTGGATCACGCTCATAGTTACCTCCAATGCATTTGAAATGATACAATTGTTTACATGCAGTACAATTACATTGGTTTAAAGCTCGATGATTCACCATCTGGATACAAAAATTACATTTATATACCATTGGAAAAAAAGAAGCAAAGATTAACCATTGCCATGAATTGAGAAAAAAAAAGTACTTTGTGACAAACAGTGTACTTAACCCTAGTATATTATTAACCAAATACAAGAAAAACATTTGAATATGAAATACAGTGAACTTTGCCCTTTATAGAAATAATAAAATGCATAAAATTTCTCAACGTGAAATATATGTGAATAAATCTAGTAATGTATATCTGTAAGTAAGACATGAACAAGTGTTTAGTGACCATGGATGCATGAAATCCATAAACAAATATGGATATTATATGTGCTTTATTCAAACCACATGAGTTTAATTGATGAATAAAGATAACAAAATAAGTAAGGAAAAACAACAAGTATTTCAAACCCCATTCTTGCGGGCAGGTTATTAGCATGATACAAATATAAAATAATGAAGGAAGCATTGACCAAATGAGGCAAATGCATGGATTTGTATCAGTCTAAGGGTAACAATAATAATAATAATAATAATAATAATAATAATAATAATAATAATAATAATAATAATAATAATAATAATAATAATAATAATAATAATAATAATAATAATAATAATAATAATAGCAGCCCACGTGTGAAAAGCAAAGAATGCATAATGTATAAAATGTCCAATAATATACTATGTCAACATGATGACTTTATTAATCCATTGTGTTACATAATATGTTTGGCCAAGTCATTCATGCCTTTGATGGGAAATATTTTATCAGCTATGTCTTTTATTTGTTTTTCATACACATGAAGCGTCATGCTCAAGTCAACACTTCAAAGAGAAGAATTGACATGTATAGGTTCTAGTTTGCTGTGAAAAACCCAAGTTATACACAGTAGTTGTTTCTCATCTGGTACAAGACCTAAGCTTTGAAAGCAGGCAGTTAATTGCACGATGTATAGTATGTTGCCTAAGAGAGAGGGTCTGAACATGCAAGCTAATTAATCATGTATGCCAAGTGTTTGTATTACATCTTGGAGGTGGAATACATGTTGTGGTAGAAAGGGGTGGGTTGTATATTGAGCAAAGACTGCAAGGTAGTCAGTGACCTTTTTGTTTGCGTATGTGTGGGTGCGTATATATATATATATATATATATATATATATATATATATATATATGTGTGTGTATGCATGCATGCATGCATGCATGTATGTATGTATGTATGTATGTATATGTATGTATGTATGTATATATATATATATATATATATATATATATATATATATATATATATATATATATATATATATATATTTCCAGGCCTGATCAAAACCATTCAACCATGCAGTCAGTGGTTTGAGCCATAGCCAGAACACATAGGGCAGTAAGATGCATTGGCTGCTTCCAGGAATTCCACATCTGTTGTGGTGAAGTAAAACCACAATATTACAATTACCTTATGGAGACAAACACTCCATGGATCTGCTTACACTGTGATCTGCCAGCTTTTTGACACTACAGGTGGCTCATAGCAAAATGATCTTAGTAGCTCTTCTCCTAAATGTTCACTGCCAAGCTTTTCCGACTCTTTCTTTGAGGAACTGGTAAACGAGATTATATATGAGCCACAGCAAACTGAGCCTAACAATGGCAACCTACTTGAAGAGCTAGCAAATATAAAGGGAATAAAAATCGGCCATTTAAATATTTGCAGTTTATATCCAAAAATTTACCAGCTCAGGATTATGTTATTCAACAAAGCACTAGATATTTTACTCATATCCGAAACCTGGCTAAATGATACCTACCTTGACGCTGAAGTTGCCATCCCTGGGTACAACCTTGTGAGACAGGACCGATTACACAAAAAAGGAGGAGGTTTATGCTTTTACATTTCTGAAAAATTCTCATATGAGAGAATTGAACCTGACCAGGATTTTACTCCTGAATCTGCTCTAGAGTTCCTGGGGGTGTCGCTGAAAATACCGAAATCCAAACCTGTATCACTATGTGGCATATACAGACCCCCCCCCCCCCAGTCCTCTATACCAGACAGTGTAAATGATCTTGAGACTGCCATTGATCATTTCAGTCCGTGTGGTGAGACAATAATCCTGGGAGATTTTAACATGGATTATAGTCCTAATAAAGACACTGCACGCACGTTAAATTCTAGACTTGTGAAAAATAGACAATTTTCTCAACTCATAAATGAACCAACCAGAGTCACTGAACACTCTAAGACAATAATTGACCTTATATTTACAAATTCTACCAACATGATAAATCACTCTGGAGTAATAAGATGTGGGCTAAGTGACCACTCACTCACCTATCTTTCTAGAAAAGGTGTAAGACCAAAAGGCAAAGTAAAAATAATTCAAGCTACAACATACCATCATTTCAGTGACACTGCTTTTGAAAATGACATAATAAACTAAAATTGGACACCAGTTTTAAATGAACTAAACCCAACAAAAGCTTGGGATAATTTTATGAATGTCTTTTTACCAATTTGTGACAAACATGCTCCTATTGTTAACATCAAAGTGAGAGACGGTGATCCACCGTGGGTTACTACTGAATTAAGGTCCCTATGTTGTGATAGAGACCATTTCATAATGAAAGCGGAAGACTCTGGAGCACCAGAAGACTGGGTAAAGTTTAAAAACCTGAGAAATAAGGTAAACAACATGGTATGTAATTTGAAAAAAGAATATGTGAAAGATGCTATAAACAACAGTGGCAAAAATCATAAAGATCTGTGGAAAGTTATTAAGAAAATTATCCCATCAAATGCTTCAAAGTCTTCCAACTTTCCTTCAAAACTGGTGAATAACGACACAGAAGTCACTGATGCTGAGGAAATGGCTGAGACTTTCAACAGCTTTTTCGCCAGTATTGGTGATCAACTAGCTTCTAAATACCCAAACAATACCCCCCCCCCTAATATTGGTAACAAAACTGAAGCCACATTCCACTTTTCCCCCATATCTACAGATTTTGTGTCACAACAGTTAAGACACCTAACAATTGGAAAAGCAACGGGCCTTGATAACTTAAGTTCACGTTTGCTAAAAGCAGGCGCCAATAGTTTATCTCTGCCCCTTACTCATATTTTCAACAAATCACTTGTTACTGGCATAGTCCCCGATAAGTGGAAGGTGGCCAAAATCACCCCCATTTTTAAGGATGGTCAACATCTTGATGTGAACAACTACCGTCCGATTTCAGTTTTACCAGTATCAATGAAAATTCTTGAACGTGCTGTGCATGATCAGTTTTACTCTTTTCTAACTAGTCATAATCTTATTCATGAGTCCCAGTCAGGTTTCAGAAAGGGACACTCCACGGCAACGGCCCTTGCTCACTTTGTAGATGTTCTACAGAATGACATTGATCAGGACCGTTGTTGTGGAGTTCTCTTTCTGGATCTGAAAAAGGCGTTCGACACTGTTAACCATCCTATTCTACTTCATAAGCTCAAGAGCTATGGTATCTCTAATGTCGAGCACGAGTGGTTTAAATCATATTTGTCCAACCGAAACCAACATACGGTCATAGATGGTAAAATCTCCAAACAACAGAAGGTCACCTGCGGAGTTCCCCAAGGTTCAATTCTGGGCCCGCTCCTCTTTGTACTCTACATAATGACCTTCCCACTACTATGACCAATTGTAGCATTTCATTATATGCGGATGACACTGCTCTTTATTTTTCAGCAAAAAACACCGTCCAAATTGAAAACGTTCTGAACAATGAAATTGCCCTGGTTTCTGAATGGTTTGGAAGGAACAAATTGACCCTGAACACCAAAAAGACAAAAGTCATGCTCTTTGGGACTCCATACAAAGTTAAACATGCAAACCCTGTTGAAATTAAGGTTAATAATGAAACCATTGAACAAGTTCATGAATTCAAATATCTTGGTGTTACACTTGACAGCTCACTCAAATTTGCTAAACATACTGACTACATCACTCGCAAAGTAAATGCTAAAATAGCTGCTCTGGGTCGAATGAGAAACTACCTTCCCAATGTTCTGATGCTTACATTATACAAATCCCTCATGCGTCCACATTTTGACTACTGTGATATCGTTTGGGGGTGTTGCCCCAAGTACCTGCAAGACAGACTCCGAATTCTACAGAACAGAGCACTCAGCATCATAAACAAAATGGACCGATATACTTCAATAGATGACCTACACAATATGAGTCATATTCCCACCCTAAAGAAAGACGCAAAATCCATCTCCAAATTTTCATGTACAAAGTTTTTCACAATTTGGCCCCAAATACTATCACTTCAAAATTTAAACGAACTAACGATGCCTACTCTCACTCTACCCGAGCAGCCGCCTCAAACTCCTTCTGTATTCCTTCCATAGATAAAGATTATGGCAAAAATAGCTTATCGTACAGAGGAGCTATTTGCTGGAACTCTATTTCCCCTGAAAATAGAAAACTACCCTCCTTTCCCCAATTCAAAAGAGCTGCCAAGTAGTTCTTGACTATCTTGTGATAGCTGTATAACTTTTTATCAAATTTTATTTACCCAGATATAGTTCATATTGTCATATTGATCTACATTATTTGTGGTTATGTACTCCTGCTATTTTATGTTTACTTCTATACTTTTAATTGTCTTTCAAAGCTTTTATCACATTGTATTTAACTGAGTTGTGTTTATTTTAGTCATCATCTCATATTGTCATTTTATGTATCTTCATTGTACCATCCAGGGCCTGGTGGGAGATCAGTGTCTGGTACACTGAACCAGTCCCCCTGGTAAAATGATAAATAAATCAAATCAAATCAAATGGTGTCAAACTGGTGTCGGGGTTTCAAGATGCCATGGAATTTGGGAACCATCTTGCAGCTCTCTGCTTGCGCCCCCTCCCCCCGAATATCTGTTTGTTTGCTGTGCACTTGGTGAAACAGAGTAGGCATTTGATAATCCATCTTGATCCAGCTGACGACTGGGTGGTCCAGTACTTAGTAGCTGTGGCATCATGTATTCTTAACTTTTCCATTGGCATCAAAATGTGAAAACAAAATTTGACAATTTCAATGTTCAAGCTATGTATGCCCTGGGGGGATTTCTAAGTATAATTGTTCATCCACACAGCAGGCCATACTAAAGGTTACATCTATGATTAGCCCTTTGTATTGCCAGCCACCATACAGGCTGTGGGATATAGAGACGTTAGCATCCAGTCACTCCTTCCCATGCCTATTTTGTTTTTATACACGTGAAGTGTCATGCTCAAGTCAACACTTCAAAGAGAAGAATGACTTGTCTAGGTTTTAGTTTGCTGTCCACTTACAGAAAACTTGTTGCCTAGCAACATTCCCATACTCTGACCTGTACTTCTGGGCCACCAGACGTCACTAGCTACATGACCAGACCTAGCTGTGTGTACCGAAGTGAAGCTAGCAGACAATAACCTAGCAGACGATAAGTCAGCAGACAATAAGAAACGCGAACGGTTAGTTGTGGCAAATACAGGGTTATTGTCTGGTTGTGTGTTGCTAAAGGTCTTGGACCAGTAACCTGGGCCTAATGCATTTACATGTTAAAGTAGCGATATTCGCTGGCTTATTTCCCCTATATGAATCGTAAAATCACAACTTCCATTGCATTCTACTTCAAGTTTGTACCGATAGCAACAAGTTAAAACCAAGAAAATGGGGGGTCATGTGATTATATTTTTTTACAGCTGCATTTGCGTACCTTACCTCCATGATTGACTGTTCCGCGCCAAACATGTCTCCAAAAATACGAAAAGCTATCAAATGGTTTGAAATATTTCTAGAGTAGCAGCACCTTTCTAAAACTCACAGTTGATAAGTATTCTATCCAAAATCATGATGGGACTAAATTTGGGATGCTCTGCGCCTGTGATCTTAACATCTAATAGACATAGCAACAGTATTCAGTACTCGATCAAAAGTTCTGGATCAGTTGACCCGACCTTCAGAGGATACTGGTCCAAGACCTATAAAAGCTTGCTAAACTTTTTGCCACCAGCTGTCCCCAGCTACCGGACCCATCTTCGTGGGGTGTGAAGATTCAAATGTCCCTGATTTGTATAATTTTCAAAATGTACACTATCCTTTGCAAACAGACTTCATGTATGTATCTATACGTTTGGACTTTTTAAGTGTAATATTGTCCGAGAAAACTGTCAGATAAAATTGCTGGTAAAAAAGAAGAATCGGAAGAAGAACAAGAAGAAAAACAGGTTGAAACAGAAAAAAAATAAAGAAAGAAAGAAAGAAAACTGAGTTGGCACACAGACATAAATATGTGAATTACTGTCCAGAGCCGTATCGGGAAGGCAAGACGAGCCCTTAACGCGATGACTGATGCAAGATTTGGTGAAGGTCTTCTCAACCCCCGGGGGGGGGGGGGCACTCCCAACTTTTTTAGGTGGGGGTGTGCAGCTCAATTTTTTTTCAGAATGACCCTTCACTAGGGCTCCCATCCTACCAAATAATGGATCTTCATTAGGGCTGCCAACACTGCCACCTAATCACATCGCATGCGCCCTGTTCACGGGACTGGAGCGTAAATAATCTGGTCTTGATTAGGGCCCTTTGATTTTCTCAGTGACCTTGGTTAGGGATCTCAGAAAAATTTATGGACCTTCGTTAGGAAAATCTTGGGAAAATTGATACCTTTGTTAGGGAAAATACCGGCGAAAAGGCACCCTTGAGAGCCCCCCCCCCTCCCGGTTCTCAACCCACACACTGCTGATAAAATGTATAAAACTATAGGCTTATCGCTCATGTTGTATGGCAGTGAGGTATGGGTGCTTGAAGAAAAGTTTCCTTTACAGGGTATTTCGGCGTGAATGGCAACGCAAATACGGCGGTGGGGTTTATCCGAGAATGTTCAATGGTATGTGAGATCAGAACATCCTGATCTCAGATGTTATTGATGGAGTGGGGATATTACATCTAGTGCACTTCAATTTGAGTGAGTGGTACTGGTGTTTTTTTTGCTTGTTTGTTTGTTTGCTTGGTTTTTTTTTTTTTGTTTTTTTTTTTGTTTTTTTTAAACTAGAGGTTACTAACTAGACTTATACAAATTTTAAAACAGAGACTACATTCTGGACGGTTTGGTTATTCAAAACTCAAGAGACTCCTGAGCAAATTAATGTATCAGTTTTGGGAGGAGGGGGATAATGAAGCTGGATTCATTACTCGCTCAGATTATATTGTAATGATGTATTTTGACAAACTGTAGCAAGTGCGGCTATCTGGACTCACAGAACAGATGAGGGTGTTCTCTGGAGTGTGGTACATTACCATGCCTAACACTGAGCGACGCACACGTGAGGTAAGTGAAGGAATTAATCTGCAACATGAATTACTATGCAACGTTGCGGGCATAGTGCGCATGGTCAACAGAGACTAGGTGGTCGCGCGCTACTGTAGTTGGCAGAAGTTATAATTCAATGAGTGTGCATGTTGTGGTTATGGTTTCAAAAATATTGATCATATGAGACAAGCGAATCATACCATAAAAAGAAATCGACTCCCTTCCGGTGGCCCACAAGCAAGCTGCAAGGTGCGTACAAAGCCTCCCGCCGAAAGCCGTTAAAACCGGGGTTCGAGTCACGCATGGATGGCGATTCGAACTTTCGCAAGCAAGATTGCAATAAGCAAACTCTTCTTTTGATACTCTTTTCCGCCAGCAAAGGAAAGACAGATATTTATAAGCATTTATACCTATACCAATATGGCGTACGCCGGTTTTTACACACTGTCACAGGCTCTGTCATTAAATGTCTGGATAAATATCCAATAAGGGTATTTGTAAGACATAAGTTTAACAAAAATAGAACAGGCAGAAAACAACAAACAACGAAGCATTAAAAAACACCAAATTAGACATTTTTCGACAGGTAATCAGTTATCTAGAAACGCAACCCTGCTGGGCTTTGCCCGAAAAAACCCAGAGTATCTGAAATGTGTGAACACTATAATGTAACTGACCCTTTCACTTTTTGCGACAAATATGTGCATACGAGGCAATCATTAGTTTCAGAAATATGAGTTATTGTGCCTCGCTCGATTTTCCAACTTGAGTGACAGAAAACAATTGAATATCAATTATGGGGACCATTTAAAACACGGAAAGCTTAAAGCATCATCAATTGTGTTACGGAGGTAAGACTGGCGGCCAGCATTTTAACCAATAATTAAATTGGCTTCTCCTGATAGTGGCGCAAATTGAGCTTTTTAATAAAATGAACATGTGGTAATTTGAAATATATGAGGCAATTAAGTCTCTGATGAGGGTTTGAATAGGCCTGCTCATTGGACAAGCTGATTTATTTATTTATTTATTTGTTTATTTGTTTATTTATTTATTTATTTATATATTTTATTTGTTTGTTTGTTTGTTTGTTTCTTCCTTACTTTCTTCCTTTTTTTTATTTAACATGGGGGCGCTACAAGGACCAAGTTTTGACATAACAAATATTGAACATAAAATCGTTTGGTTTTTTTTTCATTTCTTCAATAAAAGAACGGTACTCATTCAGTTCTGTCTCAAAGAACATGTCTGAAGCTGGGTTTGGTGTATTAACAAAACGGCACTAAAGGAGGTGAAGGTCCAAGAAAAATACTTGAAATCTAGTTAAAATGTCCCAACACTTTGATCTTTCATTGGTGAGATACTGTTACCATCAATAGTATTCTTTCCAATAGGAAGAATGTTATACGAACATGCACCTTAAACATGTCTTGACATATTGAAAAACAAAGTGTAAATTGTAATATATTTTTTTTCGTTCTTTAAAGTGCTATAATCAATCAGGATAAGCAGAGTACTCTTGGTTGAATGAATTATTGTGCAGACTTTATACAGACAATGGTTATTATTGTTAGCATGTATTAAAGAGAAACCTTCCTTCGTCCTTCGTCCTTTCCGTTTTTGTTTTGTCTTGTTTTGTTTTATTTTGTGTTGTTGTTGCTGTTGTTTTGATTTATTTTTTTTTGGGGGGAGAGGGGTATTACTTGGCCTTTTTGCGCTGATGGGGGTGTCAATCGACACCCCCGACAGCCCCCCCCCCCTTTCTCGGCTACGGGCCTGAATAATAATTAAAATGACTTAAGAACGTTTACACTTTCCTGATAGTCACACAGCCAACCTGCTGACCCATTCGTCAGTGCTGGTATCATTAGCCTTTTCCAAAGACTGTCCACAAATAGTACCCTGTTTATATTTACGTGGACAGCCAAAGTGCCACACAATCACGCTTAAAGACGGATGGCTTTAGATTTGACCTATTGTGATCTCGCTTCACCGATCCTGTAGCATCCCGAATGTAAAGAGTTGAATAGCTAATCATCAACATCCGTATGAAACGTTAGGTTTAAACATATTTTATTTCTCCATAATGCACATAGAGGCCAGTCAGTTTCCTCATAAAGTTTGCGATTGGAAAAATAGTGCAAGCCCTATCTGAATTCATCTGACGGAAACGTTTCTGTTATACAAAAAAGTTCATTGTCCAACAAAAGGGTCAGTTCATCCTTTTTAGCTGATCCTTAGTATTGGACATTACAAAAAGCAAGTGATGGTGCAACAGGTCTTAAACTACCTTTTTAACTGCACGCCACCATTTTTATGTTCGCTTGGTTTCCGGGCCTTGCCAGCACTCTACTTGTTGACCTACCATTAATGTGAATTAAGCTTTAGGCAGCAGCTTGATTGCCTGTGTCCGAGAATACCACAGAAATGGCATTTTATCTGATGTCCGTGTTGACAGACGTCAGTCGTGTGTGCTTCACCGCAAAAGTGACATTTAGGTTGTTTATAATTTCCACTGTTATTTCTCTTTGCTGGCCTGTGTGTCGGTGCCATCCGCTATTTATAACCGCGTCGCGGGAACTGCTTCCGATGTCCTAGTTGCTGATGGTTCTTACCATTGTTCTCATGCAGTTCTAGGGAAGGTACTTCAAAGGCATCAATCAGGGCTGTAGTTCCAAAGTGTGAACAGGGAAGGTCACCTGTGCAAAGCGCGCCTTCGTTTTTAAATTAATTATTATAAAGTATATTAATTACTTTTTTTCACAATTAACTAAGAAAGGGCTTTAAGCAATACTATTGTATATGCATGACATAATGTAGCACACATGTAGGCACATGCTTCAATGAATTTGTAACTTTAGAGTATGGTAAGCCAGTATAGAGAAAAGGTCCAAAATTTGGGAACGGAGACATCCCCCCATAATCAAAGTTTGGCTACGGGCCTGGCTGTGGTACCTTGTATAAGCAAACGGTACTCGGCGACTATGTCGTCAACTTCACCCAATTTCTGGCAGTTATTAGTACCTACATGCAAAAACACGTTGATACCTCCTGGTCCCCTCACTGAAAGAGGTGAGTATATCATAAAAAACATTCCCTCAAGCACTTAACGACAGGGGTCTTGTGGGTATTTGCCGTTGCTTCCAATATCCCGGATCGCAAAGCTACCGATTAGAAGGCCACCGTGAGCACTGTCATTTGCTGTGCAAGTATTAGGGATCTCATCAGAGCAACTGGCCATATTCTTCCCTTTAACAGATGTCCTTCTCTTTAACACATTTAAGCCTGTTCCGCACATTAGCGTCTCCCTCGTGGAGTTCTATAAATTTTTATGTGTTTTGCTGCTAACAGCTTACTGATAGTTAGTTATATGTGAATGTGATACACATGCATTTTTGTTCACCTTATATTTATGCGGTCATTTATATGACATCAATTTCTTTTAGTACTATATATGTATCTCTTCAAAAAATGAAGTCTAAAAAAGGGAAATACACAGGGACATATCACACTGACAAATTAGATATACCAGGAAAAGATAACTACTCGTCACATTTTGTGTTGTCTTCACATTTTGTGGCTTCACACTTTCTCTTGATATTTTTGGTGTATACAGCAGGCTTCACGAAGCCAACGCGTGCAGTCGCCCCATAGGTACGATAAATATAAACAAAAATTAAAAAAAAAACAAAAAAAACGCCCTCGGTAGCTGCACATGACTGGAGTGGTAAGTCAAAAAAATCAAGCCCTAACTCCTACTTAAGTAGGTACGGGTGTTGCACACATGAAATATGTTTAGGTATTAGATGCGTGGACGTGATACGTAAAGTGTTGAAAATCAATATTTCCACAAGAGTTTACATGTCTGCGATGCATGTTCTTCACGAAATTCGCTTCACTAGTTCCACATTGCTAAGATTGTATATATATATATATATATATATATATATGTGTGTGTGTGTGTGTGGGTGTGTGGGTGTGGGTGTGTGGGTGTGGGTGTGGGCGGGTGGGTGTGGGTGGGTGTGGGTGTGGGTGTTATTTGTATAAATATCCTGACTAAACAGGCATGCCCATTTATCATCCAACCCCAAATTTGACATCCAAACTGAAATCCTTGAACTTTTGAAAAGCCCTGGTGCTCTTTGGTGATACTTTAGCATTGGGTTTTGCTACCACCATCAATACCTGGACCTCAATACAGATTTGCACGTTGCAAAACGGCCTTGTCTATAAGGGATCGATATAATTAGCTGGGCCCTTGGGCCTCAATCACTTGTGACCAGACAAATAGTAAGAGCAGCAGAATATGCTCTGAGATTACATATTGTCACACCCCAGGCCCACCGCGGAGGGCATTAACGATGTACGATTTCGATTCGTATACTATTAAATGTAAGTTCACATTTACAATGAAATTACAAAAATTACAATTAATTAAGGTTTTCGGCACGTTCCTGTCAGGTTATAGAGCAGGAGAAGATAAAATATTATTGACTCTCTCAAACACCACACAAGTTTACCTGAAACGCACAATACTGTTGAAAATAGTTCTGTATTTATACATGGTTGAAGTTTCATATTGATTTAATATCTATCTATCTATCTATCTATCTATCTATCTATCTATCTATCTATCTATCTATCTATCTATCTATCTATCTATCTATCTATCTGTCTGTCTGTCTGTCTGTCTGTCTGTCTGTCTGTCTGTCTGTCTGTCTGTCTGTCTGTCTGTCTGTCTGTCCGTCTCTCTGTCTGTCCGCCTCTCTATCTGTCTGTCTGTCTGTCTGTCTATCTAGCTATATATATATATATATATATATATATATATATATATATATTACAGTAACTATGGTACATTGTATTGCGCTGTGCCGTAGTTTGCTCTAGTGCTTGCTGTGTTATTGGGTAAAGTAATGACTAATTGCTGAGAATTTGTATACAAACGCAGTCATTGAAGTTCAGCTTAGTTTGCTTTACGTACCAACATGTTACATTTATTGTGGGGGATCAGTGCCATAAATACGATTTTTCTAACGCGTTTCATTAAACGTACAGGTTATTGTAAATTGTTGGGCGTGTCCCCTAAATAATGAATAATGTGCACGTGTCCAGTGAATAAAAGCACGCAACCATTAAAATGGTCACACATCAACTAACTTGGAGCACGCGTTAATCATAACACTAAATACCTCACGCGAGCTTATTGTCAAGAAATTATTGGGCCATAAACCCGATCAATTATGTACGTGTGCTCGAATTCGCAAAGGCGTCAATGATTTCAACCACGTGTGCTTCAATTTGCAGACACGTGAATGATTTGAACTACGTGTGCCTCAATTCACAGACGCGTCAACGATGCTGTTTGACGCGTCGAATTTCGAGCATGTGTAGTATATTGAGCATGCGTGAAGGTTATCAAATGAAAGCTGGTTTTACAACTGACCCAGGGTTCTTTGCACATGTGAGCAATATGGCGACCGGCATGACTGACCGGGGTGCTAATATTCGAACTTTTATTACAGGCATTTGCAATATAATTCGCATGGTCCAGGAATGACTTTCAAGCCTCTCCCTTAACATAATTCAAGAAAGCATCGGGATGCTGGGAAGCTGCTCAAGTAAAATCAGTCGCCTGGAGGGAACAATGCAAAATAATTTACTTGCTCACGTGTCCAACAAATTAACCACGTGTGTATGATTACTAGCAAGCGTTAGACATACCGTACATGTGGCACTGTACCTCCACCCATAATAGCACGCGTCTTTGTTTTGTTGAACGCGTTCATAAAATATTAACACGTGTCTAATTAGTATTAATACATGTGAAATATAACATGCACGTCTGCATTAAAATAATCACAGTTGTCTAATAAATATGCATGATTAAAAAGTTAAAGTTTTTGTCACCTTCCCGCGTCTGGCATTTGGTGACATGTTAAATTTTGTTGAACACGTTTCATAATTAGCAAACACGAGCCCTTAAATGTATGTTACACACGTCCCTTACTTACTCAGTGGACGCGTCCAACAGTTTACAGACACGTGTACATTAAATGACACGCATTTGAAATATGGTATTTATGGCACTAATCTCCAACAATATACATTGGTAACGCCAATTATTACATAAGAGGGGTCAGGAAGGTCAAGAAGATGGCAATCAGAACTTGCGTGCATGAATACTGGCCACAGTGGGTCATGACAATTTTGCTTGGTGTCGAGAGAACATCTTACTGCAGTACAGGTGGCCATAACATAGACCGTACTTTGTGCCAGTGGGGTACCAGCACTGTCATTGTTAGTACAGCCCTACTTGTACGCAGAACACACGCATCCATAAACACGGATTCATGTGGTCTTCTGTGAACAGAAACAGACAGAACTGGATTTGCCAAAATCAAGCATTTCTTCGAGGACACTAGATACAACAAATATCTTTTTTACTTGCCATTTTGCTTTCTTGTTGTTTATATAAGTTAAATATCCTATATACCAGCCTGCAAAAAAAATAATTTCGTAGATAAGCTGGATATCTAAAAAATAGATGAAAGAAACAAAAAGCACAGTCGACCAAGTGCCAAGCGACTTTTTGTTGATGCTTTGAAGTGTCTTTTCTATGGAGACACAGGGAATGAAAGGCCGATTTATATTTTGGATTTGTTTTTAATCTTGAATAAAGAAAGTGAATATCACAGAAATCAAAGAGAAATCGAAATCATCCAGCTTTGAGCTCCAGTTGTATTACAACCAGGCCAAAAAAGTATCTGAAGTATTTTTGCTGATGTTTTTTTTTCGATTAAACGCTAATCAAGGCAACGACGGTAAGTGAAAATTAATATACAACGGTCAGAATGTCATCAACACGCCCTCGGCCAGGGTAAAATATGATGACGCCTGATGACCTGGATTATAGGTCTGACTCGCTTAACGTGGAATTCCGCCAAGCTTCGCCTGAGATTTTTATGCAAGTTTCCTGATTGCATTTCAATTTGTACAAATGTTATTGTGTTCGTCAGGATCACGCACGCACGCACAAACTTGGCGACGACAACACTCCATCGGCGGCTACGGCCAAGGGGGGGGGGGGGAGCATAGAAATTTTTTTGTGGGAAATCAGCAAGAGTCTTTATCGAGCAGTGCGTAGTTTTTAATGTGTTTTTTATTGTAAATATGATAATTGGCGAGATCCAAAGCACCAAAGTTGTTTTGGCATGTCCCATGCATAAAGTATTGAATGCCATATTTCTTCAGCCTGTGTAGCATTATTGTGGATTCACATTAGTAGATTCAAAATTTGACGTGGTCTTCAAACAAAATAATGAAAATTGCACATTGTAACGGCATACGACAAGGCAGTGCTCTGAGTCCAACGCTATTCGGCACTTTTATTTTTACTCTGCCTGATATATTTCATGACACTTGTCCTCCTGTTAAATCCTACAACCCGAGGCTTTAAATGTCTTTTGCCTGTGCACGATTAAGTCCTGCTCGCAGAAAGTCATCAAGGTGCGCATAAATTTTTTATTCATTGGCAAGTCTACTTCGTAAATTGTAATTAAAATGCAAGTTTATCAAAAATTTAAAAAAAAAATCTAAGCAAGACTGTCGCAGTTAAATTTGCAATCTTTTCTGTGAGGCGAACCATTAGAAGTAATTTATAATCTAGGAGTCCAAAGAGTGCTAACGGATCTTTTATTCTTGCTCTTAAATATTTGTGTACCATTTGGAACACCGAACTGGATAGGTCTGTTGCAATAACATTTCCCTCGGCTTGTACAGGTAGTCTAGCTGCAACTGTACAAACACTGGAACTGAATATAATGCCCGAGTTTGTTTCTACTTCAGTTATACACTGGCAGATGGTTTAACTAAGATACGCTATCCAGCTAGAAATGGTACACTGGTTCAGTGGTTAGTCAAATTGTTCTTATCTGAACTTGTACTACACAATGTTTAGTTTGACAGGTATTCTTCGTTCATAATGAAGCTCTGCATTTATAAGCAAAACTTCACGTATTTAGCTAATTCATGATTTGCCACGTTCATATTTTTTCACTATTATGTGGGTTATCTTTGCTGAATATTTAGCTCAGACAAGGAGGCGCTACTCAGAGAGACATGTGCGGGTACAGGCTCCGAAACATATTCTGAGTAGTTACCCGCTTAAGACCCTTAGATTTATTTAGGCTATTACAGTCAATGTCAAATTCTACAGAAAAACGTGCGCAATATGGACAATAGTACTTCCATATGTATATAGGTTAGACAGTGACCGGGTAGCTTATGGAGGGAAAACAGTTCGGACTGCGGAATAGGGTAATGATTTTTATGAAGTGGTTCCGGACAAAAAGATACAAATACAATCGTTTCCAAAACGTATTACTCTGATAACTGTCTATGCATTTGAAGCGTGCGAACCACTTCTTGTGAAATCCGAAAAAAAGGTTTTTGGGTGATATTTCCAATCATACATATTACTTTTTGAAAAGATGAGTTATTTTGAAATTTTGTGTGAACAAAAACGTCCGCAGTTTTGCCGTTTTTAGTGAATTGGTACAATACCCATTCACGCGTAATATTTTTACACAGATGTCACTATTACTTGTTTACTATTGTAAAACTTACCTCGACTAACTATTGTTTGATTTTTTTATTTAGTACCTGCGATCTTGTTTCTGGATAGTTTTTCTGGTTGCGAACGCTGGAAAATATCTTCCAGGATGGTGGATTTCAGTAATATGTGGAATAATCTAGGTCAGCATAATGGCGAAAAAACTACTGAAACACGAATGCACAGGGTATTAAAATTGATGAAAAGAAAATGAGGCCTTAAATAGCGAATCTCGTACACACACACAAATACACACACACACACACACACACACACAAAAGCAAACATACATATATGTGCAAGGTTTAAAAAAATTAAGTGCCAGTTTAGCCCAGAAAATATTTGTATTTGATGAAAAATTGCATGATTGGAAACAAAAACAGGCTTTCATTCTTTCTTTCTTTTTGCATATTTGCTACCCGTGTCTTCATATCGTTGTATTAGGCTCTGTTATAGTGGTTAAAGTATAATTTATACACGTACATGACAAAATGTCGCCTTTTATTTTCAATACAGCTGAATAAAGTTCTTTCAGTCATGCGGCTAAGATGGCACCAAAATATGCAATTACTCCTCTTTAACACATCAGAAGCTATTACTACCACTGCTCCCAGTAGTCATAGGAAGTATTCTACTACTACAGTTTTAGAAGTGTTTAAGTCATTAATATTTACATTATCTCAAGTCATTTGCATTACAAGACCTATTTGCGTGCAATGTTCTATTATTTTAGTTGCGCGCAAGGTGCCCAGCATGACCGCATCACAACACCACACTGTTGCTGCGCGCAATCAGAGGGCTGTGGCACCCAATCTGTGAACTTAATGTGGCAACAGGCAATTTGAGAGGTTAAAAGTGACGCAAAAGCTCGTACTAAGTCACATGTCCCGATAAATGTTGTTCAAAACAATACAAAAAGTCCTAGATTGGTGTAAGAATTGAACTTCTTTTGATGGTTGTCATCAGCATTTCAACAACCGGCACCTATGAAGTCGATTAATCGAACGTTGAAACTGGCACATCCAGGGTTTGGTGGTGCTGGTGCCGGTAATGGTCTTTTTCTTCCTGGGGGGGGGGGGGAGGGAGAGAGAGCGGGTGGGTGGGGGTAGTCTGGAAGCTGATGGGATTTGTGCATTTCTAGACGTCTATGCCTGTACATAACGTCATGGAAAATGTCTGCCAACAAATTGTAATTACCTGTCAATGATTAAAATAAAAGGAAATTCAGTGGTGATGTATCCAAAATCTTTTCCCTTTTTTCAAATTAATTTATGATCCTTTAGCATATCCGTCATACTATTGACAATTTACTCAAATAACAAAGAGGAGTATTCTGAACTTTGATTGCATTCCCTGATTATTGATGACAGTAATTCGTACCCCCAGCCGGTCATATTACAAGATTAAATTCTGATCATATTACACTGTGAAGCCAAAAGATCATATTATGTAGTGAAGGCAACACATATTAAAATAGAGGCGCGTTGTCATAAAAGATCTGGTGCACGTTTTTTCCCTCTCTTTTCGTCGTTTTTTCGAAAATGCCAAACTCAAGGAAAAATATGATGCTGATGACACTAAAATTTACCTGTCGCCGTCAACTTGTTTAAGCTGGAAAATGTTAAAGTGCCGATCTTTTCCTCTTCCTAAGTTAGCATGGTTGGTCCGGCTCGTAAAGCTTGTTCAGTCATCCATCAAAATACATACAAACAAAACACTCTCTGAGAGACAGATGTAGAAATAGTGATTATTTTTTTTTGTCATACAGGCTTTTATTCCTGGACAGAACGATAGGCAAGAAGCACTCGATTGTCAGACGTGGCGAGAAGGGATTGCGGTGGGACAAGCAGACTCAAATCTTCCCAGTGAAACGATGATTGAAGCTCCGAATTGACCATGTAATTGAATAATGTTTTATTCTTGTCCACTTTGGTTTCTTTGGACAGACATAGCTGACATTAAGCACGTTTGGAGGAGCAGATAAGTTCAAAGTGATTTTCCAGCAGCCAGTCACTGTCTGTGTGTCGCACTTTGGCTGTATATTAAGCTTTACTGGAGTCAAAATGCATCCCGCAGTAAAGCACTACCTCCGCCAACACTTGTTAAGTTGCTCCTGGATTGACATGGACTCCTGTTATTTGCTTGAAAGATGCCAGTGACACCGTCACGTGCAGAGGCTTCAATCCGCAGACACAATTATCTGATTTCTTAGTGACCTTTCATATTACGAAAAAGGCACGAAAACGAATACCAAAATAAAATATTCAATATAGATTACCACGTTGAACCAGCTCACGTTTGAGACGGTCGAAACTGCACTAGAAACTCTATATTTGAAGCTAACAGCGTCTTACTATGACAAGCAGGAACAGTACAGTGTCTGGTGAATTAGTACAGGCACAGATACACATGTAGAGCATAAATTGCCATAATAGCCCGCACTACATTACTTAACGGTCATTTCTTGATAATATCTTGATATTCAATTGAAAAGAAAATCAAAGTTTAGGCGATCAATTACTCCACGTTCTGTGACAAAAATATATGGTTCACATTGTATTGTACTGCAGTCAATAAAGTTTCATTTCATTTCAGTTCACTGAAGTGAAGCCAATCTGCTCTTGTAACAGATAGAATGTTTGAAGTATGTATGAATTAGATTTAGCCTTGCGCTCGGCTCTCAGGTAGAGGAATACCGATAAAATAAAATGTAACCTCCTCATGAACGCCGTACTATTGGCGCAAATTGCAAAACCCCTGTGTCCAATTACACACGCTTTTAACATTAAGTATATTATAAAGGTATTTCCTATTATAATGATAAAGTATCAGAATACATGCAGTGGTTATGTGTAATGTGATAAATCCGGAATAAAAGATTCGCAGAACAAGGCTGCCTCTTTGTCTGCCCAGCACTAAATGATATCAGGTTACAGGCGTACTGAAATTTGGAAGTCAACTCTCTGAATGTGAACTGTAAACCGGCATGGCAGCGTTTTTCCGCCTCCTCGCTGAAAAATAGAGATATGTTGGTTCCTTGGCGAGCTTGCATATGATCTTGGAGAGGACATTGGTGAATTATTTGACCAAACATGTAAAACATATTTGGATGAGGCTTGGCATTACAGGAGACAGTCACTTAATGACTTCTCGGAATGACAGATTGTATGATCGTTCTGCTTGTACTTCTACATGTGAATAGACCTTCTCCAATGTATATATTGTATATAATTTTGGAGGGAAGTTCGGTAACGCCACAAAACAACACGTGATGGTGCTCTCTTGACTTAAACTTACAGATGGAGTCAAACCAACCGTGCCGGGGTACGCTGCGGCGTACTTGTTACGTCTGCGCGGCTTTGCGCCCCCCCCCCCCGTCATTCTACGGAGTGTCCCCCAGGTACAAACCAACATTTCCAGGAGTAGGTAATAGTGGTGAATTGAAAATCTTGTAACTGACTTGTACATTCATACTGTGGTAATACCTGATTTTTTTCCTTACTAATTATATTTTATGTTCGAAACGAGTGGGACTCGAACCTGCAACCTTTGGCACTAGTCGCCGAGCTGGATTGGGAAACGTATCCACTCGACCAAATCCCCATTCTTAAAAATAGAATGGATCAATGGAGGTAGTTATGTGTGAGTGCCATACTAACAAGGTTATGCAGTATATGTACTGAGTCGGCATTTATTTCCAGAATCGGGGACTTAAATCCACCAGCATTAAGGAAATGCCGAAAATAAACATTTGATGTTCGGAACGAGTGGGATTCGAACCTGCAACCTTTGGCACCAGTCGCCTAGCTGAAATGGGAAAAGCACATATCCACTCGACCAAATCCGACGCTGGAAGCTATATGTTCTGCATTGTATATGAAACATGTATAATGTACATGTCTTTATGCTTTCTAGAGTTTTTTCCCAATGAGTGGTTTATCTGTAGTTTTGGTGCGGAGGACATATATTATTACCTATAGATACTCTACTTATTTTGAAATATTTTTATTTGATTGATAATATGGATGCCTGATTATTTGTATATATTTTGGACGCATCATGGAATTTTCGCCGTTCCGTTGGTGCCCTCTCTGTAAAGGGGACATTTCCTAGAAAATTATGATTATTATTGTTGTTATTGTTATTGTTATTGTTATTATTGTTATTGTTATTATTATTATTATTATTATTATTATTATTATTATTATTATTATTATTATTATTATTATTATTATTATTATTATTATTATTATTATTATTATTATTATTATTATTATTATTATTATTATTATCCTGAGATCCGAATACGTTAGAAGTAGGAGGTGTTAGTTGGTGTTTTTTTCGTTGGGCATATCCCGTCAGAAGAAGAAAAAGAAGAAGAAAAAGAAAGCGCAGAAGAAGGCGCAGAAGAAGAAGAAGAAGAAGAAGAAGAAGAAGAAGAAGAAGAAGAAGAAGAAGAAGAAGAAGAAGAAGAAGAAGAGGAGGAGGAGGAGGAAGAAGCAGGAGTAGGAGGAGGACGAGAAATAGGAGAAGGAGAAGAAGGAGAAGAAAGAGAAAGATACGGGAGGAAGTCTGCGTTGTATTTTTCTACACTTTTGATTGATTCGAAATCCCAATGTTCCATGATAAGAATTAATTTACTGGTATTATATTCAATTTAGTTCATATCCATATATCGTTTACTTCTTTCAATATATATCACGGTACTCTAAATTTGTTACAATTAAATACCAAATGCATTTTATACTCGATACATTTGCATGTCCTGTGCGTTACTGGTGTTATGTGGCCCGGGGGGCTTAAGTCTATTCATATTGATGGGCAAATTATGGATAATGATACTGATACTGATCCAAGGAATGTTTGCGACTGTTGAAATTATTTCCGACATCAAAATCAATTTCAAATTATAGTTGGTTTGTGAAGTTCTAAATTTGCAATCATTGTTACTTAGTTGTGACGTGACAGTTTCCCGGTATCGCTTCAATTTCTCGTGTAGTTTGTACTAAAATGACACGAAAGCAAAATATGCCACATGGTTTTCTTTGATTTTTCCAAAGGTTTGAGAACCAATCTTCAACTGTGTCTCTTTTGCGCTTTATGCGCCTTGATGCAAACTGCTTAATTTTGATTTTCAATCAACATCTTAATATTGCAAGGATGAGGTCCGAACATACGGATGTTTTCTCTCTATTTATAATACTTTACAAATGAATAAAATTAAACACCAAATGTATTTATACTCGATACACACAAACACACCATATCCATTACCTTTAGCGACATGGGGCTACATCCAAGCTTACAGTGCAACGCTACAATGCAAGCTTTGTGGGCCAGATAGTACTAAAAAAGTGATATAAAATCATTGAAACATCCTGAATTATTGCCAGGTATTATTGACTCAGATGGATGACCAAGCGTTTGAAACATATATTACAATCTGGGCAACATCTCTACCTAATAATAAACTTATATTCAAATTTTAAAAATAAGAACCTTGAATATTCAAAACAATTTGTTATCCTGCTTTATTTTCAAATAGTAATATCAGGTCATCAACACAAAGCAAGAGAGTTATCTAATTTTTGTACAAAGTCAAAGGGCCACGATTCATAAAGTATAAATCTGGTAAGTCATATAATAGAAATAATTGAAGCAGAGCCCATTCACACATTGGTTTAATGTCCTACAGTGGTTTTATTATTAGAATGTCCAGCATTGTTTTCAACTTGAATACTGAATTCAAAATACATAATTTTATGTTTAATAATCCTGTATATAAATCTATAAATTCTGTACTTAAAATTTTTTTTAAATAAACTCTTACGCCAAACAGCCTTTTGAAAGTATACAAGGCCAATCTATAAGTCCCTTTGAGCGAGAGCTGTTTACATCTATCTACTAAAGTTTTGAATACAAATATTTGATCGCCTGTCTGACATTTCTCTGTGAAACCGGTCTGGAATTTACTTGTGATATTACCATCTAACAAATATTTATGTTATTGAGTACTCAGTACAATACAAAAAGTTCTGATGTACAACTGCCTTATGACATGCCTTTATAGATATAAGGGTCATCTTTCTACCAACCATTGTAAGTATTCTTTCCTTCTATGAGGTTGGAAAGAAACTGGATTATTATTAAATATTTTCACAAAGTTTTCGACAAAATAGTTCTAACATTTCATTCAAAATAATTATAATCTTTGCCAACAGTGTTTGGCTATTAAAGTCTGTCAAAGCCACGTTACTTTCAGCCTGACGACAGTCAATTTCAGAACAAGATTTATTTATTTATTAATTTTACATTTTCTAACAAGGTTTTCATTTCATGGTCCTCAGGAGTGGTGGTGCAAAAACCTGTGGCCTATTTAATCCTGATGCACTTTGCCAGTGTGCTGACTGATGCCTGTTTACAGTCATGATCTGGTAAAGCCACAGTCCAACTTGTCATTTAGAATTGTGAAATTTGACGACTGGTTTGGTGTGATATCAGGTATCAGTTATTTTGTATTCTATTAACCTCATGTGATCCACTGACTTTGGAATATGTCTCACTTATATACATCCTGAAATTATAAGGAAATGAATCAATCGGAAAAGGGATGCCTGTACATCTTATACTACCTATCGTGACAAGGCACAGCATGAACAAGGAATGTATTCTCACGAAAGCTAGTATACAGGGGAGCTGATAGAGCAGATCACGAATGCAAGGACTCGCGATAAACTAAATAAGCGACACCAGTCACACAAGCGTTAGCCCGAAAGTAATGATAGTGGCTCATATATGTTCTGGTGCCTTGGTTATGTGCGCTATAGAAATGAGAAACGATGGTTGCTCTACTATCAGAGATTGGCACTGATCAAACAGTATTTCCATTGAAAGGCATTGAAATTTATTGTTCGGTAACGAGCTCCTGTCTGTTAAAATGTAGAAAATAAGGGTTTTCTCCGTGGGTTTAACTTATTTTAAGCTAAGAGCTCTTACATTACCATTGTTGTCATCATCGACATATCTGGAGAAGGGCAGATTTTAAATAGTTCCGACAAAGCTGTCGGAATAACAAAATAATTGCTGACAAATTAATGTTTCACCCACTCACAGGACTAATTGTTTGACAAGGATCCAGTCCATTTATTGTGCAGAGGAATGGCTAAGTAAAGCATTATTGATTGCAAGGAGATGATGTGAGTGACTGTTCAATAAACCCTGCTTATTTAGAAAGATGGCATTTATGTATCGTAATTGTCCGGCGAAAAGGTTTTTATTTCGGGAATTCTTGCCAATTATCGGAGCATGAGTGTGTGGGACATTTATAAATACTATTAGTCTAGCATTATATAGTTTCCTCATCTTTTGGTACATTGAAGACGCGTCACTTGATTTCACAAAAAAAAAGAAGAAAAAAAAAACGGTATTGAGAATTCTTGAAAAAATAGGTTTATCTGCATGTTTATTCAACATTTTGTTCGTCACTTTCCGCCATTATGATTTCTAAATCCCATGGCGCTCTGCACTCATAATCCACTGTAACAGATCTCATTTTGAGGCTCACTTTGATACAAAATACCATCATTGCAGATCCAGTGGAGGCTCTATTGAGTGGTTTAGTGAGCAACAGTTATATGATGACTCCACCACCTGAGGACCTGAATTGCGCATTAATTTATTACTTCTTTTTTCTTTACATACGACAAAACATTTTGTCACTTTACTGACTTACTATAAAATCATTCCGATCATTTTGAAAACTTTGATAAAAATGATTTTTTTTCTTTAAACTTACGTTGACGCCACTTCGATGTTGCCTTCAATGTGACCCGAGGCAGAGAGAGATAGAGAGAGAGAGAGTGGGAGAGAGAGAGAGGGAGGGAGGGAGGGAGGGAGAGAGAGAGAGAGAGAGAGAGAGAGAAAGAGAGAGAGAGAGTTATTTCTCAAGGTTCAACTGCTGCCCCCCCCCCCCCAAGAAAAAGTCGCTGAAATCTCATCCTTTAAAAAACAAACCAACAATGAACAAACGTTTGTCAAGCCACGATTCAAAGCACATTGACAAATGAAGTGACAAAGTAGTCTGGTTAGAAAATGTTTTGTATTGACTGGGTAGGATAGGCCTAAATCTCATAAAGCTCTAATTATCATATCAAAATAAGGCCAATGACGAACATTTTTGCCTTTATTTTGACGTGATAATTAGAGCTTTATGAAATTTGAATTTAGGGCGTGTGATAACAGTTTGTAATTTAAAAACAGTAAGGTAAAATATGCAAATTTCAGATTGGTTGCTTTACTATTCCGTAGGAATCTCTTTTCAACGACAGCGGCCGCTAATGATAAATATAATGAAAGGGCGATTCTTCAAACTGTGGATTTTAAATGATATAAAACAAAAATTGAAAATTCTAGGAGTGTCTTTTTCTGTCATATGTTTTACAGTCTCATTTAACAATTTCACCCATGTAGCACACAGGACAGCTTTGTTTACCTTATGGCGCAAAGGCTGACCATATATGCACACTTAGAATTGTTTATATCGAAATTAAAAGCATCAAGGTATAATTTATTCCTTTCTTCAGTCGTCAGACATTTTTAATTCTAAACTGAGATTTCTCACGACTTTTGATATTTCATCTGGGATGCTTCAAATTGTGCAAGTCCCCAAGACTGTTCAGAAATCTTTTGTTGAAATTCGTTAAGAGTCGACATTATTTTAGCTCTCATTTGTTTGAACCGAAAGCTCTCAGAGAGCAGTCCCAGCGCAGACGGCGCTGGAATTTCAGCCATACACATGTTAGCTTCCTTTGCTAAATTCAATGTGTATGACATCATAAACATGCATGTATATATTCAGCAACTCATAACGTTGCATCTGTAATCAAAATTTGTTTAATGCGTTATGGAAACAGAGTAATCTGGCATGGTCATGAGTGTAATGTTTTATTAAGCTAACTGTCAGTAAAAGATAATTGCTGGCTTTTGACTGCTTACTAACAGCGACATAATTACGTTCGAAATGATTCGCGCGAACGTTTCCTTGAAAATCGCTCGATTATAAAGCTGAAGTCATTATCATTCCACTATAAAATTAGGCTAAACGAGATCAATTACAAACGTATTGTTTCCTTACTCTGTTTGCATACATTCATTATTAATAATCATCAAATGATCATATCTGAAAATACAAAACCAAAACCCCAAATCATCTTTCTTTCTGTACATGTACCAATCACTATTCACCTCTGCAAAAATAAGAGTTCAGACAAAGATACCCCAGGAATTCTACTAAAGATTCCTAATAAGGTCCCTGTAGGAAATTGTATATCAAGCCGTCACCTCGAAGTCAGCATATCATCAAGTAATATACATCATGTTTCTTGCAAGAGGAGCATATGTCATCAGAATGGTCTGGTTTATGTAAATACCGGAATGTTACCGAACATAATGATGGGGTATTGTAGCATCCATGATAGTTGTAAGTCGAGGTTCTCAAGAATGTTGAAAGGTTTAACATATCCATTTAGACCTTATCGTGCTTTTAAACATTTTTATATTTAATTTGCTGTGCCACAAATAAAGACATGACGGAAGTTTGCTGGTTCGAGGTCTGGGCGTTCCGTCGTTACAAAACGCCAAGTGTCACGTAACTGCCAAACAAGTGGCACTTCGTCTCTTTACTTGATAAATTGTGGCTTCCTCAAGAAAACTTCAACATAAACACACGAAATCACGAAAATAAATCCCTCTTGGTGTTTCGATTTGGAAATACACATACCCAAGTTTTATTTTCGCACTTTTTGGAAGTTACAGTTCATTTGCATATCTACAATAAATCGGGCACCCTATTATCCCGTCGTGTGACAGAACTGCACTTAACACATCCAAGTACATTGAAAACCATTTAAAGCTAAGAAAATGTGTTTCTCGTTAGAAAAAAAAATAACCAACGTAGCTTCAGCTGAAAAGCCTCTTCATGTTTTCATAAAGCTGGGGCCGAAATTAGATGTTTGATAATTGAGTTCGGGCAGGACTACAAAATGTACAGTCTGCATGAATACTGGGTAACAAGACTAACTACCATGTCTTACCAGATCAAAATTAATATGAGATGGGCAGGGACAAAAAAGTACACTGTTATTCTATAGCCAAGTCTTAAAATGAGTAGATTCACTGTATAAACACGAATTAAGCAATTTTTAGAGAAACCACCCACAGCAGTTGGGATGCTGTATATGTAGCCTTTGATAGGATGTTGTTCTCTTTAACGTATACAACGACCCTGACGAAAACACGGAGGGGCAAGGAATAATGGTCTCTGATAATCATGTAAGAAGATTGGTTAAAATAAAACGCCTGATCATCTTTTCCATTCAAGTGAAACACGAAAAGTGTGGCAGTTAGCCACCCAACCGACTTTGAATGCGCATTCTCGCAACTGCCTCTGTCAATACAAGGGCGGTTTTGTATGTGCGTGTTACAAGTGAATCATTATTTGAGCTAATATATTATACGCTATCAAATCAATTCGATATGTAGCATTTGTGATGTGCTGGGAATTCGCTTGTATGCAAATGAAAATTAGACATTACAGAAAATCGATCATGATGTATGATATCCTAGTCACGTAAGAGATCAAATTGGTCTTCAGTTAACATCCACATACAAAACACAATAGGTGCTCTACTACATGAAGAATTATGTCAAGGTCACAAAATTAAATAGCAATCTTACAGAAAACCATTATCATGTGAAAAAATTTGTATATTAGCTCAAACACTTTAAAGCGCTGATTTCAAATTGAGTCAACAGCTTTCCTCGAGACACTTTGCTCGCATTGCGCGGAAGCGTCTCGAGGAAAGCTGTTGACTAAGACTACTTTTTGCTTTAGACAAGGCTTGCTGGTATTTAAATGAAAGGTATCTTCATGGGGAATTTGAATCTTTTAACCATTATATGCGTAACGGTAATGAGAAAACAAGTATAGCAGTGATAAGCACTTTCAGGGTTAAGTTTTAAGGTAAGTAGTGTAGTTCGTTGAAGTGTCAAATTGACTGGGGGAATCCAGTCCAGTTTGTATGTGTAGTTTTCATCGAACCCTTACAGAGGACCATTGTCAGAGGTAATATGAAATATTTAGCATATGTAGGCCATGAGTTGTCATCCCGAGACCAATTTCACAACTTGATAACGATATTTAGGCAATTGGAGCAAAAAAAAAAAACAATATGACCTGCTAACCTAGCTCGTTTAGGTGCCATTCAATGACCAGTTTCAAAGGTCTTGATTAAAACAGTTGTTGAGATATCACCCAAAAACATTAACTATTACAGGTGTCCTAGGCCCTTGGAAATGAGGCCAATATCATTAATATATACTCATTAAGAACTCAGGACTAAAAGATATGTTCCCGAGTCATTAACAAAATTAGTCGAGACGTTTTAGAAAAGTTTTTATTCAAAATTTCTTCTGAAAATGTAATTATATTCACTACAACTTAAAATATCATGGTTATCTATTCAAGAAAGACGGTACAAAAATATCCTAGGTTCATCCTCACCACGTTTTAAAAGGGCGCGTTTAACGGTTTCGAAAAATTATAAAATAGAAGCATTTGTATAAGTATTTTTACACTAAGCATGTTATCAGGAAAACCTTTACTAGTCATTACGACACGAAAAAAACAATATCAGATAGTAACAGCAGCGCCATCTGGCTAACATTTTCATGAAAACTTTAAAAAAAATAAGAAAAAAAAACACGAAAAAACACCCACAACAGACACACACACACACACACACACGCACACACACACACACTCACACACACACACACACACACACACACACACACACACATATATATATATATATATATATATATATATATATATATATATATATATATATATATATATCATATCTAAATAACTAATAGGAATATGCCAATGGCACCTGTAATAATGTGTCTGAACAATTTCACAGCAATTGGCCTGACGGCTTCTGCAAGTAAGAATTATTTAAATGGAAAACTGTGCTGTCCACACTGCTAAGTCATTAATTAAGGTTGGAATTAGTGCAGTGGTCTGAGGCTCTGAATTCTTGCTGCATTTTAGGCTTCAAATCCTACGCATATACATGGTCTCGTAGTTTGGTAATGTACAGATATTCACAAACACGCACACGAACACACATACACACACACATTATATATATATATATATATATATATATATTTATTTATTTATATATATATATATATATATATATATATATATATATATATATATATAAATATATATATATATATATATATATATATATATATATATATATATATATATATATATATATATATATATATATTTATTTATTTATTTATACACAGCGAACCTACTAAAAGCATATAGTAAATCAGATTCGCAAAATGGGCCCACTCTAAAAACTCGACAGCAAAATTAGATAGAGTAATATGTAGGGGCAGCAGACAGGGAGGTATAGATTTACATTGATGGCATGACAAGTCAGGTCCACAGGAAAAAAATATAAATTATACGATACAGATTCATAACAAAGGCATGTTTGATTTCTGGAAACGTGATTCAACAAAACCTCTTTGGTAATTTCAGCCGCTCCCTCAACTAACAACATATGAGATATGAAGCTGCAAAGGCCAAGTTTAATGAAAAAAATATTGAAAGTTGTGAAGGGAACTTTCCTGGTTAATGTACTCTAACTATGCCCTCGATAAATCAATCAACAATCACCAGGTATTACATACACCCAAACAAAGTATCTATTTTTGGAAAGTACACATTAAAACAGCATTATTAATAGTGTTGCATATGTAAAACGTTCATTGGGCAGTTCAAAAGATATATTTGCACAATAATGTCAACAGGGCGTCTCGATGAATTTGCATAATATATGAGCAAAACTACTGATCAATATGTGTTTAAACTCTCAATTTTTAATTTTTCAATGTTTGTGCAAGAGTTAAGAGTTAGAAAGTTGAAACCATGACATAAAATGGCTCTTTATTACTACATAATCAACAGTGACGAAGAGAAATTGCAAAATGTGATTTAAGCACATATGTGAGCAAAAATACCTTGGAGACATTCGCAATCGATTGCTGTGGTAAATAATTTCCATACTTGTGTGGATATGTCACCATTAGACTTTGAATCAGAGGGTTGCTTGTTCACGCCACAATTACAATCTAGGGTTACAACTACCATGTAATCAGAATTTGAGGATCTGGCCCTTTCCAAAAATATATCCTCTGCAAAGTCTCAAAACTTTTTTGGTTGTATATGACACAGATCGCATTGCTGATTCTCTCATAGCTAGGAGTACTTTAATGCAATGCAATATATCCTACAGAATGTAAGAACGCCAGAAACTGTGCAGAGTGCAATGTTTGTTTCTACTTGTAAAGTATTACATGTGGCGACATTAGTTTAAAGCATCATAAGTGATACCATGTTAAAGCTGAATACTGTAATGTGCCTTTGGCTTCTGATGTATGTCTCGTGGTGGTTCAGGCGGAAGTTTATTCGCACTAACTAATACCCTTGTGTTTGTTTTGTAGTCAGTACAAATTGTTTTCAAATTAAACATGCACGGATTTAGAATTATAGATGAAGTGACAAGGGACCAAGAATTCGAACCAATCATGTTCATGGTGCCTGTTAGTCTATGCAACAAAATATTTGCGCGATTTGGTTCTGCTGTTTCTGCCCCCCCCCCCCCCCCCCCCCACTGTCTCAATTGGTGTTCAAATGAAAAAGGTACAATGGATTCTAAATTATCTCATAACATTGAACTGGACGTTTTTACACACAGTGTTGAAGCAAAAGAGTCTGCTACTGGCAGAAGATACATATATTGGGAAAGGCGACGATTGATCAGTTTGTACACACAGCTGTTCTCATCATTCATATGACATCAGCGCATTTCAGTGCGAAAATATCGTTCTGCATGAAACTTAATATTTCAGTTTTAATTTTGCTGAAATGTACACTGCATATAATCTCATAAGACGCAAGAAGCCACAAGTTATTATTGCAAATGAACATATTACTTTAACTTTGTTCCCCAAGAATTTACAAAAGAACACAAACAAAAGACACACACACACACACACACACACACACACACACACACACACACACACACACACACACAAATGAAATAACCGAACTCAACTTTTTCAGGTAACATATAATTAACTGACTGGTCTATTGAAAATGCGAATTTTATACTTCACCCCATCCCTTTTCAAAAATCATTAAACTTTGTACTTGACTTACAAGATCGGTGCATTTGTATCCAATATTGACCAGCCTTGCTCCACAGTGTGCTAAGGCAGCAGCATTGTGCAGATGCAACCAGACCAGGGCCGTTCATGCACTATTGGCCCAACCCTTTGTGGGGCTCCCAGCGTTTTGTCTCTTTAAATTTTATGCACAGCCGTATTGGATACACATGGGTACCGGATAAAACAACATATGGAATAATCCCTAGTTTAAAGTGCGAGTATGTGTAATGAAATACCGTGTTTATTCTCTTGACATATTGTACTGTTAACGTGCCGACCGACAAATCAAAGCTGTCGTTTTTGTAGGTGTTGAAATGGTCGGGTCAGAGTGTCATATGCTATGCATTTATTGTGTAGTGTAGTTGAGCATTCTGGTCAGACTAACACGTAATTTACATCAGAAACGACAATTATGACGAGAAAAAGCTGGCCACTTAAGTTGAATCCACGATAGAAGTGACTAAGTTTTTAAGGCCACAGGCGCCATAAACGAAACACAATAGTCATATCCAGAGGGGCTCTGTCACAACATGTAAATCGAACAGTGTGACCACGTCATGCAAAATGTGGTTCAGCCAAAAAACAAAAAACAAAAACAAGAAAACAATAGAAAAAAAACAGAAGAAAGAAACAAAGAACGAAAGAAAGAAAGAAAGAAAGAAAGAAACAAACAAACAAACAAACAAACAAACAAACAAACAAACAAACAAAACCAAACCAAACAGAATCAACTAGTAATCAAATCAGGTAGTGGTTGATGCAGGTTGCATCTTAAAGCTAGCAGCACTATGTTATCATGAGGGTATGAAGGCTGAAACTACCCCCTGAGACAGATATATAGATAGATAGATGTGGGATAGATAGATATATAGATAGATAGAGAGAGAGAGAGAGATGAGTGTGTGGCATAATGAAGTTAGAATAGGAATCTACAATTTACATATCGTCACGCGCCCAGCGTTTTTCGTATCCCACCACCCTACTTGTATATGAAGTGCTGGTAATATCATAGAGTAGATGGATGAATATGAATAAATTAAATACCCATTAATGTATCCGGTGTTTATTTGCACAGTTCTTACGGAATATGACGCTCTGTTCCAGACCTATCCAGCATTAGTTGGTCAATACATTAAGACAGATTGCTTCATGTCCCTGCTTTATCACTTAATACTTTGCCTGTGTTAGATTTGATCCAATTGCTGATGGTATTGTCAACGAGTGCTGAAGCAATTATGAATGTCATTTGGACGGTGCCATTACAATGTTTCCACATCTATCAAGAGGCATGACTCTGACTGGCATACGTAATAAGTTTTTCACTTTACTACAACTTTGTATTGGTTTATGGGAACAAAGCTGGTGTTATCTTGATTGAATTACTTACAGAAGCATGATCTATAAAATCTATATTGGGCAATATTACCTACATATTTTTCAAAACCATGCGAAATATTACGATAACGATTAGCGAACAACCAGGGCCATGTTGTTTTACCGAACAACTGTGGCTATGCAGCTATGCTGTTTCCCCGGCCCAAGTTAACCCAACAGCCAAGTTGAAATTAAACGCTGTGTGTGAGTTAACTTTGCTGCAAAACAACGACACATGATGGCCACTTTCTCGATAAAATCTTTCAGCCAGAGTCGATCAATTTTTATTGGGGAAGGGCGGCTTGAAAGTAGGTTTTTGTTTTGGTTCAATTAATGTTAGGGTTGGTCTGACAGACCCTACTAAAAAGTAGGGTCTGTCAGGTTACCAAAACCAGGCATATAATTTTGTTAGGCTTTACGTAATTTGGACATTTGTTGAAACATGTTTAAAATGAATGTTCTTTCCCCTTTTACACAATGCCTCCTTTGATGTCAGTTTAAGTTGTCACCTGGGCACAGCCAGATACACTTGTTTTGTTAAAAATGACTATATTAATTATACATAAACGGCAGTACTTCAAAGCAACACGTCGGAGTGCATGTCTAGTGTAACCTATATATCCATACCCAGACAATAATGTCAGAAGTAGAGACTTGCATCTTGTATGATAAATAATCCTTAAATATATATATGCCAAAATGACGGGAATAGATGGAAATTTCCACATTTCAATGATAAGGATAAAATTTACTTCTGTTATGTCCTGTAAATCGTTAATACCCGACATCCGAGATGCCTGTCACGCAATTCTTTATTATGCAAATTATGTGCTTGACACAAGAAAACAACAACTACGATACTGATCTGACTGTCTTACGGAATATATATATATATATATATATATGTGTGTATATATAGCTTCAGTTGCTCTACAACTGTGTAACATCGATATCTGGGTGCACCTGTTGTATTGTACGTTTATTTAACTCCGTTTTGTGTTTTGTCTCTGCTGCTGTTTTCGTGTTACCTTAGCGTGTAAGTTGGTGGATGTCAATAAAAGTACTCATTTTTGCGTTGGGGGTATTAATGTGGTAGTTATTGTGCTTCAATCTGTTCTGTAAGAACTGACATGGTGGAAAAGAAATTTTGTGTATTTAAATACTGTTATTTATCACTTATTTCCATGAATGTTCCAGGATATGGATTTTAATGATTGTCTATGTGCGTCTCTGTTAAAGGTACGGTTGCGGGTTGAGGTGATTTTTAATCTTACTTGCAAACGAGTATCCTGCCCAGTCCGTCAAGTAGATGTCGTCGTTAGAGTTGTCGATAAATATGAGGATGGGTGTTGTGTTGCACATAAGCGTGTGTGACTTGTATATTTCAGTTTCTCTATTGAGCTCCCTGATCCGACTGAATGCTTTACATGTATTAAGCCTTGTTGCAAGACTGAACCTCTTGGAAAAGTTGTCCTAGTGCTGTAATATCAGTGTATCCAGCTTCTTAGTAATGTTCTAAAAAGGTTACCCGTAAAAAACATTGATGTCCTCACTGTGGGACAAACATAGCTGGGTGGCGGTTTCTTCGGTGGCACGAGTGTTTGCGTTCCTGTGATATGTCGTAAACCGCTCATCCTGAGACCATCGGGAAGGGATGATGATGATGATGATGATGATGATGATGATGATGATGATGATGATGATGATGATGATGATGATGATGATGATGATGATGATGATGATGATGATGATGATGATGATGATGATGACAAGGGTAATAATAAGAATTGAATATATTCATTGCGGGTGACCTAACCAGATTAAATCTGTCCTTCCTTGGGGTCTAGTTAGAGCACACACACACACGCACGCACACACACACACACACACACACACACATGTATATATATATATACCTAAGCAAAATTACAGATAACAAATAGAATATTTTACAAAAATGGTAGACTACTGCCAACCGCACCGGGAACGTCTTACCAAGCCGACAGATTACCTTCACCGAATACACATCAATATAGTGATTGCAGTCACTACCTAATGGTTTACTGCGCAATTCAAACGATTTAACTGACAGTACATTGTTGACCATATGCATAGTTGCGTTTGTTACAATGGTGTCAGATACGTCACTTGTGGTGGTGTTGTGTTTCGCTTTATCACAGCTAATCACCTGTGCAGAAAGCGTTTCTAGTTCAGAAAACCCTTTGGTTTTGCTAGTCAACACAAAAGTAACAACTGCTTGTTCATAGTATACACCTTACTAATGACAATTTGCATACTTTTCGCTGTCCCAGGAAGATTACGACATTCTGGGCACGTTTAAATAACAACTAATTCCAAGTCTTTTGTTGTCGTGTTTTGTTTCCCCAGTACAACAGTTGTATGTTTTGTGACTACGGAAGTAGTCTTGGGCTCTATTGCGCTACAGCTTGGACTGTCCATGCTATAGCTTGGACTGTTCATGCTATAGCTTGGACTGTCCATGCTATAGCTTGGACTGTCCATGCTATAGCTTGGACTGTCCATGGTATAGCTTGGACTGTCCATGCTATAGCTTGGACTGTCCATGCTATAGCTTGGACTGTTCATGCTATAGCTTGGACTGTCCATGCTATAGCTTGGACTGCCCATGCTATAGCTTGGACTGTCCATGGTATAGCTTGGACTGTCCATGCTATAGCTTGGACTGTCCATGCTATAGCTTGGACTGTTCATGCTATAGCTTGGACTGTCCATGCTATAGCTTGGACTGTCCATGCTATAGCTTGGACTGTCCATGGTATAGCTTGGACTGTCCATGCTATAGCTTGGACTGTCCATGCTATAGCTTGGACTGTTCATGCTATAGCTTGGACTGTCCATGCTATAGCTTGGACTGTTCATGCTGACTTTCTCTTTTAAGTGTGTCCAATTGCTGTGTTACATCCAAAATTTCTGGTGTCATCACTCATTTTGTTTTGGAAACGCACTCTCCGTTGTTTCAGTGGGGCATGGTGTTCAACTATAATGTTAGCAAGTTGGAACCATCTATCCAAAGCATCATTTGGATTACCAAACATGTGTGTAATCGACCACGGAACTTTTTCAAGATCTTTTAAAAAAGACTGGTATGCTCTATATCTAATAGATGTGTGGCACTGTTTATTACAATGCTTGTGCTTTCAGACAACAATTATTGGAAAATGTTCACTAACGACCAGTTTAAATAAGTTTGTCGCACATTTTCAGAGTGATATACATATACATGATCAATGAGCAGTGATGAAGAGTCTGTTACCCAACATGCTTTGTACACTTAAGCTAAAGATACTCAACTAAAAGCCATTTCGAAGGTAAAGATATCAAGAGAAAGTGACAAACAAGCTGGCTGAGAGGGTGTGCGCAGTGATCAGCACCTGGCTTCAAAGAGTGTTGGACTTGTGCAGGGAAAAGAGAAGTGGGGGTAAAACAATCTATTTTCTTGGTAGCTGAGGTGAACAGATCATGGTAGGCTCAGTTATCACTTGTTTCAGTTTGAACGTCTCTAGTACCTGCTTTAATTCATCTGGTTTACAGGATTTCATCAGCCAGTCAATGTTCATATCGCCCATGACAATGATATCACTTTCTTCAATATAGGCGTTTTCAAGATTTGCATACAAAGACAACACCGAAGCATATTCCCATCCTCTTAACGGCCAACTTTATAGTCACCAAGACAATATTGCTCAACAGAAGCTGTTTCATTGGGCTTAGAGACACCTCAGAAAGCAGACTCAGAAGCATCAAGAACAACTAAGGTGATTTTACTGTTAAGCTCTGTTGCCATGCTGTCGCTCTGTTCATCCCGATAGTTATCCCGCAGTTCGGTATCTTTTGCCACATTTTTTACGTTTATTTGTGTGACCACGCCGTGCTTTCTGAACTTTGTTGCTGAGCTTAAGTGAAGTGTTGTGCAGCTCAGTTGAATCTGATACTTCAGACTATGTAATATAGCCATTTTGATACAATGGCAAAAGAGATTGGGCTTTAAGGTTACTGTTAGTTTTTTGCGTCGGTAGAACTTCCCAAACATTAATGTCAAGTAGGCGTGAGATGTTGTCGACTTGAACAGATAATTACCGAGCAATGGCTGGTTCTTTGCTGAGTAGAGTTCTGAGTCTTATTTTCATGTCACAAAGAGTGTTAGTCAGATTTATTAATCCATGTTATCCCTTGTGCAATAGTTCTATACTGACTACCAAAAATCCCCGGTGAAACTTGCTAGTACCGTCATGAGTGCATTGCACTAAAGTTCTTGCCACAGATTTCGCGAAAGGAATAAGTTCATGCAAATACCAATACCCTTTGTTGTTGACCCAATAAAATGGCGTCCAAGTGGATTCTGCTAGATGGTGCTGTTGTTTTAGTATTTTTATTGTTGTTGTTGTTGTTGTTGTTGTTGTTGTTGTTGTTGTTTTTGTTGTTGTTGTTTTGCTGTTAGGGTTTTTTTATTTTTGTTTTTTTGTTTTTTTGTTTTTGTTTTGTTTTAATTGACTGTCTGGCTTTTTGTTTTTTGTTTTTTTTTGTTTGTTTGTTTTTTTGCTTTGTTCGTTTTTGCTTTGTTCGGTTTTGCTTTCTTTATTTTAGCTTTTCCTTAGTTTGTTTTTACTTTTGCTA
Organism: Hermodice carunculata; assembly: GCA_964020975.1. Classification (NCBI taxonomy): domain Eukaryota; kingdom Metazoa; phylum Annelida; class Polychaeta; order Eunicida; family Amphinomidae; genus Hermodice; species Hermodice carunculata. The sequence goes on from OZ026613.1 coordinate 106,595,593, forward strand.
TGTTTTTCGGTTATGCGCAATTAGCAGCTGTTGCTTATCCATGTGTAGCATTTCCTTTGGAGTCTTCCGATTTTAAGTGCAGGTTATAAACACTAGAATGTGGTGACCTGCTTGATGGGCTTGGGGTGTGATGGGGTTCTTGTATGTAATCATCTAGCTAACATTTAGGATTTGCACCTATTCTACCGTTTCTTGCTAGTATTGAATGCACAGACACATTGTCCACCCTTTCTATTCTGCAAGGCACTTCCCTCTGCGGAAAGCAGCCTAACATTCAAGCTGTTTAATTGGCTGGGGGCAATGTTTAGTTCATCTGGCTTTTCTGTCAGTTTCCTCTTTAATCGTCCCCTCAATAGTCGATAATTGCGTTTTCTCTGTTTGTAGAACATTAATTTGTTTTTCAATGTGACACACTGTTGTCACATTTGTTCATTTTCCCGTTTCAATCAGTCACATTCCTATGCTTTCCTGGCAATATCCCTCTCCTGGGAAGTCCCATTTTTTATTCTGCGATTTCGGCATCAAGAGCAGATTTTTTTTTTTCAGGCCGCCACCTCATCTCAAAGCTCCTTGATTTTAGGCTTTACCAACTCTTTCGATAAGTACTCTGCTGCGTGATCGAGACCTCGCCCGTGAAAGGGAGCTAGTTTTCACGAATCTAACGATTCAAGACACCTTGAAGGCTTGATGCGCCGTGAACGCTACTAAGCTTTTAGGTCATCTCCCAAGCCATGACCCAGACCTCGCTCTTCTGTGGTTGAGCGCGAGATACTTTTTCCGCGTGAAAAGTACCTTGCTTCCTGATCATGCGCATTTGAAAGCTTATATTACGTGGTTTCCAGTGCTGTTTTTGCCCGACTAAAACGCTCTTGCCCTTAGTGCCTACGCAACATTATCCGGTATTTTCTCTTTATGGGTAAATTTTTCATGTTGCTTCTCTTCAATAAGTATATTCTGTGCTATTCGTTTTTTGCCGTGTGTTGCAATTTCAATTTTATGAATGTAACTCTGACTCAGTTTTGTGTCAAGCTATTTTAGCGACCCGTACTAGCTTTGCCATGAGCGATAATAGGTTTAAAATCGTACCGAGATGTATGGACATATATAGTTAAAGACCGCGGACAGTAGTTTCCCCATTATGAGGTATCGAGCTGCTTCCTTAGAACGGACGGCTTCTCCGCCTCAGAAATGGTATGCTGCTTTGCTCAGGAGTCATTGTTTATGGATTTCCCTGGGTACATTCCCGTGAATAACAATATCAAAACTACATGGGAAAAGTTTGAATTGTTTCGAATATATTTTTATACTTTTTGTAAACTTATCAACTGCTTGTCTATAATGATTATTTAATGTATATTTGATGAATTCTATACTTTTTTAAAAGCTGTCTCGGATCCTATGATCGTCTTGCACTCAGGCGTACACTTACTAATTTTTGTTAACGTACCGGCATTAAATACTATGGTTCCGCGAGCTACGTTTCACGGCGAGGTATATCTTGAAAGGAGCTGTGTGCTTGAGCGCGAGGCAAGTTTCACGCGTGAAGACCTCTCTGACAAGGAAGCTTTAAAACCGCCTGCGATGTCTTGGGAGCGACGTCGCCATAATGCTGTACACTCACACAGAGGCAGACAGCTCCATGTCCTCATGATTGAGACTGTAACCGGATTTACAATTAGACCGAGACAAAAATATGCAGCACACCAATAGCGGCAAATAAAACAACAAAAGCGATATGTGTGAAAGGATAACACATAAATATGGCCACAACCACGGCGTGATTGTTTTGTAGATCACGTGATTTATTATCACAAGGGAAGTGCACATCAGTCTTCCACTATGCAGATAAAGCGAAACCAAATTCGATATCAAGTTGAATCTACGGAAACTACATGTACAATAACCAGACATGCAAAGCTCTTATACCTAAAGGTCCAACACAAAAACAACTACCAAATAGAAGCAGTAATGGTATTATTTTCTCAGACACTTATATTCTTGCAGGACGTAACAACCCAACCAGGCGTCTTCTTAACATTGTATCTTTAAAAAAAGGAAAGAAAAAAGGAGTGAAAAAAGTATTCCGATTATCACAAGACTATCCAGGTGAATAAATAAAGGTTTTATGGTCACAAAAGCTCTTAGACAACTTCAGCCGCGTTATTGATGGAGTGAAATTAATCACAACATTAATCAATCAGGCTGGAATGATGGGGAGTGTTGTTTTACCTGCCAACTAATTATTACATGTACTTCGGACACAGTGACAGCGCCGTTACAGAAGCATATTATGCATTGAGCTCGCACAATAATGGGACTCTATGGTCACACGTTTAACGGGTTTATTATTAACATATTTACTTAGACTGGATAACCTTAGAGTAATTGAGAAAACTAATCTGGAGATTCTCCAGTACAAGAAGATAACACGCGAAGTTTATACATAAGACACGGACAGAACAGTTTATCCAGTAATTATAGCTGTATCATCCAGAAAAGGTGGAAGATACAGACTGGGTGATAACCCTGTCCATATCACCACAGTGCAAAGGTCACTGAGAACTACTTTCCTTCTAAATTCTTGTAGTAGGCGCACGTCAAGCATGTAGTTTTCAAATAACCCAATTACTGGATCCTGCGTTACAGTTATTCATACGCAAGACTATGCAAAGCCTTGTTTGATGATATGAACGTTGAAACTGTTTTTAATTTTTTTTTTTTTTTTATGTACTTAACGATGAAAGTATAATTACAGCTATAATTACTGGATAAAAGTAAAACCAACTGCGGGAACAAGGCCAGTCTGTTTACTCGTCTCCTCCACTTGGCTGGTTTTACTATTATATCTTTGATCTACTAATCGAGGTACACACTGTCTCTGCAACCAGTATTACAATTTTCCAAAGTGCACATATTAAAAAAAAAACTGCATAAATAAACACCGAGATACTCAGCTAAGCCTGCCAGTCCAAGGCTGGGGCAAGAGGTGTGCTCGGACCAGAATATAATTCGTTTAGATTAAGAAATAAATTTGAGTACAGTTTCAAATATTTCAATGTTTACGCTAGCCGAAAGGTTGTCATTGCCTCGAGTATCATAAGAAAGCATTACGTCACCTGCTGAGTAAATTAAAAAGTTGAATTTGCGAGTGGTTGCAATAGTAGGCTTCGACACCTGTATTTTGGCTGCATTTGTTCATGGACATGACTGCGGTGTGCGCTTCTGCGTGAAAGATGGTTCCTTGATGGGGCTAAACTGTGTGCTTCAAAACCATTGCATTATATATATATATATATATATATATATATATATATATATATATATATATATATATATATATATATATATATATATATATATATATATATATATTGGCAAATGCTTTACGTCCTCTTGCATAATGATAGAAGTATTTCTATGTGAGAAGTCAATTTATATTGGAGATGTTTTATCAGAAAGCTAAAATTACGTGTTATAGCCAGTATCTTAAAGAAATGTCAACTCATCGAAAGAGGAAGACCTTACATTTTACATGGCAATCCTCTGTGGTTGTTAACAACGCATGAAACCTAATCTTGATGATGCCCAGACTTTAGGCTTAATATGACATCAGCAACAGATAAATGAAGTGACTAAATAAAGATTAATGTTTATCCATCGTTGACCCCTTGATGGGACTGGCTCATTCGCTTAATTGCATCTAACGGGTAGCTGGCGGCAAAATTTGCGGCACAACCTTGATGTATTTGTTAGCGCGATTTTTGGATGAATTCAAGGATTACGTTTTCACACAAGAGTCCACGCTATCGGATGGTTCGGGATCACAAGAAGGATAAAATTTTACCCTGTCTGCTGCAAATGCAGTTAGAGAATACAATATGTGCCACACCATTGAAATAATAAAGGGATTCCCAAAGATTGCTTTTGCATGGTGGGAGGCTAAATCTTCTCTTGTCAAGATTTTGCTATTATACGAGTTCAACAAGCCCAAAATATTTTGAAAGACAAAAAACATTCTTTCCACGGCTAGATCTCTGACTGGTCGTACACCTGGCTTGGTAAGGGTAACGAAATTGTGCATAATCTTGATAAAAGTGAACCGTCTGAAAAATAAAAACCTATATGAAGAGGCCCTTTTCATTGCGTGAAGCCAACGACACTGAAAGTAAAAGTTTTGACAAAATTTACTTGGCGCCATGCCATGGCTTGCGGTAACCGCACGTTAAGGAGGAAACTCTGGGATTGGCCCCCTATACAGACGCACTGCCAGGGGCCTTCAAAGTACAAGTACATGTATGTCTAAAAGAAAGTGGATTTAACGGTTCACAATATATATATATATATATATATATATACACCACAATGCCAGACTATTCACTAGCAGGGACACAATGATCTCATCTGACTACGTCAGACTCGGTACACAGTACATGTGATAAGATCGTTTGTCACTTTCTGCTTTCGCACAAAAGGGGAATTCACAGAAGGAAAATTACTTGGAATTCTGAGCTGGGCAACAGTTATCTTGATACCTTTTTGCATGTACTGCCTAATAGCAGACACAATATAGGTTTTTGCTACACAACATTTTACTTCTTTCTTTCATTTAATTTTATTCACAATCATTTGTTGTATATAAGGAACAGAAACAAATGATGTGCCGCTGCAACGAAAGTTGCTCTTACATTTCAACCGCGAAACAAACTAAAAACCAGGTCAACGATGCGGTATATCAATATTTGTACAGCGCATCATCAGTCCGTTAAGAATTAATTTATGGTTTAGACAGTACATGAGGAAAAGAATGAGCAGAGGGACATGGTTCTGTCAGCTTAAATACCAGTTAAACTGGTCCTCTCAACCTTTGAAATATTCGTCATTAACTACAAACCTTATTTTTTTTCCAAAATCGAATCTTTGTTTTTTTTGGTTGGCTGATATTATCTTGGAGATCTTCACTATAGTTCCTTCAGTACAGAATTTCCCCTGAATGCTTGTCAATCTGTCCCTTTCAGGATACACACGTTGTGTAACACAGGTACTTTATGTCCAGAACATTGTAAACACTTAAATCTAGAACACACCCTGCAAAGGTATATATTTGCGTTGAGAGGACACTATAGGTCCTGATTGTCTCGTTATGGGTTTGTCATTTTATCAAGATGTCTCCATTTTTGCAACATGCACCGCTGGTGACAAATATGACTTCATCTCTATAGTTCATATATTGCCTGCTGTTTATATATGCTTTCAATTTCAATATGTTTCTATGAAATGTTTTGATATAGTTGGATTTGTTGGTGTAGGCAGATAATCCCTGGTAATTTTCCCATGTTGAAACAACCGTATATATATATATATATATATATATATATATATATATATATATATATATATATATATATATATATATATATATATATATATATATATAATAAAAGTATTTCATTATTCAATTTCAAAATCATAATGAAAAGCCAATCGATGTATAGCAAAAGATAAAAACAAACCAAAATATCAATAGTCAATAAATCTACATTTATGTAAAAGTACTTTTGCTTTCAAAGAAATGTTACCATTGATTACGTTTTCACGCACAGCTGCGCTATTTACCACCGAGTCTGTAATTTAGAGGATGATAGTTGTTATATGTAAGACACATCCTTGAGTGTGACTTGGTTTTACAGGACCACCCATTGGGATTTGGGTTTGCAGCGCACCATGTGTATGTACTTTAGTATTCTCATTACCTGTCACTTAAAGTACTATTGTTAAACCCATATCATTTATCATGTTACCTGACTCTAACCCTTTAATGCCTCACTTCTTCATCTTTTAAACTGGCTCGATATCAAATATTGTCTCTTGCAAAAAAAGTTTTTTGTTAATGGCGAACATTCAGGATGAGAATTGATGTTGATACCTATCAAGATGGCGTCCCATACGTAAGCAGTGTCGATGCAGGTAAGTGCCCTTGCGGCCTGAACGAAAGTCGGTCAGTTGTAGTCCAAGTTAAAGGATTAATGACCTGAAGAATACATGAAAGGTTTGAAATAGAAAAAAATGGTTGCAGTTTAAGCTTACTGGCATCGAGACAAAGGGCCTTAAAGTACAAAAGTCATATTGCGGTAATGTCTTTAGGTCTATTCCTTTCTGAATTCCCTGCTATTGGGAGTTCAATGACAATGACAATAACAATAAAAAGATTGAAGGTCGTAGGACAGTCGGTGTTAGGCTGCCCAAGAAATATTCATCCCCAAGTAAGTCTTTACATGAGCTGAGCAGAGCTGCGCTGCGCCTCAGCTACATCTTGAACGTGGCCTAAATGAGCAGAGTAAAGCTGAACTGGGCTGAACTGCACTTCTAGATAATAGTTTAAGGGTATGCTTGACCAAATACTTGACCTGGTCCGCCAGTTTTTCTAAGACATGCATTTCTTTTTACATAAAACATCTGCATAATATTTTATAAATAGAGTTAGATTGCAAAAACGTTGAAAGGCAAGTAGTAAGTGGATATTACTGCAACCCAGGTACTTGACCTAGTGTGACCTAGTGCCATAGTTTGACCGCTAAACCATGGAGGATTAAACTATATTCCTCCATGGCTAAACATATATTTTAGCCCTCACTGGTGTTCACGTTAGGCTTTATGAAACAAAATAAAGGAACAGAAAAAGTTATAGCGCAGAGATGAGCAGATTATGTTATGTTTTGTAACACGGATATATTGCCTTGTGACCTGGTTTGACTATTATACAAACACGAGCAACAGTGACACATCTTCATTGCAGTTCTAACCCCCCCCCCCAAAAAAAACCACCCACACACACACACACACGAAAAACAAAACAAAACAAAAACAAAAACAAAAAACAAATAGAAACAAACAAAAACAAAAACAAAAAACAAAAACAAACAAAAAAAAAAAAACAAAACAAAAAACAAAAACAAAAACAAAAACAAAAACTTCATTTCCAACCTATGTCTAAACATATAGTATCATAATGATATTATTGAAACCTACATCCAAGCATCCAAGCAGTGGTAGAAAATATAGCGCATTCATCTTAATGCAAGCCGTAAATTGTTCCAGGATGGAATGAGCATGTTGAGCATTGACAACTAAAGGCTTTAATTTGGCATTTTACGTGAAAACAAAATGATTGTCCCCATGAGGGAGTTGTTCTGAGATTCGACATAGAACCCGCGCGAATACCACCTTGCTATAAGCTTTGTGAAAAGAGATAAGGACAGATTAGGTGCCTAATATCTGGCCGAGTCCATTTCAGATAATGGCAAGAGGGATTTCTGGAAGGAGATCAAGAAAGTTAGAAATAGTAAGAATAAATTGCCCACTACAGTTGATAATGAATCTGACACCTTGAGCATTGCGAATGTATTCGCAGATAAATATGAGCATTTATATAATTCGGTTTCATATGAAGAGAGTCGTATGACAAATTTGAAATCGCAGATTGATTCACTAATTCAGAGAAAATGTAGCGCAGGTAATACCAACTTCACATTTTCATAAATGACTATCGAAAACGTAAACCAAGCTGTAAAGTCTTTGCAGCTTGGTAAACACGATGGAGAAAGTTCACTACTCTGACACATTGTCAAGGGTTGCGAGCGCCTATACATTTATTTGTCGATGCTATTTACTTGTATGGTAACACAGGGTTGTACTACATGTGGTCTCTTGAATGCAATTTTCATCATATCCCCGCGAACAAAGTAAAATGTCTTAATGATGCAGAAAATTACTGAAGCATTGCCCTTGGTTTTATTATGCGTAAGCTTCTAGACCGAATAATTATTAATGATAACCTTAAGGTACTTGATACTTCTAATTTGCCGTTTGTGTTTAAATCTAACAGGTCCTCCACTAATTGTACACTTGGTATGTCCGAGTGTATAATTTACTATCAAAAGCATTTTTCTAACACCCATGTTATGTTTGTAGACACGAGTAAAGCTTTCGACATAGTGGATTATATCAAACTGTTAACATTCCTGTTAGGCGTTCAGATCCTATTTTATGTCATTTTTTATCAGAAATATATGTAAACCAGAATGTTCAGGTTAAACGGGGCAACACATTCTCAAGGTCGTTCGGCTGCTCGAATGGAGTTAATAAGTTGGAGTTCATTCACCTATCCTCTTTGAAGTATATATAGATGAACTGCTTCTGAGGTTAAACAGTCCGATTTGGGTGCCGCATTGCTAATATTTTTGCTAGCGCCGTAGCATATGCTGACGATATTGCATAATTGGCAAACTTATTCTCCCATGTCTAAATTGTTGACCTTATGTAGCTCTTACTCAGAGGTACAATGTACAGTTTAAGCCAGCGAAGTCGAAATCTCTTTTTTAATGCGATGTGATGCCGTGCGATGTCTTCCTTTTTGGGCGGCAAGCATGTTCAGAATATTGACTCATATAAACACCTTCCTAACATGCTTGGCTCGCGTGTGGCCGAAGAAACCTGCGAAATTTCATAAGGATTTTTAATGGTGAAGTTAACTTGTTAATGACACAGTTCAAACATGTGTATTCTACAACCAAATATCAAGTATTTAAGAGTTATTGCGTGTCTTCACACGGTTGCCTATTGTGGGACTTTGCCGGTAAGGAGGTGAATATGTTCTTTACTACATGGAGACAGGCCGTTAGAATGTTACGGAAGCTACCGTACCGATGCCACGATTATCTAGTTCATTTGATTTGTAAAGATCGTGACATAGATGTCCAACTCCATAAGGGTTTTCTCATTTTTCTTCATCAGGTATTCCATAATCCAAATGCTGTGGCAAGTACTCTTGCTAACTAAGTTGTTTTGGGGAGTCGCTCTAGTGTGTGTAACTGACTGAATTACATCTTGTCACAAAACGGCCTACCAAAGGCTATCCTCCCTTCATTTGGCCTAAATACTCTGTTAACCACAACGAAGCAGGATCTGAAGCCTGCGCCATCAGATGTCTTCTGTACAACAAATATGGTGTGTATATGTGTCTCGTAAGAGATGGGAGCTTAATAGCTAACCTATCAGGAGCTGAATGTTCCGAAATGATTACTAAAAGATGTACAGAATTGTCGTCTTTTTTCTTTTTTTTTTTTCTTTTTTCTTTTTTATGTGAGCATGTGTTTTGCTTTCTGATCCTAGTGTAATACCTGTTCTCGTCAATGGACTAATATGAAGTATAAGATACAATTACAATATATGGAAATTATAGTTTTTCCCATACAAAGTGTACTACATTGAATTGGATTGTGCAGGAATAAAGAAATATATATATATATATATATATATATATATATATATATATATATATATATATATATATATATATATATATATATATATATATATATGTATATATATATATAACATGTTATCACCTTTGATTCAAAATTTTTAAAAATTCTAGGCTTCACAGTCAAAATATTTATAAACGAGATGTGGCATGCAAAGTCCGCCTGATATATATCCATCTGAGGTATTGTGACATACTGTCAAAACAAAAGAAATTATAGCCCAGAGAAGAATGTAGCCCAGAGACGAATGTTACATGGACATATCACTTTGACTTAGGTAAGTGACCAAATGACCTAGTTTCAATTCATGACGAATATCTTGGTCCAGACATCATGTCGTATGTAAAATTTATCGATATCACGCCGATATTTGACTGCATAACTATGAAACGATTGAGCTAATGATAAGAATATAAATAACAGCATCGTAGTTCAGCCATATTGTTCGAAGACAAGAGTCACTTGAACATCAACTAAACCAGGCTGCCATAATATCGGAGACATGAGTGTAGAAACGTTGTGCATGTGCACGTTTTCAATGTGGGCACAATGGATACAAGAGACATGAATGTAGTGATGTTATTGTATGGTCACATTTGCAATATGCATAAAATATGTATCAGAGACATGAGACGTTATTGCATGGTCGCATTTTCAATATGTATAAATGGATATCAGAGACATGAGGCATTATAGCATGGTCACATGTTCAATGTGTGTAATGAGACATGAGTATTGTGACCTTATAGCATGGTCCCCGGGCATGGTCTCCTTTTTCAATGTGTATACAATGGATAACCAACATTGAACTTTTTGCATATGTTCCCACGGCCCGTGCCACACCATAATCCTGCAGCTCATAAACACCCGGCCCAGAATATTTCTCATCTGATGACCTGCACATGACCGATACAGAAACACATTACTCATGAACTATAAATAGGTGGTCTTACCCTAGAAGGCCAATTGATTTCTTACTTCAAGGTAAAGAAAATATATCAAAGGGAGCATGACTGATCAATATAAAGGTGCAGCAGCTTTAATTCTCTCTGTGTTGTAGATCAACATTGCAACGGCGAAATTTCAAACCCCTTCCACGTTAGGTTATAAAAAGACTGATCTGGCATTTTTCATTGGCGGCGCGTTGGGTACACATCTGCTGGAATGTCAGAGAAAACTCATGATCTAGGTTGTGCTATTCTGATTGCTCTCTTCTAATTTTTCGGACAAATGTTTTCTTTTCATGCAAAATTTAGGAAAAAACCTTGAAGCAGACGCCATTCGACATTCGGAATCTTTGGTGGATTTGAGCAGCAGCTGAAGTAAATCACGCACTCTCTGTGATATTGAAAACATTCAGATGGGATTTGCGCTGCTCTCCTTATAACATCAGAATTTAGACACAATGTATGTATCTTTAAACTGCAGTAAATTACCATCCCGTCCATGCTGATAAATTTTACAGCAGTTCCACCATCGTCACTACACACCATGCAGTCTAGTCACATTCTCGTGGATTATGCATGCAAAAATATTTTGACCTCGACAATACTCATATAAGGGCTATTCTAGTCAATTAATAAGTGACAGGAATGTCAGTACTTTGGTTTATCCTCTTATATTGCTTTGCGACATTGCCTGGAGTGTATTGTCGTCGAATTTTACCTAGAGACAAGTTGAAAGGTGAAGACCACAAGAAGAGTAATCTTTTGGGAATAATAACTTACTGACGCAGAGTTCATCGAAGGCCACTAGCGAATCCCAGATCTAAAATGATGCATGTTATAGCCGCTCACGCCGACTGAGACACGTAAGCCACAAAAACATCAGTCAGTTAAAATGCAAGACAAAGCTTTCTCAGTACCATCCAGCGTAACACGTGAAGCATGCATAGTGGGCGACTATTATGATAGCCAGGTTTCGAGTAGATGTCTGCTTATTTAATGATCTACATACCACTGAGAATTTTCTTATATTTCAAGTAAACACGACTTACTCAGAAACGTCTTTTAGTAAAACTGATCTGACGAGAAAGCTTATTGTAGAACAAGAAAAGGGTTGTGCTACGATAAAGAGAAACTCTATAGGCAAATGTTTGTCGAGTGGAATGGCTGCTTCTAATTCTGCATTAACCCTTTACGACAGAACATAGAGAAAGAGAAAAATGTTAATCTAGATCATTCTGGTAAGAAATCAGAGGATAGCGAGAAAATATAACCTTATTATAAGGCATCAAGTTCCTAATATTCTGCAGGTTCCACGAAACATGAAAACTTATTGTGTGCATCACAGGTTAAATACATTGGGGTTATATGTATACAAGTAGCGTGGATTAATTACTTTTTGATGAACAAGGGCTAATGGTCGCAAAAAATATCTAACATCCTTTCTGGAATGACATATCGTATGAAAGGTTGGCTACTTTGTTACAGGCTTTAATATTAGCAATTATTTGGACACAACACAGAGTGTGTTCGGGCCCGGCGGCTCTCATATGGGACAAATTTAGCAGCACCTAATCCGAGCCTACCGCTGTTAGGGATTAGAACCCAATTCTTGCGCTGTGTCGTGTCAGATTAGCAAGGTCTTGGGGGAATTACCTGAGTACCGTCATCCATTAGGTAAATAAATACCAACGGGTATATTCTGCATCGACTCCTTCCTATTTGCAATAGAAATAATTTACAAGGCCCGAAAAACCCGTGCGGTAAAAATAAGTTAATTTACGTGTAAGAAATTCAATGTCATGCTTTCAATAGTGGTATTCTGTATTAAGCAAACCGATGACAAAGAATAAAGAAACATAAAACAAGACAAAACAAAACAAACAAACAAAAAACTAAACAAAAAAAAAAAAAACACAAAAAACAATAAAAAACAAACAAAACAAAACAAAAATTAATCGAGAAGCAAATTAGAATTATAATAAAATAAAATAAACAATAAATAAATAAAAATAAAATGAACAAATAATAATTCAGAATAACAAATTTCCACACAAGTACAACATACAGGTGTCTGTAGCCTTGTTTTCGTGTGAAGTTGCATGTACCACCGGGAATACAATGGAGTCAATTCACCCTAAGGGCAATTTTCTAACGCACTTGCACTTATCCACTTAATCTTCCTGCATCAAAAGCTTTGGCGGTGAACCCCACAGCTACCTCCTACATTCAACCTAAACAACTCGAAGCTCGTGAATATTTTGTGTGCATGGATTTATTTTTCTCAATATATCATTCTTTGAAAACGTGATTTATCATACAAAATTAAAGTAAAATTCTACATATCATGTTCCGTACAACGATTCATCTGATATAGATGCAGTGACAGGTATTTCTTGATACAAGTAAACTCATTACCACTTTGAATCCTACTTCCAAATGATGAAGATATAACCACGTGCAGTCAAGAATTTTGAACCCGGATGATTCATATTTTGGTTTATATATATATATATATATATATATATATATATATATATATATATATATATATATATATATATATATATATATATATATATATATATATGTACATAAGAACAGGCATGTAGGATAAGGCTGTGCTCAGCTTATAAAAAATATCCATCCCATAATAAGTCAGAAGATGAGTTGAGATCCATCTACAGCTGAGCCAGAGAAGCAGTGCTAAGCTGGGCTGACTTGAAGATTAAGCTGGTGGTGTAAGGATGCAAGCAACGTACACGCTTGACCACAGGCCAGGGTTTACGTCTACATGCATTTCAGACCATATATTTGCCGGTACGTTTTCATGAACAGAATAAAATACCAAAAAAGTCACGGGGCAAAGCAAATAGCAAGTAATCATTGTCCCAGTAGCGGGTCCCTTTGCGGCCGCAACACATCACCTCCACTATTAAAATGCACTCTTTACTCAGATTCTGGTCCTTACATGCGTCATTAATGTAACTGCTTATTAGTGATATGAGGGTCCCACCTATAGGGAATCAAATATTGCATCTAGATTATACAGTTCTTGTTCCACGTTTTCAAGGGGTGTCACTAGCACGCACGGATGGAAAGTTAATGGATATATCACTGTGACCCAAAGCATGACCTGGTAATATTATTGCACTGCTACATATGCATGTAAGGTTTCATGACACATTATCAAAGTAAAAGCAAATGGTTGCCCATAAACGATAGCGTATGACTCCATCCCTGTGGCACATGTACTCACTTAATCAAGTTACCTAGTTTCAGTTCAAGCCCTGTGTTTTACATGTGATATGTGAAGTTTCGTAAAACTTAAAGGGCTAAATATTCGATGTTGTCAATAACATTCAGTAGCATAAGATAAAAGCACATATATACAGGTGTGTTTGCCTAATTAATTGGTGATCGTATTTATTTCATATGTGTGTAGAATTTTGCGTTCCATCACCAAACATGATAAGGTCAAAAGCTCCATGCCTTGTAGAGTGACGTTTGTTTGACCAGACAAAGAAATAAGCTCTTAATCCATTTTGACACAATATAGACATAAACTAATTTTAAAAATAATCCATAATGCTACTTACACAACTATACAAATAATCTCAAAAACAAGATCTATCCTTTGGTACTGAAAAATCGGTAAAGACTAAAATCACGAGGACTATCACATTGTTGTGCTAAGTGACCCGTGCTCTGACTGATTTGGACAGCACAAATTATCTGTATGGGTATATTCATTCAATGACTTGCTCAAACAAGACGGCTGCGTGTGTGTTGATAACCATCACCTTATGGGAACAGCATGTCATCTTTGCTGTAAGAGGTGACGCCACACACACGAAAGATGAAAATTGTTGGGGTTTTTTTGTGGACGTTCTAATCACAACACGTTACCCTAGCAACGGATTTCAAGTCCATTAAAAACTCTCGATATTAGCTAAACCAGGTAATTGGTGATAGTCTGCTCCTCGGATGCAGAAGGAACCAAAGATCCTAATTGCAAGCGCGTTTTAGCAGAAAAGACACCATATCCATTTGGTACACTTTGGTATTTCCAAAATGTTCTTTTTGCAAGTCAGGACACTAGCTTACCTGTCATCGAATGGCAAAGGAATGAAAGAGTCTTCTGATATCGTGCATAGCAGTGTTAGGTAGGGTTAAAACACATTTCTATAGCTACAATATTGGTGATTTACATGCAGTTCGATTTATATTTAATGTTTTATACATACATGTAATATTTTAGCAAGTAGGGTATACAACTTAGTAATTCATCTTCCCTTCAAATATGCATCCCACTGGCCACCGATCTGCTGTCAATGAAGGATGGCATATCGCAAATCTGATGATACGTGCAATGTGCAAACTGTCTAATTCATTTTGTTAGACGTTATCTTGACCATTTCAGCCCATTAAGGGGTTTCCGCCTATACGTATACATGTAGGGGCCTTCATAAATGAGTCACTGCGATTGGCTCAACAGTCATACGACCACTTTGAAGACTTAACTTATGGCACTTGTCGAGTGTTGCTTGTAACGTAATGATTAGTTTATGTATTAAATTTCATTTAATATATCTGTTAATGAAATTAAGACATCTTTGAAGAAAGATGAGGTATGTCAAGTCGCGTTTTAGATGTAGGAAAATATATGTACGATATTTAGAAAACACTTGTCAAGATATTTTAAAGAAAAGTGATTATCTTACAATAAATGGAAGGTATATTACGTCCGTATTACCGGAGCGGTCCATCTGGCTATGAACAATTACGGTTTCTCAACGACAATGCTCATCTTTACTTAGTCACAGCTACTGCTGCCGCTGCTGCTGCTGCTACTACTACTACTACTACTACTACTACTACTACTACTACTACTACTACTACTACTACTACTACTACTACTACTACTACTACTACTACTACTACCACTACTACTACTGCCACTACTACTATCACCACCACCACCCTCAGCATTACCATCATCATCATGCTATTTGCCCCAGAAACTTAAAATTCTTTTCACAATAAGCGACTATGAAGCACTGCTTTATGCCCTAAGTATGAAGGAACTGCTATATCTGTGATGCTAAGGGTACTTGACGGCGAATGACGACATTACAAGCCAACACATCTTCAGTTTAAATCCCAGTCAGACGTAAAGACGATGAGAAGATCAAGATCATATGAAATTAAAGTAAGAGTCAGTTTAACAAGAGTCGTGACGCTCTAATGGAGGCAATTGGTTCGCATGCCCTTACTTGACTTGCTATCACTAACTGTCATTTTGTCGATCGAATATTGGCCTCAAAGAAATATCAGGAGAGAAATCCAATGTGGTATCTGCAAAGTTTGCCCAAAATTGCCCCTGAACAGGTTTCCTTGACGCTTGTTCCACGGAACACGGTTGAAGGAAAGCTGTGGAATTAGGGCATCTGATTCTGCTGGTTGTCCTGTATAATATTCGTGAAATGATTTTTTTTGTCTTTCAGAAATATTTATAAAAAGAAACATCAGGGCAAATGAGATTTTATATGCGAGCTTTCTTGTTCATTTCTGGAGAAACAAACAGTACACTACAACAGAAGATTGTCGCTTTACAAATATGGATGCAGTGCTCTTACACTCGTGATGCCGGAAGCGCTCAACCAGAAGTGTATCTTCATCGTGCCTGGATTCTAACTAGGAAGCCATATATGATATGAGTAAGTGATCTCGGATATTATCCCTGCATCTGCTACGCGTATGACCTGCACCGGAGGCTCCTTTGACTGCCAGCTGTCGACACCCAAACTGTTTGACTTTTTGTCATTATATTCCCTTTTCCAGCTGTAATACTAGCAGAGACTCATTGGAGATGAAGGTCATACAGTATCACACACACACACACGTATATATATATATATATATATATATATATATATATATATATATATATATATATATATATATATATATATGTGTGTGTGTGTGTGTGTGTAAGTAGGTGGGTGTGTTTGCGTCCAATATAAAGTAATTACGCCATACCCGACAGACACATTGAAGCCTTTCGTATGGAACCCACCTGTGAAAAGTGGTCCTTAACGATAGTTGATCCGTTAGGACAGGTTAATTGAGAAAAAAAGAACAACCTCGTTACTTACAAGGAACGGATTGGCTCTTTATGACAGGTTAGGTATCCTTACGCATTGATGGGTGCATAAGCACTATATATATATATATATATATATATATATATATATATATATATATATATATATATATATATATATATATATATAACTCACAATTCTGGCTGCTTGCAATCTCCGTGATCCTTCAATTATTCTGTCTCCGTTTGTATCATTCTGCTGTTTATCATCATTTCACCATCCTTTTATAATGAACAAAACTAGTGACGTAATGAATTTGACCCATTTTGTTGTCATGGTGGGAACTACGCCCAATATTTTACGACACCATTTCATTAGTTTAACTTGAAGGGCGATCTGTTGCCTTTTGGTCAAGTTATGGCAGACTTCATATATTATTTTTCGGGGTTTAAATATGCAAGGTGACAAATGTAGACCCTGTAAAGTTATCTCACATGGTTCATCTGTTGGTCTTTTATAAAGACCGGATTCCTGTATGGGAGATAGTAAAGAATGACCTAAAGCTAAAACGGCGGGAAAAGTCAGAATGGAGAAACAAGAATAGTAACTTTTTAATATTGGTCTTTTTTCCTATCAAATATATTTGATCACGATGACTTGGCCAGGATGACGTACTGATCATAGCGCAGGAGGAACATGTGTCATTGACAAAACCCCTTTCTGTCATTTTTGTTTCACAAATACAGTTTACAACAAAGACCATAACGTAATATAAATCATCCATTTGTGGACAAAAGTTCCAATGCAAGTTTTAAGTGAGAAATAACTCATTTATTGCAGTTTATTCTGCATGACTACGGTGGCTGCCACAAGT
Source organism: Hermodice carunculata (assembly GCA_964020975.1). Lineage (NCBI taxonomy): Eukaryota > Metazoa > Annelida > Polychaeta > Eunicida > Amphinomidae > Hermodice > Hermodice carunculata. The sequence goes on from OZ026613.1 coordinate 106,612,838, forward strand.
TATATTGAAAAAAATGTATTGGAATCATCTGAGTCAGTTTTTATCATGAACATCCACGTATGGTAACTTATTCCACAGCTTTGTCAATCTAGAAACTCCACAGCATTTGAAAACAGTAAAGGGCACTAAAAGTACGGCACAATAAAATCATACATACATATTTCATTGTCGTCAGTTGAAACATGTTTGCTGAAAGACCTGCCTGAAGTTCGTTGGGGTGCAAAACATCGCTGAAATAGTATTCCTGCTTATTTATGTGTTGTCTTGAACACTATCATCGGGTCTATGGCTGACGTTAACTGATATGATTTTACGGTATAACCTGGGGTGGAAAGTTACATTAAGCTACAGATTACACAATGGGATCAAAGCTGTTTTGCCAGTGTAAATCAATAGGCCGTCTTGATTTGTGTGCTGTTTTCTCGTTTTAGACCATTTAAATTGTTTGTTTTAACCGTCTAAAACGATCGGCATCTGCCGTTTCTATGGTCTTGCGCTTCGTACTGTCATATTCAAAAATGGAACACTGTTTGTGTACACATGAACAGTTCAAGACAAATGGAACTGATGCATGCCTCTTTGTTTAATATGCAGTTGAAATTTTATGTGAAAATTATAGTTATGGATTCAGCCTATCAGTCTTTGCAGAATTCTAACATAAAGTCCAAAATAGAATAACAGTCTTGACTAAAAAAGGACACCATATAGCCCTAACTGGCATATTTGGTTTCACTATAATCGCTGTATATCCAGAATAGCGTTTTGCGACTAATAATATATTGTGCCATTATCACCTATTTAAAGATAAAATGGCCTCAATGTCAACAAACATGCGTTATTGAACCAGAAGGATACTAACTCGTAAATCTGTACTTTAAGGTCCTCTGGTGATACTTTTACCATTTTAAGAAAGGTCTAACAAACCGCTTTTTCAAATGGGAATGTTTTACTTTTACCCATCTTGATAACTATGGGAATCCTAAAAAGTCGTTGCTAAATACGGCAACCTTTTTACCGCCCACGTGTACAGGATCTGTCTGTAATGTCAGCTTTCTGAAGTCTTTCATTTAGACCGCAATCACACCTGGCGATACTAATAACCAAGCTTTTCTTTTTCTTTGATGTACTCTCGAATATATTTTGATGCATAAATTCGTCTTAATGCCTTGAAAGACTTTGTGATCATTACTGACAAGCGTCTCAGAATTTACTTGCTCTACTAAACGTCAGCGGTATTATTTATCCCTGGAAATGTGCTTACGTTACAAAAGTCAAAGAAAGTCAAACTTTCCAGGAGGCAAAATCATGCGATTGCTGGTATGTCGTTAAACACTTATAAAGCCTACGTAAGTATTATTTATTATCCATTTATACCGATATAATTACTAATCAATTTACAGACCTGCTTTTAATATGAAAATGTACTATTTCACTTATTCCAGTTATTTGTTTGTCATAAACGTTAGAAGTTTCACAGGAAATGTTACAAAAGAAAATTACATATTCTTTACAAACCGGTTCAACCTTCCGGTCCAAATTAAGTATATGCAATAGACAAATCTGGTTATCTCTGCATATAATTGAACAGTGATGGTTTCGATGATACCGCAAGTAAATCATCAAAAAGCATACAATTCTAAGAATACACCCAGATGAAAACCAATAATTCTGCACCCTTAATGTTCAGATCAAACTTCAAAGAATTGCGTCATAAAAGCTCTCAACTAAAACGGACGCACGAGTAAAACACCATTTTACAACCATTTGACTTCATTGGTTGCTTCCGCCTTGATAGTTAGAATCACTTTAACAGACAGGTCGGTAAATTTGAAAACAGAAAAAACAACACTAAAGTGAATACAGACAATTCTGGCTGCATATTGTAAAATCTCCATTGAATATGATATTGATATCTATTACCCAAGGGCGATATTAATATTGCGTAGAATATGTCTCCAATCCGGGTAAACGTGAGTTATAAACCATTCTGTAGAGGTTATAGCTTATAAATGTAGATATACAGCTAAGCTTTAATTGTTATCGACAGTGGAGGCCACAGTCAGGCATCAATAACACAATACACCAACTTCCGACATTTACGGTAACGCATAGCCAGAAAGAATCACAAAAAGGTAGCCTTGTCAAAATTTGAAGGCCCCCTTTACGTACCGTGTGAGGAAATCTTGAAACAATTTTATTTCCATGGTTGGCAACATGCACATGAAAATTCAAAATTATGACTATAAAACAGTACTCTTCCTTTTTTCAAGGAACCAACATCCTTCTTCAGCCTGAATTGTTATTTTTTTCTTGTATACAGATAATCTAAACTGTGTGCATGAATATTTCCATTACATTTCATTAACATGGATCTAACATTGATTATAAATGCAAATTTTGTAGTTGATATGAACAACGTTTGAGGCCCCTGTGTAGCGGTTAGCTTCGAAATGAAACGATATGAAAACATGATCATGGTGTTTGTGTTCTGATAGTTTCTCATTCCAACAAAACATAGTCCTTCGTTTCAGCATACGTGATATGAATATTCGTGGGGAAAGACAGGGCGTACTCGGATCAAATAGCTGATTTTTTTCCTGCTAATTACTTTCTTTTATCCACACAATTGAAATGTTATACGTTTACAAGGTTTCACTCTCATTATAAAAGAACCTTCTTAGTTTTATGGGAAATTCCAATTTCACACAGAATGTTTGAAAATTATCAAACAAACACTGACTCTAGTAGTAATCTTTTCGAAGAGTCGGAGAACAATATTACTTGGTCACCTAACTTTAATGAGTTTATTCTATTATCTTTTTGTGCAAACTTTGAAATTGAAGATAAAACAGTCAAGGTCGTTCATGTGTAACGAATTAGACACACAAGCAAAGATACTTGCTTAAAACTATACTCTTTTGTAGCATACCTTGGGCACAACTTTGAGGAAACCTATTTCAAAAAAAAAAAAAAAAAAAAAAAAAAAGACAAATAAACCACCCCGCCCCCCCCCCCCCAAATAAATAAATAAATAAAAGAAATTAAAAAAACATATAAAAGGAAGCAAAATTATTATATTCTCCTTGTAATGTATTGACCCTGTCAGTGCTACATTTTACCACACCCAGCAGCTTCCGTCTGGACGCTTTGGGCGCGCAGTGCGTCCAGGACAACTGTTGACTGGGTCCGCTCTTATGGTCCATGCAACTACAGACATGCTGCCAAGTGAATTAAAGTGAATTGTTGGGTTGTCGGCAACTAGAGACATGCTGCCAAGTAAATTAAAGTTGGGTTGTCGGGTTGGGCAACTAGAGACATGCTGCCAAGTGAATTTAAGTTTGGTTGTTGTTATGTGAAATCAGAGCAAATTGCGTTTTGTCGAAATTGGAAATGAAAGGGATAATGCGCTGCTTCGTGTACGATCAACTAAGTGTTTCTTGAGAATTCTTGCAGAATTTGTGAATTTTTTTTTTTTTTAGATAAAGGACGATGGTTTAAGCATGTTGTTGCGTTTCGATGTCCCAAACACCAACTGGGAAATCATCTCAGGGACCAGGCATGTTGAATGCTATTGTGGGAACCGAAATGCTCTGTTATCACGGTAATTTTGCAAGCATTTCCACATGCAAAGTGATCGTTTCCGGCGTATTTTCTGCCAGCGGTAATTTCCTATGCTCGAATATTGTGCAACCAAAATTGGGTCCGTAGCGATAATTTTTCGCTGGGAGAAAATTGATAGAAAGGTCATATGCCGAATATGTAGGCCAAAACTACATCTATAACCCGACTACAGTCAAAAACAAACTTCATTTACCATACATACTTACAATGCTGCCTAGGGGATAAAAGAGTATCTGATTAAAGTACAAAATAGTTATTGTATGTCAAATGAAGTTTTTTAACCTCCCTACTGTGGTAAAAATTTAGTCACTATTTATTGCATACTGCAAGAAATGTAGAGGCCTAACAACACTTTGACGGTTTTCAGGCAGTTGGGAGTCGACATAGATGTGATCTTGTAGAAAGCCGGATCTGTGGAGTGGCGATGAAACAAAACGATGGAAGCCGCAAAGTCCCATTAACTTTTGAAATAAGTCTGTTAAGAGACTCAACACAATTTGCTGGGGGGGGGGGGGGCAAAAGTCACATTATCCGGGAAGTAGTCCTATAACAGTCTGCAATAATTATATATCTTATGTTCGGAACGAGTGGGACTCAAACCAGCAACCTTTGGCATCAGTCGCCTAGCTGAAATGGGAGACGCGCATATCCACTAGGCCAAATTCCCATTCTTAAAAAGAGTGGTTCAATGGAGGTGGTTATGTGCGAGTGCCATATCAACACGGTTATGCAGTATTTATTTCCAGAATCGGGGACTTAAATCCACCAGCATTAAGGAATGCCGAAAATATATATTTTATGTTCAGAACGAGTGGGACTCAAACCTGCAACCTTTGGCACCAGTCGCCTAGCTGACATGGGGAACGCACATATCCACTTCGCCAAACATGACAACAACATAAATAATACAATTTCTGTGGGAATAAAATATATTGAATAGTTTTGAGCCAGGAAATAACAATGTGCACCATATAGCCTCTATACATATATTCTCAGCAATCATTCAGTGATTAAAAACATCCTTATTATAGAAAATATTAATGGCATCATGATGAAGACAAGATGAATCCTATATATCTCTTGCCGGATTATTATTACAGTCTATGGCGGAATTGTCACGAAAACATTATCTGACACTGCTCTGTCGTATCATCACATCCATTTAATCTCTATGTCCATATGGTAACACGGAGTACAAAGGGGCGTCGATTCGTGCTGTCATCAGACTCGCCTGTCGTCTTCCTGTCCATGTTTTATGTATTTTCAGACCTACACTGCAAGTAAGTTACTTTTCGAAACACGCTTAAAACATCGGAGGAAAGGGTTCATGACGCGGTAATTTAAATACAGCTTCAATCTTTTGACTTCATTTCAAAGCAAAGTGAATGTTATGCACTTTGGTCGACAGAACGCTTGATTTGTCAAAGAAATATGCTGATCCTTGTCGTCGTAATTCTCTTTAATCACATCAAAGTAACAGATATACACTTCAAATCAATATATATATATATATATATATATATATAAATACATATATATATATGTATATATATATATATATATATATATATATATATATATATATATATATATATATATATATATATACATATATGTGTGTGTATAATCTGTACTCAATCATTGACCATATCTTAATATACAGTCACTTGCAATTGACATGAGCGTAGGTGTGACTGTGACAATTACACGCAAAACATTCAGCATGAACGCGTCACTGCCAAACTCTGTCCAGAAGAAACAGAGATCACGGATGTTGCCCGATTTGGCCTGTTCAATTTCATGAATTCAACTACTGTTTTGCATGTAGCTAGGAGATGTCTAGCAGGGTGACATGGTCACAGTCAAAAGTTTCCCCAGGCACCCTCTTAGCACCCAGAACGCATCAATTAAAATCTTGAACATAACAAGGTATGGTTAAAAGTGCGGGAGATGTAGCTCATTTGACATTGTGTCTGTCAAGAACATAGGGGAATCGTATCACACATAATTTTAGTGTGAAAAATACGATAGTTCAGAGCGCTTTCATATTTCTAACCACTGCAAGAAACTATATGTACCAAACATTTGTTGTGACATTTAGAGAAATGTAATGTATATGGAGCAAATAAGTGATTTCAATCTGACTCATCTGAGCTTCGTTGTTTTGCTGCTCATATTAGAAGAACATTCATGATGTAATGTGTACACCCGTGAATAAAAACACATACACAAAACCGTACAGACACATATAAAAAGAGTGAGGAATATTGTACAGCATTGAAAATGGCGTGTAGTTTGCCGGTAATGCTAAACTATCCAAACGTAATAGCTTATAATATAGGTTTTAAACTAATTTATTGAACACAATTGGACAACAGATTTTGTTTAGGTTTGGTTTTGTTTGTTTCCCTCTTACAATCGTTCAGATGGTCAATCTTCTAACAGTTCGAGGAAGCAAATACCATTCAAATGGCAGAGGACAGAAAGGAGTTGAAGAAAGTGTTTCGTTGGCCTCCATGGCACCTACTTGTTTAGCTCTCGACGAAACTGTTTCAGGTAATAATTTATAAAGATATCCAGGAGTAAGTCCATTAATAATCGTGAACAACAGCACCCCTTTTTGCTTTCTCCTACTTTCTGTTAATATTTTCCAACGTTTCTCAATATAAATCTGTTCAATTCTTGTTTGGGAGAGCACCCCAGTCACTACCCGGGCTGCAGGCAGTTTCCAGTCGACCTTTGTCATGTTGCGTGCATCTGTCCCAGACCACACCTGCATGTTCGAGACCATGGAGTACAAAAGAAAAGTAGCATGATTCCAGCATGTTCCTGTTGAATTTTTATTGTAAACGTTTAAACGTTTGCCAACTAACTCATTTGCTTTGGAAACCATTGGGTTCACATGAGCTGACCATAAAAGATCTGCCCAAAACCAAACACCCATTGGCAAGTGCCCATGTCCAGTTACCTTTTCAATATTGTTATGAATGAATGAATGAATCTTTGTTGACTGCGCTGTTACATAAAATACAGCAATATGTCAAATATACAACATGTACACGTGTAGAGCATGAAAGAAAGAAAAAAAGAAGAAAATCACATTAAAATATGCACACAATCAAAAGAAAATTGTAACAAAAACAGTACAGACGCGCACAGCACAGTACAGTACAATAAATACAAAAGATTTACATAAATCACTAATCACCTGAAATGAAAATAGAATGCAGTCATCAAATTGGCACGGTGTTACATGATTACAGTGGTTTCTCTCTTAGGGCAATGGCTTTGTCCATGAAATTTTCAAATAGGTATACAAGTTCTGTGTCATGCAGTACCATAATAAATTTAAACATTCTCTGATCATCATAAGCATCGGAATTACAAAATATTTCGCGTATACTCTTAAGCAGATTTTCTCTTGGGTTTTGAAATTTAGTGCATGTCAAAATAAATGAAATTCATTATCAAGTTCTTGGCAAGTGTCACACACTCTCTGGCTAACAGGAACTTTGGTAGGACGCTTATGTCTTCCTGTTTCGATATGTAAATTATGTGCACTAATGCGTAATTTAGTTATATTACTCCTTGTTTCGAAATTTTCTACAACATCTAAATAATGTTCAAATTTAAGTTCTGTCTTAAAAGATGTATATGTTCTCAATATGTTATGACTGAATATCAGGTGGGATGATCAACAGTTTCCGTTTTCTTGCTATCATCGATTTAGTTTTATTACGGTTAAGGCTTACAATATCATATATTTATAATACGGTGCTCTATTCTTTTGTATACACCATTTCTTGGCATCACATAAATGAGTTCCCATGATCGGCATAAATTAAGTTTTACAACTTGTGAACAGAAAACGGTTATAATTTAGATCAATATCAGATTTGTGACTGTCTATTGACACCATGCATATTCAATCACTCAGTAAATTCTAAAATTGATTCCATGGTGAAAGATATGTTTTATTGACGTCTTGAAATAATCATTTTGAAGTTTTGGGATACATACGTATACAAACACACACCCGTATATAAGGGTCCAGAAAGCACATCCTCCTAGTTTATGGATCTGTGCAGAATTGTCTGTGTGCAATTTTCAATCTGAAAACAACAACAGCAAGCCAAAAGACAGCCATGAAAATCAAGAAACCACAACAGTTACACAGGAACCAAACATTGATGACAAGTCCAGTCCCACCTCTTCACCAACCAAACCAAGAGACCGAGATGCCTACTTCAGATTTTGAATCTGAAAACTTTCATTCGATTAAAAATAAGAATTAGCTTTTTTTTCGCGAAAATGTGTTAAAATGAGCTGGGACATGAGATCGTAAAGGATGTGAGTCGGCCTTTTCTCCTGGTTGAGTTTGACAATCAATTTCATGTCATTTTTATTTCACTATGTTAATCGTATCTGCCAAACCATTGGTCAAGGGGCGTTCATATTATGTGTCACGTGCAACATCAAAATGTACTACCTGTCTTCTAAATCCGTCAGGACTTGAACAAGAACTCGCATCAACCCTACGAAAGCCAGAGTCCGCGACTAAAACCACTGTGTTACATCCACATTAAGAAGGTTCATTTACTCTCGCGTGGTACATCGTACGGAATCCAGTACATTATTACCGGGTTATGGTAGCTTGACATTTCGTGTTAGAACATCTTAGATTTGAAAATGTAGGCAAGATCGCATTCTCCCTTCAACACCAAATGGGTGCGATATCTTAGAACAGGCTTCGTTTATATGGCTGCATCAGCGCAAAGTAAGTCTGAAATGTTGGACACGTTGAACCTCCTCTTAATCGTTCACTATGGGATTCTGTGGACATCCCCGCCACACAGTCGACTGTTCGCCCCGAAAAAAACGCCTATTCGGTTTTTTTCTTGTAGTTATAGTTTTACCGTTATCATAGTTAAAACTAAAAAGCCCCCCCCCTAAAGAGTAGTCAAACCTTAGATTCTGTTGAAGCCAATTTTGCAGGGTGGTTAAAGTGCGATAAGACTCAAGGGCAGGAGGCAGCGCCACTTGCGTAACAAGTTCTACCAAATAAACATTCAAGCCAATGTAAAGTTGAAAATAAAGAATAACTCGAGGATTATATGAAATAAATTTGAATGATGTTTTTCTATGTTGGCGTTTTAAGAAAATAGGAAACACTAGTTGTTTCAAACAAAATTAAAATCATGAGCATTGAATAAGAATTGTGGCCGATGCAGTACTTATTACAAAGCACGTACATGTGACAGTAAACAGTCGACATTTATTCCATTTAAGTGCTACAAGTACTTACGTGAAGTTCCGATCTGTGTCCTGTCATCTTCCCTGTGGAACCTGCTTTAAGTGTAGTCATGGAGGTATTATGTGTAATACCTCCATGGTGTAGTTAACCTCGTTCTACCGTGACGACCTCATTAACACAAAACTCCCGAACGAAGACAGGTACATGCGCCAGTTCTATGATGACCTTGGTACGATCATGCAGGAAGAAATTTTCTTCCTCCATGGTAAGATTCAGTTTACAAAGTATTTGTGAAATATTAAAAAAAAAATATATACGAAGCATGCATTTTACTTTCCGGCCACAACTGCATACCTGGTTTTCTTAGTAACCATAGTCTTGCCTAGCAAGATACGGGCCGCTACCTGGGCGGGAAAGCGGGCTATTGTTAATATTTTGGAAATAAAGAATACTTTATACAGGTGAAATTTATTCATGTAACCAATTTGGGAAGCACTAACTGAATATGACTTTGGTCTGTAAACTGAAATTTTTGCAAAATACATTTTGTGAGAAAGGGGTATCTAGCCCGTGTGTGACAGTCTTCAGTCTTGACATGTCAACTGTTAGATTCCAGTCACAAAGCATGATAACACACGGTAATAAAATGTATTGAAATGTAGCTGGTTGTGCTGTGCCAGCATTATAAGATTAAGATGTTGACATACATTAAGCTTTTTAAGATTTTGGTGAAATAACAGGAATTCAACATCAAATGCGATAGTTTGAATTCATGACGCAGTTTATAAAATCGTGCATTAGTTTGTACAATGGTTTAATTTCAGCCAGCATGGAAAAATCCACACAGTAGCAAGGAAGGAAGGAAGTTTAATTAATTGAGCAGAGCTAAAAGAGCTTTTATGATAAAATTCGAGAAAGCAAAATTATGAAGAAAAAACATTCACTGAGTTTTGAAAAATGCAAGATGGTATACATATTGTTATAAAAAAATCAGTTCTTTTGGCAAAAAGAAGCGTTATTTCTGGATGGTTAGGTGACAAAACAGGTGTAAGTTCCCTCGTCATGTTGAACTTGGAGGCACTGTTCTGTTGCCTGGCAGCTGAGTGGACCAAGGCAAGCCTGCAGTACTTATAGTTAAATATGAATTCCTCCTATTCTTGGTATATCAGCACGCTAATTTTTCTCGTGGCGTTTTGTTGGTCGTGTCCTGCCTGCATCTTAAATACTAACTACTAGGAAAGATTCACTCATTTGGAGCAAGGCTATTCACACGTGGGTAACGAACAGTACGTGTACTTGCACTTTGCGCGCTTTCCCATTAACAAAATATCAGACTTACATTCAATATATCATTCAGATTTTTTTGTTTAAGTCTGGAACATTATATGTGATATAGACTCTGGCTCTCTTTATATTTATTCAAGAAAAATGGTATTCGGAATAAGATGAAGAGTGTTTTCGTGTAATAATAATAATAATAATAATAATAATAATAATAATAATAATAATAATAATAATAACAATAATAATAATAATAACAATAACAATAACAATAACAATAACAATAACAATAACAATAACAATAATAATAATAATAATAATAATAATAATAATAATAATAATAATAATAATAATAATAATAATAATAATAATAATAATAATAATTTATTCGGATAATCTACCCCTTTTCAACGGGGGCATCAGCAGGCCAGGGCATACCTGCGATGCGTCCAGGATAGAATACATAGTCAAGAGTACACATAAAATCCTTTGAGGTAAGAGATATCAAGTACACATAAGATAATTTTATAGAAATGAAATAAAATAGACCACTGTGATAAATCGAGTTATGTCCCGTCAAACAAGGACTTACGAAAAGACCACGACTGTTTCATGTATTGCTTGCATGCACCATCAAACATCTTTGGAACTTCAATTCCCTGCTCAAATGCTGCATCCCCAAGGAGTAAACTTAACTTTATATTACTAGAGGATCCAATAAAATATTCCCAAATATGCAAATTATTAGAATTAATCAATTCGGTCTCGAGTTCGTGCCAAATCTTAAATCGGATTTCATTAAATGCCGGGCAGATTAATAAAAAATGGGATACATTTTCAATGCCATTTTTGCATAAAACACATGTCCCGGAGGGTGCAATATTCCACTTATGTAAATTTTCTTGAATGCTCATACATCCTGAGTGCGCCATAAACTTCAGGCGCGTGGACTCGAAATCATTTATTCCAAACATGTAATTTTCTCGAAAGGACGATCTCTTTAATAAACGGTACATAGATAGTGATTTTTTGTTGTCAATTTCACTGAAAAAGTCGACCACATAATTATCCAGGGTAAACTTATGGAACTTCCCAAGCCACAGACCATCTGGGCTGTGTATCTTATTATCTAAACCAACATGAGTTAAAATCTTATTAATCTCTACCATATAAGAGATGTGGAAGTGAAAGAGTTAAAAGAGGACAATGGCCAGTTACGAACACAATTAGCGTTGACCATGGGAGGTGAAGCACCTTCTAATATTTTGCCCTTTGATACCAAGGCGAACGAAAACGACACTAATCGCACAATATGTATCGATGGTAGAGAATCCGAATCGCTTGTGTCCCGATCAGACTCGGACGAAGAAGCTGAAGGACTCCGTGACTTCCATCTCCCTTCTGCATTTAGGAGAAAGCTTAATCACAAAAAACGGCGCGAAACTAGACTAAAACAGCGTCATCAGAAAGAGCAGTCTAGTACAGTCAGCTCTCAGACTACCCTGATAGTCGCCCGTCTTATGCGTCCATGGCCGCAAAATCTAGGAAATCGGATGCCGCATCCCAGGGCCAAGTGGCAACTCAACACAGGGTAGCCGACACAGGATCTCGCAATGAATCGGACAGCAGAGGACTTTCTGCTGCCCCACTCTCGAGCGCCAATGAGGAAGTGAGTGACATATACATCGGAGGTGTCCATAGGAGACATACTGCGGATGACATTAAAAAACATATCACAGACAAAATGCGGGTTCGTCATCCCAGCCAACTTGAAATAAATCTGTTGGCTAATAAACCCAGTTATAAATCCTTTAAAGTGACCATGGATCCTGGGGATGCTGATGTTGCTTTGTGTAAGGACAACTGGCCAAACGGCTTTACAGTACGTCGTTTCACTCAAAAGGTGAATAATCGGTCGCCAAAGGGCGTGCCACCTGGGCGGAATTACCAGCGCCTCACCCGCAACCGAGAGCGGAGGCTCTACCGCCGGTCTAGAGACTGGCAGAAACCATATGCCCGCAATGACTCGCGGGAAAACTACTGGTACGACGACCGAGAGGAGTGGGACTGGCGAGACCAACAGTATACCGACCGGGAAAACTCGAGGGAAAACTACAAGAGTTACTGGTGGTCAAGACATACCGATCAGTATTAGCAATGATATATTTCTTGTATGCAAACATTTTAACTGCCACGGCTTTGAGCAATCTGCAGATTATGTGCTAAGTAGACTCAGTGACTGTAGTTTGCTGTGCCTAAATGAAACTTGGTTAAGACCCTCGGAACTACACATTATTGATAAAACTATAGAATCATGCACCGGTTTATCGCAGGACAGTTACTCTATATTTGCTAAGTCGGGCATGGATGATACTGAAGCGGATTACACTGGTCGCCCATTCGGGGGCGTGGCTATTGTTTACAAACAAACGTCAGGTCTAACCTGTCATGAACTTGAAGTGTTCAGCAATAGAGTGGTGGCTGTCGCCCTCAGAGATCATAATATCATAGTCCAAGTTGTCGTAGGTGCATATATGCCATTCTATTCTAAAAATAACACAGAAGAATATATGGAAACTCTAGATGCAATTCAATCGGTTTTAGACCAGTATGCCATGGTCGCGCCTGTGAAATTGTTTGGCGACTTAAATGCTAAACTACCAACAAAACCTAAGCTACATAAGAAGTGGTACACCAAAGATGCTTTCAATGAGAATAGTCATGTACTCTATGATTTTATTGTAGGAAACAATTTTAGTGTGTTGGATTTTATGTTTACTCAGCAAGTTAATTATACATATTTCTGTCATGGCAATGGACATTTTAGCTGGATCGACCATGTTCTCTGCCTATCTCATGATACTGAGAGTGTTTTGTCGTGCCATATTGTACCCCTGCACAGCGATAACCTAAGTGATCACTTACCAGTGCGTTTGGAAATGAAACTATGTATACAGGGTGACAAAAACTGTGTCGAGGCATCATGTAAAAATGCATCACTAGATAGATTTAAGACATACCCATGTCCCAGGTGGGATAGACAGGACTGCAATGATGCGTATCAAACAATTCTATCAGAGAAACTTAACTCCCTGCCTCTGTTAACATTAGATGAGTTCAAATGCAATGATCAGAATTACGTGTTACATCAAGTGGAAAATCAAATTGATACCATTAACACATTAATTCATGATTCGTGCAAAGAGGCAGGATGTACGCCGAAAAAGTTTTTTAAGCCAAAACCATACTGGTGTCCACATCTCAGTGTCATAAGGGATCGGAAAAGGTTTTGGTTTAATTTATGGGTAGCAAATGGAAAACCGAAAACAGGTGCAGTACATGACGCACATAAATATATTATGAAACAGTTCCGACGAGTATCCAGACATTATAGGCAAGGTCTTCATAATTCTGGTATGCAAAAACTTAACCTGTATTTTGGGCAGAGAAAGATGTCTTATTTTTGGAATGAGCTGAAACGACTAAAGAGGAAAAAGGTATCTAGCAGTAGAGATGCTAATGATTTCAAGTTTATTATAAAGGTGTTATGCAGGATAAGGGTACACTTACTAGTGATCAGTTGAAGATAAGTGAAATTGTAAAAGCGGAGTATACTAAAAACTGTAACAAACTATTTGATATCTCGGTAACGCATAACCATATTAAAGATCTGATTGGTTTATTACGCAGGAATATTGCGGCTGGCCCAGATGGAATTTATGCTGAGCATTTGATATACGGTAACTCTAAATATCTATGTACTCACCTAGCGTCTCTATATTCTATCATTCTTCAGTGGAGCATTGTGCCAAGAATATTACAGTTTGGTGTCTTGGTACCTATACTTAAAAAGCCCAAACTCAATCCAAACGAAGTAAGTAACTACAGACCTATTACGTTGAGCTCCACCCATGGAAAACTCCTAGAATTATTTCTGATACCAGATTATGATGCATCTGACACGCAGTTCGGCTTTCGAAAAGCCCGAGGGACGAACATGGGATGTGCTTGCTACACGATGCAATTTCCTATTTTGAGAGTAGAAAATCACCCCTATTTGTAGCGTCACTAGACGCGGAAAAGTGTTTCGACACCGAATGGCATGATGGGTTATTTTTTAAGTTACATGATGTGCTCCCCTTGCCACAATGGGCATTTCTATGTACCTGTTATCGTCAGCTTAAAGGGGTTGTAAGATGGAATGGAATGTACAGTGCCTCGTTTGATGTCACTCGTGGTACGAGGCGGGGCAGTGTATTATCTCCCACGCTGTTTAATGTCTTTATAAACGACCTTTTGCTTACATTACAACTCAGTGATTGTGGGGCTCGTATTGTATCCCAGCAGATCAGCTCGTTTGCATATGCAGACGATATTACTTTGCTCTCCACAACTATGCCTGATTTACAACAATTAATCAATTTTTGTACTGACTATGCTCAGACTTGGAGATTCAATTTTGGAATAAAAAAATCAAAATGTATGGTAGTAGGTAAATCTCTGTTTGACACAGTGTCGGTCAAAATGGGGTCATGTGTAATTGCTTTTGAGGAGAGCCTGGACATACTGGGTGTAAATTATACAAAGGATCATAAATTTGACGTACATGTGGATAACAGGACCAATGCTGCAAGGAGAGCCATATATAATCTTAGCTCTGCAGGCATGGCTTACCCTGGTCTCTGTACAGAGGTCAAAACACATCTATGGAAGACTATCGGCGTACCTTGCCTATCTTACGGTCTAGATACCATGTGTTTATCACAAAGTCAGTTGAAACGTCTTGACTCTTTTCAGGGTACTGTACTAAAGCAGGTCCTAGGATTTAGTAAGCGAGCACACCATTCATCTATTCTTACTGCTTTAGGAGTACCGACCATAGCCGACAATATCCAACGTAGTACAGTGTCGTTACTGCGTCGAGTGGCTTCAGTCAGCTTACCTTACAGATATTTTATATGTCACTTGTTAGCAAAGTATTGGGCATTTGGTGTGAACGGCCTTGTGCCGGGGACTGTTGTCTCAAGAGTTCATAATTATGGTATGTCTCCTGTTTCCGTTTTTCTCGGCAGGCATGATCAAACGTCACGAAAACAGCAAACCAGTGCTCTTTCTGATGGGATGGTGGATTCATTAAAGTACTTGCTGTTCCATGAGAATTTTCAGAAGCCATGGGGCTATGAACATACACTGGCAACATTGTTGACCAAGGCGTTTTAGTCACCTTCTGGGCCTGGGCTAACGGTCTGGGGGAACATCTGGCACGGAACCTGGCTCTGTTCGTTAGGGCTTTGTACATCTCTGGTGGGAAGGGCCTAGCTCTACTTCCATGGTCGAGAGAGCGGCCAGGTCGTGTCGCGGGTCATGGAGCCATGCCATGGCAAAGTGTGCAATCTCATGACTCCATGCCCCCAAGTGTGACCTAGGCCGCACTCATTTTCATGATATCATTTTAACTTTGGTTTATCAAACTTGGTTTTTGTATGTATATGTATTCATAAGCGATGTGCTCTGTGATGTGCTCTGTAAATACGTGTTGGTGCTGTGTAAACATTTCGATGTATTTTGACATTTTTATTTCTCCAGTAATGGAGGTTTAATAAATTATTATTATTATTATTATTATTATTATTATTATTATTATTATTATTATTATTATTATTATTATTATAAGGCCAGGAAGCACCTTCTCTATTAATAAAACGGTTCTGCAATTCCAGAAAAACTCTTTTACATAACCTTGAATCTGGCAATGTGTATTTAATTCTGTGAAAATACTTAATTCTAGCTTTGTCTAGCAGTAAATTTAGTGGCAGCCATCCCAAGTCCCCTAGAGTGGCTACCACGGCAGGTGTGCCTTTTATATGCATAATAGCGCGAGCTGCATTGTATTGTATTGACCTGATAACTGTAGCGCTTTCTCTGGTATTACAAAACCAAACCACAGACACATGCGAGAAGGCTGGCATAAACAAACTTTTCCACAAACTGTCACCAAATGATACTCGGTTGATGTTTTCATGGGCTGCTAGGATACCGCACATATAACCGTTGTGACGAGTGGCCTTGTGTTTCACGTGTTGCTTTACATGAACACTATCCGCTAAGGATTTACTGAAAAGAATGCCTAAATACTTGTATACGTCACACTCTGCAAGATCAACATTTCCTAATTTCCAACGTCTATTTTTATCAAGTCGTTTACCAATAATGATTACTTTTGATTTGTTTCCATTAAATTTCATGCCCCATTTTGTTGCAAAACAATTGGCTACATTCAACATAGTTTGAAATTGTTCTTCGTTTTCAGCAAGCAACACAACATCATCTGCATATAAGATTGAAGGTATATGTCCGTCCTTAAAGAGGATCCCCAGGTGTTGTTCATGTAACATAGAAACTAGATCAGTCATGACTACAGAGAAGAGCGTGGGGGACATTATGCATTATGAACATCAAACCAGTCACTTTCGAATGGACCGAATATCACCTTATTCTTCACATTTTCATAAAGGCCATGTACTAAACGCCACGTATATGTCATGTTCACTTTGCTTGTACGAGTGTTGGGTCACGAATGAACTGACGCATTTACTGTTGCGTAAAGGTAAGCACACGTTAGGCATCTTAAATTCCCTACCACCATGAGGAACACGCTGCGAAATTTTTGCAGCAAAGTATTTCCTTCAATATGCAACAGGATACTGAATTTTAATACTAGCCGTTTTTTGTCCTCTGGAAGCTAAAATTATCATTTTAGCCGGCAAGGTATCACAGCAGGAAGGAAGTTTGGCTGATTGAACTGAAAGGAGTTACTTAGCGTGAAAACATAATAATATCAGTATCAGCATATTAGCAAATGGGTGATTATAAGGACCATTCTCCAACTTGGGGGGGGGGGGGGAGGATAGTGGAGGCTGCCAGGGAAAAAGAAAACAGTATTAGCATATTAGCAAATGGGTGATTATAAGGACCATTCTCCAACTTGGGGGGGGGGAGGATAGTGGTGGCTGCCAGGGAAAAAGAAAACCAAGTGATGAATTCAGGATGTATTAGTTAGATTTCCGTCCACCGTCTAAGTACAGTGACACCCCCACCCCCCCCCACCCCCCACCCCCCCCCCCCCCCACCCCCCCCACACACACACACGTATGCTGACAGGTAGAATAAGATCATGCTGTAGATCCTTTCTGGCACATTCATTATTTTCTAAAATTAAGAGAAACTTTTTCCTCTCGTAATGCATTTTCGGCAAGTTTTGTTTTTGAACTCCGGGAGCATTGCAGGTACATGACTAAATAGAGTAATTTATTGTGTACTTGCGCCCATATTTCCCATGTATGATTTATGATATGTTGTCTTGTGAATAATCTTTTTGTTTCTTAGGAATTCCCAAGGTTTATACAAGTGTTCTACCTGTAACTGTTTATTTTTTTGTCACTGGGACTGAATATTATGCCCCAGCTTGTTTCGACTTCAGTTATACACCGGCAGTTGGTTAGACTAAGGTGAGCTATCCAGCTAGAAAGGATACATACTTCTTCAGGGGTAAGCCAAATTATTCTTTTCTGAATTTGTACTATACAAATTTAGTACTTATCTTTGGTTTGACAGGCATTCTTTATTTATATTGAAGCTCTGCATTTATAAGCAAAACTTCAATTATTTAGATAATTCATCCTTTGCCATGTTCATATTTATTCACTATTACGTGGGTTATTTTTGCTAACTATTTAGCTTAGACAAGGAGCCGCTACTTAGAGAGACATGTACCAGTGTAGGCTCCGAAACATGTTCTGAGTAGCTACCCACTGAAGACCCTTTACTGTATCTGGGCTACTGCAGCCTATGTCAAAATTCCACAGAGGAATATGGGCACTGTGTACAATAGTACTTTTATGTTATATAGGTTAGACAGTGACGGGTTAGCTCTTGGAGAGTGTAGTGTTTGAATTAGTGAATAGGGTAACAACGACTAGGAAGTGATTCTAGACGATAAGACTCAAGTATTATCACGGTACAATAACATATATGTACACCTGGCGGAAAGCTTTAATTATGAATTCCACCTGGTTAGATTAAAACGGAGATTCTTGGCCTACAGAATAACTGGAAGATCATTATATTTTGACAAATGAGTTCAATTCATTTCAAATTATGTCTGTATAAAAACAAATATTACTCGAGGGGCCGTGCAAGGAACATCGCGCCCGTCGTGGATATTAGATTGTTTACATTTTCAACTGAAAGGGTAAAGCATAAAGGCTATGTATGAGATCCTGCCTTCCATGTGTGCATCTCCCTTCTTCTCTTCTAGCCTCTTTGGCAAGACTCTCTGTAAAGTACCAAAAGTTTCTCTTTTACAACGGCATGACTGCTTCGAGGGCGTGTTTTAACGTGCATGACCAGTCTCTATCTCTTAAAATGGTAAACACAGGGTGTATGTTTCTTTAGCTGGTCGCTATCATAGAATCTCACAGATAACACTAGCATGTGAACGTGACTGGAAGACCTATTTCCGTTATATTTGTCACCAATTTTCCTGCGTGGCCGCTCGGGTGATTTTCTTCAAAACGCGCAAAGAAATAAAAACTGGTACCGCTCTATGAACGTTCATTTTACTTTTAAATACCGATGGAGGACGATCATGGTACAAATTAAATAGGCACCGTAACCCATTAAAATGAGCTTTGTACTTTTTGTATTTCTAGCTACAAGAAGACTCAATCCGTACAATATTTTTTATTTTGTCTAAAAATGAAAATGTTTTTAGTTTAGGACACCCTTTAATCATATTGCATGTGCAGCAGATGTAATTTCCTTATTCTTTCTTGGAAGGATTTTGTAGTTCAAGGCATGGATAAAACAAGCTTTTCCTACTGAAAGATTACATGACTTTAAAAAAAAAAATCTGCGTGTATTTATTTATTTCTTATGTACATCTTGGTTTACACATGGACCTACTATCTGAAGGACAGAGCACGACGTTTCCCAGTAGCGCAAAACCCATTAAGGACAGCTAAGACACCAAAAATAAATCCCACTTTAACAGATCTTAGCTCAAAATGTGTTTGCGTGAGGATAAAATATCATATGTATGTGTAATCGTCATACTCCAACGGATTTATATGTCTAGTGTTTGGGTGTCTGGGATGTTAATTGCTGAATAAACAGTTGAAAGTTGGCCGCAAACCATCCACCCCAAAAAGTCGATATAAGTCAGTAATTATTGGTAATAAAATCATAATTACACTTGCATCTTAATGCTACATATTGGCAACAAAAAAAATATCCTGCGATTTTTTATGAGTGGCTTAGTTTTTCTGCCATCCATCCTCAAAGTTTGACATTTCAATTTTTCCTTTGATTTCCAGGATGTTCATTTTCTTCATTTCATAGAAAAACAACGAAGCAAATTTTTGAAAATCGCTGAATCGTTTTTGCAGTTCAGACATTACAGAATCAAAAGCCATTATTAAGCCGGATTAAATTTCGCCCAGCGATTTTCTTGGAATAACCGTTCCTAGGCGGGGCTCTGGTTCTGTAATCCTTCTTGAGAAAACGAGCTTCAAAGGCCTTTAATGTTGATCATTTGCCTCTGAAACAATACCGTTTGCTCACGTTGAGCTGATATTTGTACAAAAACGGAGTAAACATCGTCATGGTGAGGTTGTCAATCAATTATTGGCCAACCACATGAATAAGAAAGCCTTTCAAGTACGGAAAACATTGTTCAGCAATCTGTCAAACGGCGACAGCGACAACATGGTTTCAAAGCGTGACGTCACGTGACCTCAAGCCTGGCAACGAAAGTTGTGTCGCCTTGCTTCGGTGGGGCGGCCAACGGCCGCTCGTGGTCAGTGGACGGGTGGCGGGTTTGGTGTTCCGCCCCGTACTTTTTCAACCCTTTTTGGGGATGGTATTTCATTGTATTAACTCCTATCTGTATACTTATTTAGTAAGCCTGTTAAACTTGTCTGTATACTTTACTTTGTTAGCTTGTCATTATTTTGTAATTATTTTCTCAATGAGTTTCATAACCCTTCCCTACTTGGGTTTTGTATCGCTAATTTGTATATTTTGTATGTTTTCTATTTTGTTCACGTTCATGCTTATTTCGATGTATTTATTTGAACTTTTATTTTCATCCTTGGGTTTCGATAAAATTATTATTATGTGCATCGGTATTGTTGATTAAAATTCCAGTTTTTGTCACGCCTGGCTTTGGTGTACAACTGGGGTAATCCATTGCCGCACGAATTTGAAGGGACATCGGCTGCCGGGGTGCGGGGGGGGGGGGGGGCATGCTCAACATCAGGGTGAGCGTGTGCCGCGGACCTTTGTATACCATACTCTATCTTAATACTACACAAGATGTAAAAAGGTACCCTTTCTTAATCCTGTAATGAGTTGAAAGGAGTGCTGCATTGGTGCATCCTAATTGTTACCCCTATCCTAATCCAGGTGTGTACATTTTGGGGGCCTTTTCTAATCCTAGGGGTAATGAAAACAGGGCCTTTCCCGCGGCACATACCCAGTGCAATCCTACATGGATGTACCCCCCCCCCCCCCCCGATCGTCTGGCGATTCCCGCTGCTCCTGAACATTTAAAGTTTGTCTTCATTTGACTGCAAAATAACCAAAATAACAATGAAGTAAACCACTAAGGCTGTGATATGTTTGCATGTTCACAGCATTTCACTGTCCAAAAACACACTTTAGTATGCCACCTGATTTCGCGGCGCCGCCGTGATACCATTCTAGTTTTGCTATGGGCCGTTGCTACCTGTAGCCACGTGGCAGACTGTTAATTAAGGGATAAATACCAAGGTGAGTGCGTTGCGGCCGTACCCTGCACTGGCAGGGCGTACAACACATGAGGCCGAAGGCCGAATATGTTACCCGCTGCCAGTGCAGGGTACGGCCCCAACGCACGAACCTGAGGTATTTATCCCTTTTCTATCATAATAAAACGGCTAACAGAAAATAAATAAATAAATAAATAAATAAATAAATAAATAAATAAATAAATAAATAAATAAATAAATAAATAAATAAATAAATAAATAAATAAATAAATAAATAAATAAATAAATAAATAAATAAATAAATAAATAAATAAATAAATAAATAAATAAATAAATAAATAAATAAATAAATAAATAAATAAATAAATAAATAAATAAATAAATAAATAAATAAATAAATAAATAAATAAATAAATAAATAAATAAATAAATAAATAAATAAATAAATAAATAAATAAATAAATAAATAAATAAATAAATAAATAAATAAATAAATCATTCCCTGTCACGACAGAGCTACATGCATTCGTTGGTTGATCAGTGTGCATGGTCTGCATCATTTCGCCAAATGTGATTAGAAAAAATAGAAAACGGAACAGGATACCTTCTACATCCTCTATGGATCTAGGCCTACATACATGTAGGCCATCATACCCATAGTTATCCACATTATATATACAAGAAACGCAATGAATTCAATTCGAATCTCAGCTCGCATTTGTTCTTTATTTCGGTACGAAGATTTATCACGACGAAGAGTTATGAGATATGATCTTTACAAATTTCAGTCCAGGCACTGAGGATCCTGGCTTCTTACGTTCAAACTTTTTCTATTGCCAGCAAACTATGTTAACATAACATTGGCACCTCATAGGACAAACATAAACAAAATATATTTTTTTAACTTGCATGCAACTGCATGTGTTCATTGGATATTATCACGGTTATTAATGAAACAGCAACCGCCTATTACAGCGCCACATGACAACAGTTTACTTTGAATTCCAAATTTGAAACTGATTCCACGTTTTACAACGACCGTTCAGATGTCAAGAGAGAATGGACGCCAGGCCACCGCATCGTGCGGCGACGAGCAGCGAAATCATTCAGATGACATCCATATTTTAGAGGACAATAACTTTACTTTTAATGCCCCTGTATCGACCAGAACACGATCATTTCGAAGGACATAACATACTCAAGCCATCAGTGAAAATCTAAGCCGACTTTTGAACGTCAAGGTTGTGTGCTATAATTCCAACATTGCTTCCACGTTCCAGACGGCACAGCAAGTATGTAAACAAATTGGATGTGTGTGAAAAGCGTAAGTAGGCCTGTCTGGGAACACTTTAACTCCCCACATTGTTCGGCGGCCTGTGGATTTTCATTTCTGTTTGCAGCAAGATGATCGAGATCTTCATCTGTCAATGAAGCGAATCTGTCGGGCATATGTGATTCTGGAACATCAACGGGCACACGCGGCATTCGCCGTTGCGTCACTTTCATCATTCATTGACATTATCATACGACCATAGTAATACTAATAGACCTGCGGCATAGAGGGCCCTTCGGGGGTCATACCCCAACCCGTGGTATAACAAGTTACAACCTATATTTTCTTATAGGTATATATGTCCTCTTCATGAAAAAATAGGTTGTGGAAACTGAAAAGCGTTTTATCATATATATTTCTGCCCGTTTCCATGACAACCTATGCCATTTCTGAGACAACTAAAATTTAAAAATAATAACTTTGGTGATACTGCTTGTGGAAAGGCTAAATAAACACCAAAATGTGCTCAATTGCTCGAATATAGTCACCAAATGCAGAGTTTGTTCAAAGTGCCTAATTATCATATGTTAATTTATGCTAATATATGAAATTTGCATCGAAATTAAGTATTGTGCAACGGATAACATATTATATTTACTAAGATATAGTTTCGTTTATTTAAAAAAAAGGCAAAATGATTAGGAACAGTACTCATCAAGTTTTATTTATCATGTTTATGTGAGTATACCACTTGTATATTAATTTAATATGCTAATATGGCTATCATATGTCATCTTCGCTTAGGGAACCTTCATAACAATTGCCCATACAACTGATAAAGTCAGATAGTACTTTGTACCATGTATTCACACCAACACGTAATTTACCGTGAGCCATCCCATGGAGTCCTGCAACATAACTTATGTATCTCTGGCATCAAACTATAATTCAAGATGTCTTTTAGTAAAGGAAAACAGTATAAGTACATGTACACACTAAATACAGAAAGCTGATCAATGGTGGTCACAGTTTGGAGATTCTACACCAAGATTCAATCATCATCTTCCTCATCATCACTGTCTGTTTCAGTGTCAAAAGTGTCATTTGCACACTCATGTCCAAAGCATGCACATAATTCTGTACATGTAAGTCCTGTCTGGAGGCAATGGCACTTTCTTGCGACAATACACTCAATATCGGTGCACTACATATGAGTCAGGTTGCGTACTTCCAGTGGGGCTAGCTCATTGGTATACATCAAAGGCTTGAGGTTGTCATCATTAGACATTTCCCAGCTGTTACCATTGGGATCCCACACTGTAGGGTTAGGAATGTGACAGTTGTATTGGTGTCTTTTTGTCCAAAACCACTTCCTAGTGGTCATTACCCTATTCCGCAGTCCGAACTCTTTACTCTCCATAAGCTAACCTTTTCCTGTCTAACTTATATACATATAGACGTACTATTGTCCAAATTGCACACGTTCCTCTGTAAAATTTTGACATAGGCTGTATTAGCCCAAATAAATTAAAGAGTCCTCGGCTGGTAACTACTGAACATGTTTCGGAGCCTTTTACCCGTACATGTCTCTCTGAGACAACCCACATAATAATGAATAAATATGAACGTGGCAAATGATGAATTAGCTGAATACGTGAAGTTTTGCTCATATATGCAGACCTTCATTATGACAGAAGAATACCTGTCAAACAAATTATAATTACCAAATTTGTGTAGTACAGGTTCAGTTAAGAACAATTCTTAATGACTTATCCCTGAACCAATATGTACCCTTTCAAGCTGGACAGCTTATTCTAGTTTAACCATCCGCCAGTGTTTAACTGAAGTGGAAACAAGCTGGGGCATTATATTCAGTCCCAGTGATTGTAAAATAAACAGTTGCAGCTAAACCACCTGTATAAACCAAATGAAATCCTAACAAGGACTGCAACAATGTACATCCTGCACCAGAAATGTAAAACAAACTCCATGATGACACCTACTCCTCAAACAATCAAGCTCTATTTCATTGCCAACCATGAGTCAATGTATCAACGTAATGTGTCAGGCATGTGATATTTGAAAAAAATACTGTCACTTTTGAATATTTTTTTAATATTGTATTTGTGTCTTTTTGCCCAGAACCACTTCCTAGTAGTCAATATCCTATTCCGCAGTTCGAACTCTTTACTCTCCATAAGCTAACCTGTCCCTGTCTAACCTGTATATATATGGAATTACTATTGTCTATATTGCACATGTTCCTCTGTAAAATTTTGACATAGGCTGTATCAGCCCAAATAAATTAAAGGGTCTTCAGCGGGTAACTACTCAACATGTTTCGGAGCCTTTTACCCGTACACGTCTCTCTGAGTAGCGGCTCCTTGCCTAAGCTAAATATTCCGCAAAGACAACCCACATAATAATGAATAAATATGAACGTGGCAATTGATGAATTAGCTAAATATGTGAAGTTTTGCTTGTAAATGCAGAGCTTCATATCAAAGAAGAATACCTGTCAAACAAACCATAATTACCAAATTTTCATAGTACAGGTTCAGATAATAACAATTTGACTTACCCCTGAACCAAAATGTACCCTTTCTAGCTGGACAGCTTTTCCTAGTTAAACCATCCGCCAATGTTTAACTGAAGTGGAAACAAGCTGGGGCATTATATTCAGTCCCAGTGATTGTAAAATAAACAGTTGCAGCTAGACCACCTGTACAAACCAAGGAAAATCCTAACAAGGACTGCAACAATGTACATCCTGTACCAGAGATGTAAAACAAACTCCATGATGACACCTACTCCTCAAACAATTAAGCTCTATTTAACTGCCAACCCTGAGTCAATGTGTCAACTTAATGTGTCAGGTTTGTGACACTTGAGAAAATACTGTCAATTTTGAGTAATTTTTTAATAGTGAGTAAATGTGCATTTAGGCATGTCAGAAAAGAATGGAAGTCATTAGCATTTATGCCAAAAACATGCTATCAAAACATTTTTTCTTAACAGGATTTTAAGTACAATTAGGCAAATATTGAGTAAATGTGCATTTAGGCATGTCAGAAAAGAATGAAAGTCGTAAGCATTTACGCCAAAAACATGTTACCAAATTATTTTTTTCTTAACAGGATTTTAAGTACCATTAAGCAAACATGTAACTGTCGTAGGCGGCTGCTTGCTACCGATAGTCATTTGTATTTCAGTCAAGAGAATGCAATGAAAATATTAACCAGATATCAAGTACAATTAGGCAAGCTTGTAACTGTCGTAGGCCGCTCCTTGCTACCTGTAGCTACTCGCTACCGATAGCCCCTGGGGGTTTAACCCAAGAGACAACAACCTAGCCTAAAATGTCTGAAAGGTGAACATTAACACAGAATGATGCCAAAAGATAAAATTAAGTCGAAAAAAGGCAAGTCTAAAGTCTCTAAAATTATTGAAGCCAAACTTTCTAACCATCTCGGGATATTTACAGCAAAATTTGTAGAAATATTTGATCAAAAGTACATCTTTGAATCCTCCTGACTCAAGTTTATTGTAAATAAAAATTTGGTTCTAGATGCAAAGTCCTGAAAATTTAGAACAAATACGACCAAATCTCAAAATCTGTGAAAAAAACGTATTATATCCAATGGTATCCGAAATAATACTATCTGGGAAAGGATAATTAACTATTTCAAAGTTAAACTCATCTATTTTGTGATAGACTTTAATACAAAACCTTTCATTAGTGACCTGAATATCCACGTCCAAAAACACATCTCTGAAACCATCTGAATTGTTACCCTCCAAAGGGATATCTTTTGGGTAAATTTCTTCAGCAATTTTACTGAAATTTTGTACATTTACGCAAGCAATGTCATCAATATATCTTCCGTTGTTTGATAATTTTGTAGCCATTTGAAAGTCCTTTTTCATCAGTTTATCCATATACTTAAATTCAAGCCAGGTTAAATACAAATCTGGCAGCAAAGGGGAGCAGTTGCTGCCCATTGCAATGCCTTTTATTTGTTGAAAAACCAATGACCCGCATTGAACAAAAGTAATATCCAAAAGAAATTTTATAGCATCTATCAAAGTTTCAACAGTGTACGATTTAATGTTACTTTTTGAATATTTGTTGTGTTATGCTTTCTTTGTATATAAATTAATATTAATGTATGGTTTTCCATTATGGGTAAACATTTTGCTTATTAATTCTGAAAGTGAACTTTTGACTTCATCTATGGGTACATTTGTGTGCAGTGTAGAAAAATCAAAACATTTGATATTTTTTGCTTTTACATCTTTGCTTTTAGATAAAAACTCGGAAGAATTGCTAATACTCCAAAAACAATTTAATTCACTGCTTCTAGAAATTCCATTACAGTATTTACGAAAATGATTCCTAATTGCAGTCAAACACAATGTTCCTTCTTTTGATAATTGTTTTTCTTTTTGTACATTTTGCAGCACCGGCTATGAATCTAGATTTAAAAGGGTTTTTATGTAATTTGGGTATCCAAAACAAAAGCGGAATACAGGAATGCTCTTCAGAAATTTTGATATTAAAATTCCTTTTCATCTCATCTTTATGTGTACATATCAAATTACCAATGGACTGTTTGTGTAATTTATATACATCATTTACTATTATGTCTGAAATATTGTTTATACCACGAACTTTTTTTCAAAACATCCAGATAATATTTTTTGCAGATGATCCCAAGATTGTTCCCTGCCTTATCTATGTTGGGACTAAAAAACTTTCTTGTAGTTCTTTGACTGCTTTTGAAACTTTAGGTTGTTTTAGATTAATCGTATTGAAATTCTTAATGTGGGATTTGTAACAATAAATTATTTTTCTAGAGACTTTTTTCAAGTTTGATACCCGTCCTTTAAATTTCTGAAATTATATTTTTTCTTTCTTTGTCCATTTCATACAGTAGGAATCAAATGCATCACATGTATCCTGAAAAATACTGTCAATGTTCAACTTGGGACATATCCGAAATATTGTACCTTTTTTCATAATTTCTTTTAAACTTGATTTTTGTATGATATCCAAATTACCTGTAAATACATGTTTGTGGTATGCATCAGCAAAATCAGAATATTTACTGTTGGACATACAGTCACAATTTTGATTCGCTGCGATATCTTCAAGAGTAATTCAGAAATTATTTGTAATTCCTGATACGTTGTCCAATATTGTTGCCATATTTATAGGAAATGAATGGCGGGGGGGGGGGGGGTCTTTCATTTTGCACTCCTTGGGAATCATGTTACGAACAAATTTCAATTTGAAAAGGGACTGAGTGTTAAGTGAATTAATAATTTTGTGTTTGAAAGAAATGCTGCAATACATTTGATATAATTTTTTCTCATTAGAATCTGGTTTCCAAATAGTTGTTGTGTAGGCGTGCACAATTTCACAAAAATTTTGAGGAAATGTGTATTCTGAATCAGTAAGACCCAAATATTAATTAATTTTTGTTATGTCTCGAAATGATAGTACTTTAAGAGCTGTATGTAACTGATCAATGCCATTGTGGCACCAGATGACATATTGGTATTGTGCCCTTTTCACATGTTGCTTAAATACATCCTCAGTATGCGGTAGTTGAGCAGCTGATCGGTCTGTGGTGGAGGCAAGCGTATATCATGGCTTGTTCAAAGTAGTTTTGTAATCAGTCCCTTTTCCTGTGTTGAGAGCTTTGCTACATAAAACACAGGTATTGGGATTTAGCTTGGCTGGGGGTGGCTTCTTGGATGGCAGTGCCAGGTTCATTATTTTAGGTTCACGGTACAAAATTATCTAACCTGCAAATACATTAAAACGTGGGTGTTCTTACCAAGTCCAAGCTTCATTTTAGAAAATAATCCAGTTCACCATGTGTATATTGTCAATCATGCAACACATTTTGACAATATGCACAGTCATTCTCAATAACACTGATAGTGAGACAATCACATACCAGAGTTAGAATCCAACATGGACTTTGGAAGTCAAAGAAATGTGCCCAGATTTGTGCTGTCTGGTGCCTCTACAACACAACACATAAATTATAAAATCCTAATTTGAAGATGACCTCATTTGCATAAATTTAATGATAGGGTTTCTAAATTGTCTTCACTTCATATTTTTTTTCGGTAATATACATGCTAAATTTGCTCAAATTCCAAGAATGCGTTCTGGAGAAAGCACTATTGCACAAGCTAGCCAGACCAGACAACCCATAAACATAATGCCCCGCCCCCCCCCCCCCCCCCCCCCGGTGGCGGACCCATTAAATTTCAGTGAAGCTGTGAACGAAAAATGTTGATAAGAAAATTGGGATTCTATGTTCTATATGCTTTGAAGCACTTTTCAAGGAACTGTAACTTTTTGCATTGGTACAGCACATAATGTGTGATATACATCTCTAGAATGGCTTCAAACCCCCAACATTTGAAGCCTAATTTGCATACATGTAATGGTGTCCACTTCATATACTCAAGTAAATTTGGTATCAGTATATCCCTGGAAATATATTACCTTCATCATTTAACATTTACTCCCATTTTTGGTAATTTGGCAACTGCAGCAAACAACATCAACAAAGAGAGGTTTTTACATTGCCAAATAGATGACAAAGTTTTGCATATAATTATAATAATAATAATGTTAATCAAATAATTTCACGCCAGTTGAAAGAGTAAGGTTAGTGCCACCTTCTGACGAAATTTGGAGTGCTTATCTTCAAAATTAAGGCAGATATTAAAAAATTTGTGAAAAGTAGTCATTTTCCACAAAAATAGAGGTTGCCATAGAAACGGGCGTGTAAACATACCAAAAAACGCTTTTCGGACTCCACAACCTATTTTTCTGTAACGAGGAGACATGTGCGCACGTTTTGATATAGGTTGTGTTTTGTTATACCTTTGGTTGGAGTTGCACCTATTTTTAGGGCACTTTTGAAGCATTTGCCGCTAGCCTATAATAGGCCTACTGGGCATCAGTAGCTGGTCTGTCAGTTCATGTATGGTGCTAGCTACATTACTGCCTGTGTCCAAATCTAAGAAATGATATCAGTTGAAACCATGTTCATTGGTTATCTTAATTATCACACAGTGGTGTTCTCAGTAGGGTAAGACTTCAAAAATAGTCAAAGGGTCCCATGGGGAACCCGAATGGCCCATAATAGGCTGATGCACCACCTGCTGCCGTATCAAAAATTGATTGTACAGACGCACTTGGCGGATGGCAGCCTCCTATTGATTAAAAGTTTATTTGAGAAACACTCACACAATGTTTAACATTTTTTTTCCAAGGGACAGGGCGGTTCTACAGTGGCAGTGCGTTGGACTATTTGAACTGTTTTTGGCTACACCTTCGTTACAGAGGGTCACAGTGCGTTGTGTATTTCTCGAGTGTGTTGCGGCCCCACTACGCACTGCTTTTAGGCTTCCTAATGGTCACTCCTTAGTTACGAGGTAACATCATGATACAAGTATGATTGACGGGTGGCATTATTCTGCCAGATGGCAAAAAACATGGACGTTCAGATGTCCCGGACATGTCTGTATGTTTATTAGTGTTTTTCTCATATTTCTAATTTAGCTTGGAGCTTGAAATTTTGCAACTTTAAAAAGGTCTTTATCTTGTAAAAACCATTAAAATTTCAAATTCGCCCATGCAAACGTTTTTGGTGTCTTACCTGTCCTTAAGTTCAAATATACGAATAAACAGTGTCTTTGACAACGAGATAAGCGATAAACAGGGCCCTTTGTTCCGCGGCCCTGGCAGGTCTGGGTCCAGTAACCCCTCAAGGTCGTGTCAACTGATCGACAACTTTTGATCCAGAACTGAATACTGTTGCTGTGTCTATTGGATGCTAATATCCCAGGAGCAGAGCATTCCAAACTAATTCCCATCATAATTTTGGATAGGAAATTATTTAATAAAACTGTGAGTTTTAGAAGGACACTGCTACTCTTAATGTTTTAAATCATTTGATAATTTTATGTATTTTTGGAGACATATTTGGTGTGGAACGGTCAATCATGGAGGTAAGGTACACAAGTGCACCTGTAAAAAAATCTAATCACATGATCCCCGCCCTCATTTTCTTGGTTTTAACTTGCTGCTATCGGTATAAACTTAAAGTAGAATGCAAAGGAAGTTGTGTTTTTTTTACGTTTTAAATAGGAGAAATAAGCCATCGAAAGTCGCTTTTTTAACATGTGCATTGGGCCTAGGTTACTTGTCCAAGACCTCAAATTTACCGCCAGTGTCCGATACCGGCGTATCTGGAATTTGTTGCGATCAAAAAGGGGTCAAATTGTTGATTTGTAGGCCCAGTATCCAATATGGTGCCTGTAAATGCCAGTAACATGCATATTATTGACATGCCATAGAGTCATGGATTTTCAACTACTGTGGTAGACCAACGTCTTGAGGGAAGACTAACGTTTGACTTGCACCCCCCCCCAAAAAAAAGGAAGAAAAAAAACAAAAACAATCAATCAATAAAAAAAAAAAAATAAATAAAAAATAATAAAAAAAGTTACAAAACATAAATATCAATAAAAAAATGAAACATGAAAAATGCAATAAAACTAATCCTTTTACATGGGGAAAATACCACTAAAGTGTACCTTCGGCCCACCGTTTAACGCTCGGCAGACCAGCAGCCGCAAATATACAATTGACGCCTGCGAGTTTTATTGCTTCCCACCCGCTGTGGCCGTAACAAAGCTCCGGCGTTTGAAGTGCAGCTGGTGCTCAGTTCTTCAGATAGTAAGTCCATGGTTTACATCAGTTCAAAGGTAAAGTTAGGCAACAAATTTATACAGGCCAAACATGCCGTTTAAAATAAATTTATCTAAAGGCATTGGCTGCCTTTCATTCGCACGTGCAAATATTGAATACAAAATAATATAAAACACAGCGAACTTTATCATCTTGCCATCACTAAAACAGTTTGCTCTTTGACTACAATGCCAATAAAAGCTGCCTTTTTGTCGCTGGGTTGTATGGATAATTCCTGCTTGTACCTGTCGTGACCTGGTCAGTACACTACTTTGCTCGGGTGATTGGTATATTGGATTAAGTCAATCCAGAAGGGCAAAGGGTGTGTGCCCAAGTGGGGTGTACCGCATCGTATGGATTCCCTCGTTTATGCATCTGTGGTGTCACTCCTGGTTAAGAAATTTGGATTCTTTTCCATAGAGAACATGTTTCTATCTCTGACCATGGGTAACTTTAACAGCGGTGCACAACTAGGTCGTTTTAGTGTTCTGTAAAATCTGTCTTTGGATTGTCTTTTTGTTCTCCCGGATTAAATTGTTCACATGTGCATGCTAAATGGTGGACTAAGCCTATTTACGTCTGTGTGCCAACACAGACATTCTGTTTTTCATACCTGTCTGTCTGTCCATCCGTCTGCCCATCTGTCTTTCCTTCCTTCCTTCCTTCCTTCCTTCCTTCCTTCCTTCCTTCCTTCCTTCCTTCCTTCCTTCCTTTCTTCCTTCCTTTCATCCCCTTCCTTCCTTTTTTACCTTCTCTCTCGTTTCTTTCTCGCTTCTTTCATAGTAATTTTTGTCGCCAGTTTTCTCGAACATTTTGGCTCAAAAACTTAGACTTTTGCATGATTATACGTCTATACATAAATTTTTAATAAAGAGGAGAAAATATGGAAAAGATTATGCAAATCACGGCCATTTGCAAATTTAAATCTTCAATATCTCCCAAATATTATAGGTGCGGCTAGCCAATCTAACTTCAATTCATATGTTTGTAACACTGCACATATTTGTAACTCACATTAGACCTCTAAAAGTAAAAAAAATCAAGGTCATTATGGCATTTGAGATTTTCTGCCAGCCATAACTCGGTCAGGTGTAATCAAATTTTGATAATATTGGGCTGAAATTTATAGATATTGTAACATGCGCATTTTTGTAATTTACCTGTGATCTGTAAAGGTCAAACATGAAGGTCATTTGGACCTTTAAAATATTTATCCAGCCATAACTTGGTTAATTTTCCACCAATTATAGCCATGTTGGACCCAAATTGTAGGTATTGCAACATTGTATATTTTTATAATTTACATGTAACCTCCAAAGGTAAAAGGTCAAGGTCATTTGGAACTTTGAAATTTTTGTCCAGTAATAACTCTGCTTATTTTCGTCCAACTGTAACCATGTAGGACCCTAATTGTAGGTATTGCAACACTGCATTTTTTGTTATTAACATGTAACCTCGAAAGTTCAAGGCCATTTGGCCCTTTAAAATTTGCATGTAGCCATAACTTTGTCATTTTTTTTTGTAATTTTCACGTGACTTCTGAATGTCAAAGGTCAAGGTCATTTGGACTTTGAAGTTTCCATCTTGTCATAAGCTTAATGGAATGTGAATTACCAAAAGACAGAAGTTGTAGTATTTAATATTTACAACTTTTAAGGCACACAGACAGATTTGCTTTGAAGCAAAGCTTCTTTTCCAGTTGGATAATACTTGAAATCATGGCTTTTTCGGTGGAACTATCGTATTTCTTATTAGTTTGGATGCTGTGTTAATTTTTTATCTCCTTGAGATCGATCTAATAATTTCTCGAAGTCATTTTGAATTATTATTATTATTATTATTATTATTATTATTATTATTATTATTATTATTATTATTATTATTATTATTATTATTATTATTATTATTATTATTATCATCATTATCATTATCATCATTATCATCACATGGTCAGTTGCACTTTATACACTGAAAGAAAATAGACATATGTGTGTGTGTGTGTATGTGTGTGTGCGTGTGTCTGTCTGTCTGTCTGCTACACAGAACCAGTGCTGCAACCGCTACAGAACGAGCAATCAAACAAATAAAGAGAGACTAGGGGCCTGTAAATCCTAACAGACGCAAATATACTGGTGGACTATTAAATCATGCCAAACAACAAAATTGACAAAATTAACTATGATCATCAAGAAAAGGTTCAGGTGTTCAACATGAACAGGCTACCGATAGGCTAAGACCATCACAGATCATAAACCCCTCAGAACTTGTTGTTAACCAGAGACAAATTCTATTTTAATGTTCACCTTTCAGACATTTTAGGCTAGCTTGTTTTCTGTTAGGTCAAACCCCAGGGGCTATAGGTAGCAAGCAGCTACTGATGATAGTTTCAAGCTTGCCTAATTGTACTCAAAATCCTGTTAAGAAAACTGTTTTGATAACATGTTTTTGACATAAATGATAATGACTTTCACTCTTTTCTGACATGCCTAAATGCACATTTACTCAAAATTGACAGTATTTTCTCAAATGTCACAAACCTGACACATTACGTTGATACATTGACTCAGGGCTGGCAGTTAAATAGAACTTAATTGTTTGAGGGGTAGGTGTCATCACAGAGTTTGTTTTACATTTCTGGTGCAGGATGTCCATTGTTGCAGTCCTTGTTGGGATTTCCCTTGGTTTGTACAGGTGGTCTAGTTGCAACTGTTTATTTTACTATCACTGGGACTGAATGTAAGGCCCCAGCTTGTTTCCACTTCAGTTACCCACTGGCGCGTGGTTTAACCAGGATAAGCTGTCCAGCTAGAAAAGGTACATATTGGTTCAGGGGTAAGTCAAATTGTTCCTATCTGAACCTGTACTATACAAATTTAGTAAGTATGGTTTGTTTGACAGGTATTCTTCCTTCATAATGAAGCTCTGCATTTATAAGCAGAACTTCACGTATTTAGCTAATTCATCATTTGCCACGTTCATATTTATTATTTGGGTTGTCTTTGCTGAATATTTAGCTTAGACAAAGAGCCGCTACTCAGAGAGACATGTATGGGTAAAAGGCTCCGAAACATGTTGAGTAGTTACCCGCTGAAGACCCTTTAATTTATTTGGGCTGATACAGCCTATGTCAAAATTTTACAGGGGAAAGTGAGCAATATGGACAATAGTAATTCCATATGTATATAGGTTAGACAGGGACAGGTTAGCTTATGGAGAGTAAAGAGTTCGGACTGCGGAATAGGGTATTGACTACTAGGAAGTGGTTCTGGGCAAAAAGACACAAATACAAAACTGGTCATTTCCCTTTTACAAATACCAGATCTACTTTGCTAGGCCTTGGCCCCCCAAACATATATCAAATAGGTCATTCTTGATGAAACGCTGGCTGTCCATGCTTTACATATGCCGCATGTCTTATTCTCCACCCTATGAAATGAGTGTTCTTATTGTAGACAAAGGGAGGAACCAGACACATCAACAGAAACATACATTTGAAAGGCTGTCAAAATTTGATGCTGAGTAGCGCCCAAGAAAGCACCCTTTTCACTTGCTATAGAAGCTGCTGGCTTTCACGGTGATGATGTAGAAATCCTTAGCGTTCTTTGGATTATTATATGTATATTCCATAGCTAAAAGTAGCAGATTTCCATTAACCTACACAAGCTACAGGTTTAGAAACAAATGTCAGATATTATTTTTGTAAATAACACTGCACTAAAATAGGCAATTCAAAATTAGCCAAAATCGCATGACAAGCAATAATATACCTGCTTTCATAGCCCTGTGGACGCTAGAAACATACAAAAGATGGGTACATGGACGTTGAAATTTGCCATTATTCCATATTCCATAAACGCCTGCAGCTAACATTTGTTTTGAAGGTTACGGAAATGAACATACGTGAGCATGGAAGAAAATTCAATATTGAAGTCTACATGATAATGCCACACTTCAAAAAATGTATACTCGACCACGAAAAAAAGACTATTGAAGACATACCACATGACCCTTTATGGGTGTTTATACGTGATTTTTCTTATTGTAATGAAGTCGTCTTATTTATATTTCAATTAGACATGCCTGGCGCCCTCCATACGATAGTCAGTGTGCTCTGTCACATCTCATATGATTGGACCTTGGTATGGAATTTCTGCTGCACAAACGTTAAATAATGTCTTTATCATAGTCAAAACAGCGTTCTTCATTCCCTGACCCGGCTCGCCAATAGTGGCAGCCGTTCATCTGTACGTAACTCGCTGATCTTTATTTCGTTTGAATATGTTCTTTATTAAACTCTAGTTTCCACACCCATGGCTTGCGCGATATGTTACGTAGTGTTAAAGAAAGGCAAGGACAGACAAGAACTGCATGGGGCATTCACAAATTTTCGCCGCTGGGAGGATCAATTTTTCATTCGTAAGGGCCTCAGTCCTTTGAGGAAAAGTTAAAAAAAGGGTAAGCATTCCTGGACTATCCAAAGCATTCGACAATTTTAGTAAAAGTTGATTGGCGCCTCATTGAAAGTCTCTGCATTAAAGTATACAATAAGCTCATATTGGGAACTTTCGAGACTTCTTGGTTTGTATAATAAAAGGTGTGAAACAAAGTGTTGTATCGTAGCTGCTGTTCTATTATCTTTGGTCATGACAGACCTTGCAGACATGTTGTATAGCCGCTGGCTGGGTATCCCTTTGGCTCGAGGAAAATGCCATGTGTACCTCATGGCGATAGTGTGTGTTTGTAAGCTGACAAAAAAGCTTGTCTGGAAAAAATGCTAAACATAGCACATGCTTTTGCGAAAAACTGGAACATGACTTCAAGTTATGGAAAATCAAAAGTGATGGCAGTTAGTCAACGTATAAATTAGAACAAAGATGGAGGTTACTTAAGGTGTATGCTTTTTTCTGAATGCACTAAATATAAAATTTGATATTATATTTCTGAAAATTTAGGAGGCGCATTTTACACATGTAAGAGTGCACGCAGAGGATCAGGCAACACGTCCAAGAGGACACTTGTGTAGTATATTCTCATCGCATGATGAATTTAATAAAGTAAATTTTGGGACTAGTATTATGAAAGTGCAATTATACTCTCTAAATAGCATGGATGTTCAGTTTGCCGAAATGAATCTAAAGCAACTTTATCAATTTATATTAATCAGTATCTACAGGTGGAGCAGTTATGAATCCTGGATGCAGACCAGCTCAGCGACCTTCGATGAACTTAAATAGCCCCAAACCCAGGTCTTTTTGCATCGTTTTCGTATGAGAAACTTTCACAGACTGGTATGTGATGTATCAATCACATCAGTGCAAAGAAGTCTTTTGGGGTCTAGCCCACAACTATGATTCAGATGAGCGTGCTGTGTGGCCTTATTTTGATACTATACACACAATTTTAAAAACTATGGTTGGGTAAGGCGTTTAACAGTAAAAATCAGGAGTGGTTTCAGCCTTTCGTGCGGCACCGTTTTTCAGAGATCTGCTTTGCCCTGTTTCTCAAGATATTGACGATAAAGTGTCATTACACTGGTTCCGTTATATGAAGAAGTCTACCTTAAAAAGTTTGTAGAAAAGTGTTCATTTCATTTTTATGACTTTCATGGTGTGCAAGTGACTTTTCAAGCACGCACTGGTTGTACAAAAATTTACAAAAAAAAATGGAATGGTGGCGTAGTTGGGATTCCGAATATAAACTGTGTGTAGGGGTGCTGTTGAAGAGATCCCTCATTTCGTGTTCTCGTGTCCAACCCGGGATACACGCGGTATGACATACTTTAGAAAACTAGAGAACGAGTTAACAGTAAATGATGAGAAAGATGTATTGCATAAGGTTGGTAGTTCCTCAGTTTTAAGTAAACTAAGTCTTTTTGGGAGAAGATGCATATGATCATAGCAGATTGGCAGGAGACCTGTTCGATCACTTCCGCTTTAAAAACAAATGACGTAACCTCACCAGGAGCTATTATTGCCGACATAGCAGACTAGTGCTAAGCAAACTCCAGTTGCAGACATACCTAACACATACAATGTATGTTGGAATATAATAAATATGCAGTGTAAAAGCATTCAGACATATTTCACAAAAAATAGCATAGTATCACATTCACCAAAAACATGATATTTATCAGACATAATAAATACAAAGTGTAAAATAAGTATTTTTTTTTTTACCAAAACAATTTTTTTGGCAATAAGAATTTAAATGCACTTAAAGTTGCAGCATCCTTAATATTAATTGGTAGAACATTCTATAGCTTAGCACTCTCCTAGCTTTTTTAGCATATACCATGCACTTCCATTTAACGTTTTGGCTGTAACAAAATTTTGCTTTCATGAAGAGAGTATGTGATTGTTCTTTCCCGAAATGTGTACTGAATGTAGGATGAGGATAATTCATGTATTGCCTTAAAAAAACTTCTGTGGCCAACAATCTTTTCCGTTTGGTCAGGATACTGAGTGTGTTTGCCCGCTTGAAGAGCTCCTGGCGGTCTGGGTAGTTAACATTATACCATTTTAAGTGCCCTACCCTTTAACTTTATAATTCTATTCAAGTCTGCTTTGTTCCTGTTAATGCGTACAAGTGGACAGAAGTTGAAATTGAGATTTCCCCTGCCGCTTACCAGTCTTGATATCCGCCTGTGACCATTAAGTTGTCTTACATATTTTCTGTACATTTTGTTTACATGATTTTGAAATTTCACTTTGTCAGCCAAAGGTATTCCTCGAAGTTTAAAAGAGCTCTCTTTCTGAAGGCTAGTTTCATTCAGGTGCATGTTTACATTTTCTTTGCTGGTTATCAAGAACTGCTATTAGTTGAGGTTGGTCTTCACCATATTACCATCAAACCAAGTACTAGTTGTTTGTGCATCATATGACAATTTGTATCCGACGTCCTGAATGCTGCTCTCTGTTGCACATAAGGTATTACCATCAGCGAAATTCACCACTGTGTGTGCTTGAGATTGTTGCCAAGAATGGACCCCTGGAGACGCCTTTCATATCTCCATCCATTTGCCTGTATCTATACGAATTTTAACACATTGTGCTCTATATCAAACGTACTGATTAGCAGTTTGACTCCAACTTGGATATGGCATACGCCTTTAGCTTTGCAGCCATTAGGCCATAAGGCAGGCAGTCAAATGCCTTTGACGTGTCCATTAGCAGCAAAGCTGCTGTCAACTCAGCTGCCTGACGAATAAGGAAAAACCTCAAAGGGGCACGCTTACCATGTCGCTTTTTATCTTTAGCCCAAATAATAAATTATTGGTTTCAACTGGCTAGACCTCTATGATTTGAAAAAAAAAAGCTAAAGTCTGTAGTTATGGAAAAATATTCCAAAGGTAACAGGAGTTGTTTAAGACCACCAGTTGCCTTTTATGGGTGACTGCCTGTAGGAAGTCAGGAACGAAATTTATTTCTAAACATTAGCATTAGAAGATGAATGTTGATGTTTTGTTGATTTTTGGATCTTTGGATCTGCCTTTTGCTGTATGTAACTCTGCTTTCATTGCTGGGTTGAAATTTATGGATATTGGTAATGTTTTTCTGAGCTATTTGAGCATTGTTCATGCCTCGCTTCATGTTCTCACACAGTTTAATGAGACTGTACTGGCAGCTATACCCCATATATAAGCAAACATTAGGAGTGACAACACTTTTCGTGTACATTCAGTCATTTTATTATTGATGCAAATTTGAATGATCTTGGAGATGCATGTCAGGACACTTACGGTTTTTATCAGGGAAATCGTCGATCTTTGGTATGGGTTGGACCCACCTCAGCATCTTTCCATCGGAATGGAAATTGTGACTGTCTGATAGAATGATAAATGATATGTGATATGGGAGCTGATATTACAGGTGCAGCGAACTGAACCGGTTTGGCAGGTATCTTGTCATAGCCACAAGCTTTATCGCTATTTAACTTGCTCAAGATGACACCATCCTGGGAATTGCTCACTTCACTGAAAGCAAAATCATTGTGATTATTTGTGATACTTTTCATTTCAGTAATGCCAGGGTAATTTTTAAACCGTTTTATACCTCTGGGTTATAAACGTATTGTCATTTAGCCCTGATGTGGTGCCATCTGCCGGCTGGCCAATTTCAGCAGTCGCAGTTGTGTGGAAGGTATTCATAACTTGTGCAACTTCAGTACAATTTGTGATTTAAGTATCATTTTTGGACCGTTGGTGTCCACGCTGTAATAGTTTCTCAGCCGATAAATCATCAATAGTATACAAGATTGTGCTGCAACTGTGACAAAACCCTACTCAGAGAGCTTTGCCCGGTCAGAGATGGTGAACTGCCTTGCAACTTATCCGGAAGGGTATGTGACACTTAAATTACATATTTGTGTACAGGGTAACTGAACCATATACGCTCATGTAGACTCATGACTAGTGTCTTGCCATATTGTAGTCAACAACTAATGACTCATGTATATATATATATATATATATATATATATATATATATATATATATATATATATATATATATATATATATATATTAATGGTGGGCACATGTGATGAGACTTCGTAAAATGCAAGGTGTAGAAAACGCTTGTTATGGTAGTGATGTATGCACTCTTCACTAACGGTCACATAGTCAACTCAAGTGATCTATGTCACCAGAGCTTTTTGGCATAGTCTGTTGATCCACCGTCTGTCTGTGCGTCCATTTTCTGTCCACTATTCACATTTCTTCTCCAAAGCCATCACCCAGATTCACTTGAAACTATGTGGGAATGTGCCTTGGGTGGGTCCCTACCCAGGCGGCTCAATTATTCCGTTGATTTTTGGATTTTTTATGATTTTGTTTGTTTCATTTTTTGGCAAAATCTTCTCTGGCGAAACAGCCCATCTAGTTTCTTTAAAATTGCATAGGGACAAATTTACAATTTTTTATGTGTTGAGCGTACTTTCGACTTCTTCTCCAGAAACGTCACTGATATTTTTCTGAAACGCAGTGGATAAGTGAAGATTTTGGAAGGGGAAAACAGAGGTGTCCACTAGGTAGTGATACTGTGAATCCCTGGCATTTAACGTTTTTTTTTTCAATTTGGGTACTTTTTGGTTAATGCATGCATACATATTGACTACCATGCAAGTTAATGGGGATTGCAATGGAAATTCACGTTTTAGGCTTCCTCACCAAAGCTGTCAACCAGATTCACTTCAAACTTGGTGGACATGTTTCTTAGGTAGGTGTCTACCAACTGGATTCAAATGGTCACGCTCTAGTTATTTAAGATTTTTTAAATGAATTCTTTTGTTTAATTTTTTGACAGAACCCTAAAAACCCTTTTCTCTGGAACTGCTCAGCCTATTGCTTTGAATTGGATAGGGGGTGCTTCTGGGGACCCCGCAGACCTTACTTTGCTCCAGTCTAGACTTTGCTTATGATTCACCTGAGCGCAGGATCAGTCCTAATCTTCTAGTTTTTGGTATCTTATAACTCTAGTTTATGTATGTGAATATGGCACGTGGACAAAATGATGACGTAAATGACTGTTTATGAGTTACGTATTTTGTTTGTATCTGTTGCACCTACCACCTTAGTCTGTAATGAAAAGAAGCAATCTATTTTTGAAAAGGTTAAATCGACATGCTTATCACGCATACCTATATTATAGATATCTGGCGGATTTAATCAAATAAAATGTATGATAACTTTCGTCATTTCTGATACTCTTTCAACAAAACGCAATTATGCATACGTTTCCCATACCTTACATTAATCTAAAAAAATAAAGTATGCCATCCCTTTAAAGTCAATCTCGTAGCCACAACCACATAAGCCTATCAATTAGGATCAGGGCGTAAAAGCATAGTTTTCATAGATTTTGTCAATCCTATCTATACCCAGGGAAATACTACACTGACACCGGTTTGTGTTTTTCCTCCATGACTATGGGGTTATTGATCACATTTATTAAAATACGTCAAATTTTTATGTTTTGTTCATTACTTTTGCTTGCGTCACGTGCTTTTGTGGCAAAAATATTTAATTACCATTTTTATGTCGAAATAAGTCATTCACTGCGTGACCCAAAGGGCTCTTTGTCACTTAACTGGTAAATGGATAAGTGCTTTCGCCGCAATCAATTATTGAATTGGTCACAAAGTCGGTAAGCATAACGTACATGATAATTAAACTAGATCACTTCCAATGTTATAAATGGAGGGCTTAAAATTAACAGCATGACGGAATACTCGTTTATACAACTCCCCTGTACCGTCAACTTATAACTGATTCAAATGAATCGTCAGTTATTGTTCTTGATAACTAATCTATGGATTTTACTTATGCGAAAACAGATACACAAGAACAGATTATGGCCATTTTTATAAGCATAACGATTTTCCATCAGTCATATTTTGTAACGAGTAAATAAATCCACTTCCTTTCCTTTAGAAATATAGATGTAACAGAGCTACTGTAGGCCGTCTAAATGGGAAACAAAGGGTCATTAAATCATGGAAGAGAGCATTAGTAAGTGAAAGCCTCTTTTTCCCCCGGATACCTCCCATGATCTACAGCAGGTTTGTCAATAGACTGCCATCAAGCACATTTACCATAAAACTTCATTATTCACTTTCTGGCAAGTGTTTTTGACTAAAATGTGCACATAGCTTTTTCCAGAGGGGTGCTTTCTAAATCATCTGGGGTGTAGTTCCAGAAGGATTGCATCATGATTTAATAGTCATTTTTGTGACGCACAGCTTACAAGCCACTTGCAAAAACATTATTTTCAACTATACGCATCACACTAGCAATGCCAAATGCCTGCATAATACTAAATCTAACACCCCTGTTTCACTTCCAAGACATCGTTGCAATCGTCTTTATAAATCCCATTAGGATAAGATTGTTTTTAAGAATAAAAGGTACTTTTCTTGATGATTTTTTATATGCCGCTCCCAGCACGTTTCACGTACAGGTTTAATATTGATCAAGGTTTCCCTAGCTCCCCGTAGGCCATCGACGGAAAGACTGCAATAATAAATGAAGAAAGTCATGGGTGCTGGGAATGGCTACTTCTTTCAAATTTCCACTTTATTCCATAGATTTGTTTGTACTTTGTAATACTTACAGGCATAGACCTACCTATTAATTTAGTGACATATATGTGTTTGATTGTGGAAAGAGGCGTAATAGAAAATGAACATTAATCATTGTGACAAGCATAATATTGTGATTATACTTTAAGGCAGATGCAGCAATCGACTGAATCACCATTCTCGAGAAAGCTGAGATGTGAGGGAGTGTATGGATCAAGCTTGACAATACCGCAGAAGACTATTGAGTTGATATTGTTCTAACTCAGAGTTCTAGGGCTACATACTCGCTCATGAAGTATAGAAATCCTATTCCGTTCACAAGCAGTCATACCACAGGACATTTAAAACCTTCGGTGCACATGAACTGATGATAAATAAGACTTGATTAAACTGTTGACCTCATATGTTTGTTTATGTTAAAACGGTTTTCATGGACTTAACCAGTCTCCCAAAAGCGATAGTTATTCGGGAAAGGTCGTTATAAGCAGATCGCATTTTCTTAGAATTCACAAGAAAAATAGTGTAGCATAGATAATCTACTCTGCTTTCCATTGTCAGGAATTTCCAATCGCAAGTCTTTCACTTTGCTGCCACACTTTCTAATTACATTTACATTGACAATTAACCAGTCGCAAAATCACGAATTTTGAATGAAACATGAATCAATGAAAGAACTAATCGCACAAAGCACAGATGATCGTGCGCCTGCCCCTTTTCTTTGTAATGCCCTGCTGATTGGCCCAGTACTTATTTGTGAAAAGGTCAAAATAAACTAATTGAAATGCAGTTAACTGTTACGACTTTCAGTAAGAGATAATACAAATTTTCGTTGTCAACTTTGCTATTACAGTAACCTAAATAAAAAAAAAAAAAAAAAACCCTAAACAACAAAACAAAACAAAACAAAACAAGCAAACAAAGGAAAAAAAAACTTCAGTAATTTCTGGACAAAGAAGGCCCGTCACATAT
Source organism: Hermodice carunculata (assembly GCA_964020975.1). Taxonomy (NCBI): domain Eukaryota; kingdom Metazoa; phylum Annelida; class Polychaeta; order Eunicida; family Amphinomidae; genus Hermodice; species Hermodice carunculata. The sequence continues at coordinate 106,655,902 of OZ026613.1, forward strand.
TTTATGAGCTCGCCTCTGCTAATGGACCACCTGCAATAAGGGAGCAGTCTCAACATGCCCCATTAGCATATTTTAGTTTAATTTTACCTGCCTTAAGGGACCACCGGTTAGAAAGGTCCATATTTGTCATGTCCTGTTGGTTGTCCCTCAAGAAAGGTTTCACTGTATTTTGGAAACGTTTCCCTGGAAGTTATACTCTGTGCTTTCAGCTTTTTCGTTCAGTAAGAATAAGGCTTTGGTGGTTTTTTGTTTTGTTTTTTTTGTTTTTTTTTTTTTTGTTTTTTGGTTTTTGTTTTTGTTGTTTTTTTTTTTTTGTTTTTTGTTTTTTTTTTTGGTTTTTGTTTTTGTTGTTGTTTTTTTTGGTTTTTGTTTTTGTTGTTTTTTTTGGGGTTTTTTTTTTGGTTTTTGTTTTTGTTGTTTTTTTTTTTTGGTTTTTGTTGTTTGTTTTTTGTTTTTTTTGGGGGGGGGTTGTTTTTGTTTTTTTTTTTTTTTTTTTTGGTTTTTGTTTTTGTTGGTTTTTTTTTTTGTGTTTTTTTTGGGGGGGGGTGTTTTTGTTTTATGTTTTTTTTGTTTTTTGTTTATTTGTTTTTTGTTATGTTTTTTTGTGGGTTTTTTTTTGTCCTTTTGTTTGTGTTTTATTGTTTGTTTTGTTGAAAAGCGTCCATCGAATGTAGTATATTTTTCTACTGATATGAAGAAGGCTGAGGTTTACCTATTCGGAAAAAATATATCAGAATTTATGAAACAAAAGGTATCTATGAGAACTTATAACAGCATGGTTTGGCCTTTCAAAATCTTTTTTATATGTGTCCTTTGAGCTAAACCACAGGAAAGAGTTGTTGGATTTTTTGGCTGTCGTTATGCAAGCCTCGAAAACACAGAAAAGCCAACACCTCGTGCCACAAATGTTAAATGTAAATGCCAATCAGTGTCAGTTTTTTCTGTATCTCACCGCTTGTACGTAATAATCGCATAATGCGTTCATTGTTTATGTCATTTCCATAGATCTGCTCCCGCTTTCACGGTCGGATAATTGTGCTTCAGCGCTGATGTTTTTCATTACAAACGCGCTTCTTCCCCTATCATTTTTTCTTCTTTTTAGCTTTAGCAATTCATGCTCCATAAAGTACAGGAATCCTATGGCATAGCAAATAGCTGTGTAAATGCAACCAGAGACGAAATGCTTGCCATTTGTGCTCCGCCGTTAAAATTACTTGTGCACGCTGTGACAGATTATTTGGCAAGCATATGAGAATATTACAGGCTGTACTTGTCAGCATTTGGGAACCGCCAGGACCAGTTTCTACCTACCGCTTCTTGATATCGGCTTTACTAGACTTTTTTTTAACCAATAAGTAAATAAATTTATATACTTACTTATTTCTAAGATATTGCACTGTGAAACTTTGAAAGTAAAATAAGCATTTGTTTTTTCAAATTTTGAAGCACGGTGATAAAACTTTTCTTCCACAGACGACGGGTATGAGAAACTACGTGTACATAGAAAGGTCTGGCAGCGGCATTAAACGTCCGCTGATTTGTGATAGAGATGTGTTCCAAATTTTAACTTGGGTGACTGTTACATGTACATCTGGAACAGTAAATCATGGGTGTTCCGCTGCCTGCATGATATGTTTGATAAAGCGAATGCATTTTGATTTGTCTTGTTTGTATTTTATAGGGCCGTTCGCTTCTCTTTCAGTGAATCCCTGTTTTAATAATAATTGATTCACAATTCTTTCAAGACACATTCAAATTTGAGGACTAAAAGGCTGTGCGCAAGGGGTTTAAAACAATTCATCCAAATATCTTTTGTAGTAACATCCATGTAGCATGCAAAACCAAGGGTAACCTACTGACGGAGGAAGACATTGACTCTTATGTCCTAACGTGAACGGTTCTACGGCCCCGTTTGCGCATGAATTTAAAATGGTATTTTCAACACAGGCCTATGAAGGAGTAAAGCGGCTACGGACTTTCGGTAGCTATAATAGCACGATGGCAAGAGGGACCTGAAATTGTAACAGATACTTTTAAAAGTTTAAGATCAAAAACCAAGAAAGGTAACTATCATTTTATTAAAAAAAAAAAAAAAGTCAATCATACCGTCAACGTTCCTGATTAAGCTCTTTTGGGTCTCTACGCTTGAATAGGTCTCTAGGTATAGCTTTGAAAAGATACAGACACTCGCTATGACTGTATCTCATTACCTACAGCAATTATTACTCCGTATTGACCGGTATGACCGAGAAAATTGGTCATCGACCCAGCGAAAGTAACTTAAAGCTCTAAGAAATAAGCCAGTGAAGCCATAAATGCTGCCAGCTTGAATCATTACAGATATATTAGTGTCGCCAGACCGACGACGAGTCCCACTGTATGAGTCTTACATTGTATCGTGTTTCCATTTTATCCTGTACCAAAGACAAACCTACGCATCTGGAGATAGCCTAGCCTTTGAGAAGAGGCTACGAAATAAACCCCTTGTCTCTAGAGTATCCCTGACCACGTAGTTGTATAATAATGCTGGACACAGGTCACATGGTAGACATGGCACGGTAGTTCCTATCTAGACATCGTGGCATCTTATTTGACGTGGCACTTTGTAGGGAAAAATATATGTGTTTACTTGAATTAATGGTTGGCGGGAGTAATTTCATGGGTGATTTAAAGTGAAACGTCAGATATCTTCAATGTATTGAATTTGGTGTTAACAGATACGTATCAACGCCTAAAAAGCTGATAAATTGAAAGACTGCGCAGTTCAGACAGGAAAACATATTATATACGCCATGGCAAACTGTTATATGTGACATCCTCGTGTTGTCAGCTGCAAGTCTGGCTTAACCTGGGACCTGAGAGACCAATATTTACCGCGGCCTTCGGTCTAGGTGAATATTCGTGTTATCCGGTCCCCAGAACCATGTATTGACCTCATTCAAAGATAATATATTTGTATAATATTACATTTCTGCAAGTTTCCATAATGCACAAAAACAAAAACAAAACAAAAACAAAAACAAAAAAAAACAAAAAATTAAAAATGAGTAGTGAAGCAAAATAAAGATATGCCACTGAACAAAGCTTCTGGTTTTGACGGAGTAGGATCTGGGCTTCAGAGACTTACTGCATCAAATATCTCAATACCGGTGACAATATACAATTATAGTCTTTGGATGAGGTCTATACATAGGTCTATCGACCTCTCATAAACGTACACCTCGACCTTCGGCCTCGGTATATGTGGGTGTGGACAGGTCGGTAGGCCCATGTAAAGACCGAATTCAAGGACTTTAACTGTTTTTCTCATATATTATGCATCTTAGCAATTATTAGTGTCAAAGATTCAAGTTCAACACAGCAGACTGATCCTTACCAAATTATCCCAACCAGCTCAAGTAATCAAGGTGAGCGCTACCCAGCATGGTATTTTGTCGCACAACGTGATTGGCTGAAAGTTACTGAAGACGCATCCGGTTATGCTTGCATCGTTCAAGAGGTCTGGACTGGCCGTACGCGAGGTTTAGACAGGGTCCAGGGACTCGGAGACAGCAAAAGCAGTGGATCCACGTGTTGAGAGCACAACACGTGATGGTGCCTCGACCAATAGGAGAAACAGAAAAAGTTTATTCATATGACAAAGATCCGTAATATCAGCTCCACCGGCAGTGGTTCAACTGAGTGGAAGGACGCACAAATGATTGAATTTTTTTCGCAATAAAAGGTCTTGACATGGTAGACAAACGTTATACAGCAACTAAAACTCTACAATTCTGCTCTCTCGCACTTTTTAGTTTTCCAGTCACAAAACGGCCAGAAGCCAGAGGGTTAAGTTTAATGGTGCTCGGTCCTCCAGTGAGGACAAGTCGGAGGGTTAAGTTTAAAGGTGTTCGGTTCTCCAGTGAGGACAGAAGCCAGAGGGTTAAGTTTAATGGCGCGCGGTCCTCCAGTGAGGAAATATTAAAGCACCAGAGACTAATCATGTACAGGCGAATTGCTCATTTTGATATAATATCATTTGTCTAAACCATTATCTGCATGTTTTTTCCGTGTAACTGCAGTAAACCCATTAATATACCGTATTTGAAAAGTACCAACCGAGAACCGCCTTGGAATAAAACAACTGATTTCAACTAATGCCTGCAATATTAGTTTTGGGCACATGTAACTTCTTCACGCAACTTCAGTTTCTTATTTGAAGTGCTCGATCATAAAATACTATCATTTGACGGGGAATATATTTGTTATGCAGAGCCAAAACGATATTTCTTCCATTTTTTTTTAATGGAAGGTTTCAACAGGAGGAACTTTTGTTGAAATGTTTTGAATTGTAAAAATAAAGTACGGTGGAAAATTTGCCTCACGCAAGAGTAAACCCTCTGGGGATATCGCCGTCTGAGGAACAAAACACATGGTAAAGATTTAGGATACACTGGACTTCTCGCTAGCCACCAATGTCTTTTTTTTATTCGGGGACCCATTTCACATATCACAATGGGTCACTTGCCCACCCTAATTGAGAGCTCCAAATTAATTTTGTTTTCACCAGCCAAAGCGTCTCGTGAACCGAAGAATTTAATAACCAAGTATATTATGTATTTTTTATGATGATAAAATAAGTTAGGCCGATCTACTGATCAAAGCGTCTGCTAAAACGGAACAAAAAAAAAAAAAAAGGAAGAAAACAGCAAAAGCATTGATCAAGAAAAATTGATACTATATTTAATTTTATAGGCTATCGGCATTTGGCTAATGGATGGTGGCAATTCCAAGTCTTGAATAATAATGATGATGATGATGATGATGATGATGATGATGATGATGATGATGATGATGATGATGATGATGATATTAACAAAACCCCGTTGAACTATAATTTTATGATTACCTAAACTGAGACGTGGTAAAATAGCCCCTGGGGACCTAGCACTTTTGTTGTTCTCAGATTACAATGATAGAGATTACGCTCTTTCAGTACAGTGACTAAAGACACACTGATTGTAGTCACAACATTGATTCGAGATTTTCATTGCAAGGATCTCTGGTTTAAACATATTTTCATTTGAAAAAGGAGAGTGGAAAAATGGGCATGGCCCAATATAATCCCTCATCAACGACCTTCTTTCAATTACCATTATATCTAGTTTAAGATATTATTCACGTTTTCTTTGAAGCACAAATGAAAGTATGATGCACAGGCATGACATTCGGACACCCAAAGTTAAACTTAAAGGGTACAAGAGACTCCCTGGCATTCGAAGTTGAAATGAGTCCCGAGGTATTAATCTAGTAGGCCTATTTAATGTTAAAATTATTAAGGAAGCCAATTTGAGGCTGAAGGGTTATTTGCCATTATTATTTGTGGGTGCAGTAGCTATACATCCAAAATGCCACGCTACACAATGCACACTCTCGCCCTGCACTGACTTTCACTTTGTAGTCAGGGATGAATGGCAGGCGTAGAAGCATTGAGCTGAGATTGCCATAAAATGTTACGATTTTGTACAAATAGCGTGTTTATGTTCTTATTCTTACAATTCAGAGTTTTTTCCTCAAATCCGTTGGTTCTATTCTGACCTTGCTACAATGCTAGGGAGGATACCTATTGAAGGTAGCAGCATTCCTATTTGGGTCGACACGTAAAGTTTCGGTACAGGTTTTCATGGTTATAAGGTCACATCTAACACTATTTCTGGTCATAAAAATAAATCATTTCATAATGGCAACAAGTAGCGGTCTTGCGTATTGAATTGCAGGTATAGGCACCCAGAGAGGTCATTGTCCCTATAAAATAATTGTTTCTGTGACCCAGACCAGTAGCGAAAGATCTGATATGAAGTAATCATATGAATTGAAGTTGGTACGACACATCTGTATGCAAAAGGTTTGAAGGTACAATTAACAACATTCAAATTTTTCACTTGTCTCTGATTACAATAACTTTGGTTCACATTTTATAAGGAAACTGTCTGAAAGGCAAGTGACCAAAACCTTTTCTGTGTGTTTGTGTGTGTGTCCGTTACACGCCCATACACACACTCCCAGAAAACTGGAGAGGTTTTGCAGCCGGATCTTCAAATTGTGCCTAATTATAAAACTGTATGAATATGATTATGGTAGTCAGAGGGCCATTCGTTGGGTTCATATAATGAGTGATCTCGACATGGCTATCAAGGTCACGGTTTACTTTTGAAGACAAATGGATTCCAAAGTATAATTTGACAACTATTGGAACTATGTCTCATAGTTCACAGATTAATGGTCTTCTATACGTTAGGACCTGGGTAACAAACACGTATATAATTTGGAATTGTTTGTCTATTATAGCTTTGAGATTATTCAGCATTTATATATTTAATTGCCTTTAATTTGTGTTATTCTACAAAGAATGTTTTAAAACAGGCGGATAATTGCACTGTGAGCGCTATCAGCACGCGAAATGTTGAGTTTACAACCTGGGCCACATGCAAGATAAGCTCTTGTTTCATCAACAAGTATCTTGATATTTTAATATAATGATTTTGTATGTATTAGTGTATTGTATTGCACTGTGAGCGCTATCAGCACGCGAAATGTTGAGTTTACAACCTGGGCCACATGCAAGATAAGCTCTTGTTTCATCAACAAGTATCTTGATATTTTAATATAATGATTTTGTATGTATTAGTGTATTGTATATTTCAGTCATCTTGATCTATATTTTAATTTTTTCCCGAATCCGGGGGTTCAATAGTGTATCATTATCTTACCTCTTTCAGTACCAAGAACAATTTATGTCGAACTAATAAAGTTGAACTGCGCAGAATTATCCTCAGGATGACAGTCATATTCTTCGTAAAAACAACTTCCATTCAAGCTTGTAATTAAAGTAAGTGAATAAAAGAACAACCTAAACCAAACGTTTTCTTGGTGCACTCATACGTGCAAACCCACAATGACGCGTGACAGGGAGGTTCTTGCATAAAAGTGTATGAAATTACAGAAAATAGTCAATTTTGCCTGCAAATCCCTGCCATTTTAGGGACTTTTTGAGTCTCCAAAACGGGAGGCTCCCGTTTAAAACGGGAGAGTTGACAACTATGTACACTTCGAATGCATCGTGCCCGAAAAATGCCTGGGAAAGCTGTTAACTCAATCTAAAGCTTGGCTCTCGGTTTTTGTCTCATTATTATTAACAAACCACTTTCTTTTTAGTTGGGGCTTTTTGGTTTCTTATTCTTTCTGACACAAGAACCAACTGTTACTCCGGTGTTGCCTTATCTTCTGTTATTCTCTGTATAGTAGAGACAGACTCCTTTCGCAATTCTTAGAATTGAGAGTGGTGTGCGAAACATTAATAATGCGACCATAAGGTGCGCTTCGGAATTTGTCAATCAACCTCTGTTTTAAATGTAATTTATACGGTCTCAGGTGTTAAGTCTATTAATTTAGGACATTACTTCTGTCTTACTGAGTGGGTATAATAACCAAAATGTAGAGTTCTACATCAATGACGTGCTTGGTTAACTGACAGCATAGTGTAGGTACACTTTGAAAATGGGAACTCTTGTCGCAGCGCCCCCCCCCCCCAACAAAAAAAAAATGATGCAAGGCATATGGATTTGATATAAACGTACATACCGGCAATAAAGATATTAAGAGCATCTATCATGTTATAGCTATATCATTATCATATCTTTGTAAAAATTATACTGTATCTTATACTCAATAAATTTTGGACCGGAACAACTGTCGATAATCATTCCACTCACCTCCTTGGCTTGGCTAGGGTTGTAAAAGTGTGTTGTTTTGTGATTTATTGCAGTTCAATGCACCTTTACACCTAATATGTAACGATCGGTGTGATTGGTAATGGAAATGTAGTGTTTTGTAATGAAATAAGGTGTGTGAAATTTGTACCAATACTGTATAAGAGGGGCTTTTTCAAAAGTTTATTGGAAGATGCTTGTATTTTGTTTATCAATCTTTCAAGTTCAGTATATCAAGTCAAATACTTTCCGAATGCATCATAGTATATAAATATATATTACTTTCATTCTGGACATTCTGGACGTAGATCCAATATATAATCTGTGCATATAATTGAGTAGCCTAATATCAAAAGGTTAGCATAGGCTTAGGCAAACATATTTATTTTTAAGGGGCAAATTATTAAAAAACATTCGTGGCTCAGACCAATATTTAGTTCTACATAGAGTATTTTACTGATCTTCCAGGTCTTTAAGGCTGTATTGTTTCACTTTTAAATTAATGCCAACAAATAAACTTGACAACAGCACATTCATCTAATATAATTCCTTTATTCAAACTGAGATTGGCTTGAATCTGAATCTCTCTCTCTCTCTCTCTCTCTCTCTCTCTCTCTCTCTCTCTCTCTCTCTCTCTCTCTCTCTCTCTCTCTCTCTCTCTCTCTCTCTCTCTCTCTCTCTCTCTCTCTCTCTCTCTCTGTCTGTCTGTCTGTCTGAGTTCAGGCATGTCCCTCAGAAATTTCAAAATAAGTGAATTTGCACAAGGACTCACCCCCAATAACTAAACTTTTTCAGGATAATAGCAAATTCCGAATTCTTGGACTGAGATCACAACTCTTTGTTTTCATATATTTTCAGAAAAAAGGTGAATTATTGCTGATAAGTGTGTGAATGACATGCTGTGAGTTGGAGGGGGAGGCTTCCAGGACTGCCCCCAGTCCCGCGGTTGATAGAGGCATCTCCTATGAAACTGTAACTGAACCAGAACAGCTGTTGTACGAACCCATCCCTTTTGTTAATCTGCTGTATTAATCAAACATTATGTTGGATATTAACGTATGTTATGCCCACCCTCTGTGCATCATGTATAAAATGACAAAATCACGAATTGTAATGTCTTTGTTGCATGTTCATCATTTTGCCCTACTAAAAAACGGACGCCGCCATTAAATGTGTTTCCTGTCTTTGGTGTAGCCATTAAATCTCCCGAGCTATAATATAGATTGACACCATACCCTCTTCAGCCAGTCAGCTTAATGTGTTGGGTACAGCTTTACAGTCTAGCAGAGTGGGACTCTATAATACGATTGAAGCTGGGCGTGTATGGAAATCGGATCTACTTTTTGCTGCTTCGTAACTTGTGGCACAAAGCTTATGGTTTCCTGGAATTATATGCACAGCACAGCGCATGATATATGATCATCTGTTCCTGTGTTTTATGAATGCTACTTAAACGCTCGAAAACCAAATATGTACACACATATCCAATGTGGATAAGGCATTGATACGTGTATGCACGGAGTGAGAGTCCTATTATAAATGTAAAGGCAAAGTAGCACAAACAATGCTTCATCAGGGAGAGGCTGCGTGCTCGAAACATTGACAGGTAGCACATTGCTCTACAATACTACGCGCTTAGCGGTCAATGTTTGATCATTATTCAATCGATAGCCCCCTTTAATTTTCCATTTGCACTTTTATCATTCCAAAACCAAGGAGAGGTGCAGTGCAGTAGTAATAACTCAAATAAGCTTTCGTTTTACTGCTCTTGTGGCCGAAGCATTTAAAAAGAAATCTAAATAATGCCATTTTAATTTGGCCCCCATCTATTATGAAAGATATATCGGTGTATACTATCTAAATGCAGTCCATAAAGATAATGGAAAGTGATAGATGCAAAGCCATCTTATATTGAAACATTGAAATCCCTAGAATGACTCTATGTGACGGTAGTTCTAATTAGGTCATGCACGTTTTACCGAGTGGAGCTCGCCGAGTACCACTGCCCTCTTGACAATGGTGCCAATAGTTCACAAATTGAACATGCGGTCAAACCTTTGCAATCGCTATGGTAGACCCTACGGTACAAATACATAAATCCCCATCAAAGATCATCCTATTTAATCACTGATTTGCTAACACATGCAGCAAATGTAAAGAAATCGCAGTTTTACGTCAAAAAAATTGATCATTTACACCACAGAAAAGCATGTGACTTCCTTTACACAATTTTCACAACAAAACCAACATACAAATTCGAGATATGCCAAGAAAATATTTTGGAATTCTGTCTATTCATAGTCATTTTTTAAAAAAAATATGTGAACCGATGAAACGTACCTCTCGTTAGAGACAGCATGATTCAAGATACAAACTATTCACAGCATTTGAATGTTATTTCAACATCTGGGAAAGTAAGTTCCACATTTATTTCCAAAAACGTTTATGTTTGTTCAAGATCCTACCCCAGATAATTGTTTACTTTTGCATAAAATGTTAACCCTTTGGGTCGTTTTTAGAATTGAACTTCATTTCTATTGCATTCATCGGCTAGCGTACGCACTTTTACAAGCGTTATTTATAACGTCGCTGAAAGCCAAGTCATGAAAAAATGCCTGTCAAAAAGTGCAAACAAAAGCCGATGAATGCAACAGAAAGAAATTTCAATTCTTATATTTACATTGAACATAAATTTGTGTCAGTGTTAAACGTGAAAATGTAAATGATGTTTGATTTGCAGAAATGTTAGTCTCGTAATTTCACAGGAAACCTCTCCGGTTTGTTTCTTAGTGGGAGGAGCCAAGTGGGCACCGCTATGCATGCCTAATGGTTGCCTGGGAAAACAACAACACAGTGCTTGCCCGTGAGCTTTTGTGAGCTATTGCATTCATCGCAAGTTGAACTTCAATTTACTCCCTATTCCTTCTTTGCAAATAAAAAATAACTATGTAAATATTGTTAAATAAACACATTGATTTTAACAAAAATATGATATTCCACTTGTCACAGATGTTGAAATAATAAGTAACAGGTGCCAACATTTTAGGCGTTTCTTCCACCCGAGGTTCCTGAACCCGCAGGGTCACACTAACCCTCTCACCGAAAGTGCCCCTATGTATGTAAATCATCATTGACTTTAATGCTTTCACCTGAATTTCACATTTATAGAAAATATTTTTCAGGAAATTGTAGATAAGACATAATATGCGACAAGGCTAGCAGCAATGCCTTCCTTGGTTTTGGTTGGGCAGATAGAAAGTTATTAACTTAATCGTATTTTCACCAGGAAAGGGATTAGAAATCACTACCATTCTTTTTCTGATTGTTACAATACTTCAGGGTCACTATGCCAAAGCGTTATTCTCTCATTTTGAATGTTTCAAGATTATGATGTTTGCAATTATCACAATTCAGACCAGACAGAAAAACGGTATGAAGACAAGAAAAGAAGATTTGCTTCACAGCAAATCTGGGTGCCTTCAAAATGAGAACAGTTTGAAATGCTACACCTTGCCACTGTTTGACATAATCTAAATTTTATGCTTATTTACATAAATAAGAATGCTATAACTTTGATTCTTGGTTCATTGGATGTGGCCTTGTCACAAACTTATAAAGTGAAGTTTGAATGACACTACTATCTGTAATAGTTTTGAATTGATTCAAAGACTTTAATTTTGTGTCTTTTCCTAATGTGGATATATTAAAAGCATAAAACTTTGGTTTATGGTTCATCGGACTGGCTATATCACATACCTACAAATTGAAGTTGGAATGGCATTTCTATCTATAGTACTTTTAGAGGTATTCAGCTTTTAAATTTCCAAAGCATAATTTCAAATTCTACAACTTTCATTTTTTGTCCATTATATTGATAGGTGTCCCAAACCTATATGTGCCCATCAAAATTTTGTGTCTATCTGCAATAATTTGGAAGATATGGAGCTTTTAAAGTTCAGAAAGGCCCTAATTTGCATAGGTTTGAACGTGTCTATTATTCCAAATCAGAGGGTCAACTTCGCTACTAGCGCTGTTACCATGTTTAGTTTAAACAATGTCGCGTGTAGAGTGTCTGAGAAAAGCTCTGGACAAATTATGTGGCGGAAAGAAGAAGAAAGAAAGAATTTTGAGAAAACATTATATCTGGGTTGGCACCCAGACATAATGACTGAACAGACCTTGTACATTTTCACTGTATTTTGCACTGATACAAGTGTACAACACATTCCAATCTAGCCTGCTACAATAATTGTCATTATCTTACCATTGTGAAAATATGTAGCCTAATACAACTACTATCAGTATCCTGTAACAACAGCGCTCTATATATGTGGTGCTAGAAAATATAGTCTGATACAGCAGTGCTCAATATATAGCCTGGTACAATGGTGGTTAGTGTTTCACAACAACTCTGAATAGTGTTCAGCAGTTTTCAACAAAACTCGGTATACAAGTTCTCAATAGCTCTCAAAAGGTTCCCAATGTGCTCAATTGAATTTAAAAAATCTCATTTTTGCTCTCTCAGGATCAAACGTCTTACAACAGAGCATTATGTAAAACAGAAAAGTCAGTATCCTTTTGTCAGTTTTCTCGCACAACCAGTCAGTGAGTGAAGCCCCTGGGATCAAATGACCTTAATCAATAATAAGTGAGGTGATCTGTATCCAACCATCAAAGAGCACTCAGTCATTACATAATGCAGCAATGTGTGAACTTTTCCAATTTGAGCTGGTTGTAAAATACGGGCCAAGTGTAATCAGTGGTCTGGCTTTCAAAATAGGTTATCACTGGCAATGAATGCTTTAGTAGAGCATTGTCTGTAGTTATTGTGTAATGTTGCAGAAATCTTTCAGCAAAGGCTCCCCTTTTACACAATATTTAAACCACCAAGAGACAAGTTTGAGCACTTGCAAGAACTGGTACCAGAAATGTATACAAAGCAAGCTGGGGTAATATGTGAACAAGGAGCTGTCCACGAAGGCCCCGTATATCCTTGAAAAATGACAGCATTTGTTCCTGGGCCAAACTAAAAAAAATGCCCCTAATTAGCATAATTTGAAATTCTACAACTTCCATTTTCTGTCCATTACATTAGCAGGTGTCACAACCCTATTATTGCACATTGAAATTTTGTGTTTATCTGCAATAGCACAAGGTGCTGTCCAACAAGGCCCCATATATCCTTTAAAATGACACCACTTGTCCTTAGCCAAGCTAACAATGCCCCCAATTAGCATAATTTGAAATTACACAACTTTAATTTTCTGTCCGTTGTATTGGCAGGTGTCACAAACCTATACATGAACATTAAAACTTTGTGTCTATCTGCAATAGTTTGGAAGATATGGACCTTTTAAAATTTTAATGGCCCCTCATTTGCATAATTTTAAACATCATGACTATTCCAAAGCACATGGCAAAATTCCATTGATAGGTCAGTCACCATGGCAAGTTTGATGGTTTGGGGAATAACAGTGTCTGAGAAAAACTCCGGACAAATTTGGGTGCCATGGAACACGAGGAAAAACAATATGTCTGGGTTGGGACCCAGACATAACAATGTGATCTAACATCAAAAGGATGCTCAGCTAATCTTACAGCATTCTACCAGGATGACATTGGAGGCGATGGGAAATTCCACGGACTTTCTACACTTTACTGCAACAGTTGCCACGCACTTAGGCTCTTATGTCATCTTAAGTACATATCATACAAATATTGCCAGTTTAACTGGGCAATAGTCCGAATTAACGTACCTTCGAGATGGTGGTGTCCCAGCTTGACTACTGCCCTCGACCTTTGGTCTCGGGCAAAAGTCAAGCTAGGACACCACTACCTCGAAGGCTATATTAGTTTTGTTGAATTTTGAATAAAATTCAACATATAATGGTAGCAGACATTTAAGTGTTTTGATGACACACTTTGATTAACAGTATCCAGTGAGCATGTGGCTTGTAAAAGTAGCAATGGCAGTCAGAGTAGTGTTGCCACCACTTAAGTTAGGCTACACTATTCTAATTTAAAACAAGCACCACCTCAACACTTAGATGAAAAACCCTGAATTGAAACTGAAAATATTTGATTCATTGCTTGAAAACAGTGAACCATCACAGAAGTCATTTATCATATCTCTCCATTTTAGCAAAGAAGAAAATATGCAACAATTACATTTATTAAATTTTGGATAAAATTACTTGTAACTGATTGGCTTAGAGGTAACATGTGATTACCGTTTAGAATGATCTAGTGCCTGCATGGAGCAGATGCCAGGCAATAGTCTCCCTGCTCAAGAAAACTATTGCCCGCCTGGTTCCCGTCTCTTGTCAACCCTGCACTTCGGCGCGGGAACCACACTACCGGCTATGGAACAGAGCTACAGCTTGTAACTGTGTGAGCGACGCTTTTTTTGATAGCAAAATAGCCATTCTATTTCACTCTCCCCTGAATCAAACATAAAATTTACATGAAATAGCTCCAATTCCTCATTGAGCCTACTGATGGGCCTACATGTAATTTTATCCAAAATTTAATAAAACAAATAGTGACAGTTTCACCAGGCAATAGACCAAATTCTTAGTCCCGATGGTTGTGGAGTGTCCTGGCTGTCTATTGCCCAAGGCCGAAGTCACTATTTGTATAATAGTTTTAATTCCAGGAACCACAAAGCAGGGCAATAGTCTCAAGACAATTGCCTGGCGCATCGATACGTATGACCGGTAACCACAAAGTAGGGCAATAATCTCAAGACTTTTGTCTGGCGCATCGATACGTATGACCGGTAACCACAAAGCAGGGCAATAGTCTCAAGACCTTTGCCTGGCGCATCGATACGTATGACCGGTAACCACAAAGCAGGGCAATAGTCTCAAGACTCTTGCCTGGCGCATCGATACGTATGACCGGTAACCACAAAGCAGGGCAGTAGTCTTTAGACTTTTGTCTGGCGCATCGATACGTATGACCTGTAACCACAAAGCAGGGCAGTAGTCTTTAGACTTTTGTCGGGTGCATCGATTCGAAGCAGGCAATAGTCCATTTCTAAAGGCTGGTCACATGATTGCGTTAAACCAATCATATCAAAGATCTACTACCCCAAATTCAATAAATGAAATAGATATGTCACGTGCAAGCTTTTTATATCCCATTCAGACCCTTGTTGATATCTAAAGTCCAGGAGCTACGACAACGTATGCTAGGAAGGTGGATGTATCATAATGTATGTTACAGTTGATGAGACAACTAAAGCAGTACGTGGTCCCACTCCTCTAAAAATGGCTGCAATCGTGGGAAGCTATACGTACAAAAGTTCGCCTCTCACAAGAGTGCCTCAATTAGCGATAGCCTTTGGGAGTCTTGAACTAACCCAGTGCTTTGAAGGCAGACAAAGGTAAAGCATACTTTATTAATGTTTTTGTGGGAGGCGAAATAACACCGCCAGATATGAGGAAACATCAGAAGGAATACTAAGTAAATAAAGTCATCAACTTAAACATAGTCATAAATTCGAACAACACTGTGTAGAAACTTACGTCACAATCAAACTATCGTGTTACAATGTTCATGTAAAGTTTGAAAAAGAATTTACAATTGGTAAACTGACATTGAGACTGGACATTGCAACTACAACGAGATACTTGTTCGTGCCATTGTCAGTAACTCAGCTCATTTAACACTGACGTCTTTAGCACACATACGGATGGGTCCCTGTTTATATTCGGAGAACGTTGTTTTTGTCTGGGATGAATTCGACCTTGTACAGCGATTCCAGATCTGTCCACACACGCAACGCCTTCACTAATTGATGTTGGAAACATTAACAGTAGAATCAAATCTGGAAGATGTATCTGATACCTATACCTTGGTTGCGATTGTATGTTTGAACCTTTAGTCCGTTAATATGACAACATTGAGGCAAACAAGCGTACAACATTAAAAGTAATGAAAATCTTTAACACTTTCGTGATCGAACCGGTCCAGTAAAACCTGTGATTTGAAATGTCGCACGACTTACTTTATTCTTTAATGTTGTGTGCCCGTCACAAGCATTGACTGAAAGCACGAGAGAGAGAGAGAGAGAGAGAGAGAAGAGAGAGAGAGAGAGAGAGAGAGAGAGAGAGAGAGAGAGAGCGAGAGAGAGAGATGAGAGAGAGAGAGAGAGAGAGAGAGAGAGAGAGAGAAGAGAGAGAGAGAGAGAGAGAAGAGAGAGAGAGAGAGAGAGAGTGAGAGAGTCCTTCCGATTGAAGCCAATTTCAGTTTGAATAAAGGAATTAAATTAAGAATGGGATTTTCTCGATAACTTTCCCAATCAGCACATTAGTAAAAGTTGAAGTAGTCTCATGACATAGCAGTGAAAACCTTAAGAATTTAACAATGCTGTCTCAAATAATTTCACAGTAATCTAACAAATTAATCAAGGCGAAAATAAGTTAATAGGGCCTACTTTTTGTATTTGTACCATTTGTCTAGAAAAGTGGTGAGGTTGATATTAATTCGAGACTGGGAGATTACATTTTAATGACGTCATGAAAAACTGAGTAAGAAATACTGAATGGCATTTTGTAGTCTTTTTGGAACCTGATGGAATACACAGAGAGCTGTATTGGATTATAGCAATTTTCTTGCACGGCAACAACGTGATTTTCGAAACCGAATGCATTCATTGCACCGGCTGATGCTCTTTGGAGGGACTGATCAAAATGATATCAACGCAAAGTTGCTCATTTGTCTTGCCTGCAACTGACGTCGCCACCAGGCATCCTTTTAGAAGTAGCTGCAGAAATTATTTTTTTGTGAAGAAATCACGAAACAATGGAAGCCTATTAGGCCTACAAAAAAATTATAAAATAAAAATAAGACTCGAAATTTATAGGGTTTTTTTCTCGCAATTTCGACTTTTAAATCTCGAAAATTCGAGTTTTTTTTCTCGAAATCGACTTCTATATGTCGAAATTTCTGGATTTTTTTTTTAAGTAATATCGGTTTTTTTCTCGAAATTTCAACTTTTTCTCAAATTATGACTTTTTAAACCTGAACTTTAGACGTCAAAAAGTCAAAATTTTGACTTTAAAAGCTCAATTTTAGACTTCAAAAAGGCAAAATTTCGACTTTTCTCCAAATTTTGACCTACCATCTTGAAATTTCTAGATTTAAATCTCGAAATTTTACAATTTTTCTCCAAATTTCGACTTTTTACAGCTTACATTTAGACTTCCAAAAGACAAAATTTTGATTTTTTTTCTCGAAATTTTGACCTTTGAATCTCGAAACTTCTAGATTTAAGCCTCGAGAAATTTCGACATTTTAAAGCTGAAATTAAGACTTAGTAAATCGAAATTTTGTCGTTTTTCTCGAAATTTAAACTTTTTAAACCTGACTTTTAGACTTCAAAAGCTCAAAAATTCGACTTTTCAACTTTTAGTTCGATTTTAAAAAGTCGAAATTTCGAGAAAAATCCCGAGAATACGAGATTAAATATCGGAAATTAAAAGTAAAAATATCGAGTTTTCGTTTTCTTTTTATTTGGTCTTTAGAGGCTGCCGTACGAAACGACAAAAAACCGGAGAAACTAACTGTTAATGATATAATTTAAAAAGAGCTATGCTGAGTGTAATGTGTGCGTTTATATTTTTCGCATGAATAAATTAGTGTCAAATATATGGACTTATTAGTGCGGTATGATTATCTTGATAATGCTTCACTCTAATTTAGTTATCGGCTCTGAATTCAACATTTTTCAAGATACCATGGGAACCACAATTTTCAAATATTTGCAGAAAAATAACACCCTAATTATAAAACTTTTGAATGAATAATGCAAAATGAGTCTAAAATAACAACTTGAATTTCTCTGAATGCCGATGAAACACGTACAATATTGCACAGGGTTAGATCGTTAGTAAAACAACACACCTCGTCGGGTGTTTTAAAAGTCAATATAAAGCTTACTTGTACACGGTTCTTTCTTATTGATAAGTCTGTGCCCTTCCTCGTGTAATTTCATTCCACGCCTCTTCTTTCGTGCTTAGGTTTCAGTACATCGTGCCTCCCTGCTTACAGCCTACGTATTTTCATTATATAAACTTTTAATTTGTGCATATTCCGGGCATGTCTCAGAAGTATTCCTTCAACATGAAACACTGAAAAGACAATATGTCGATAAGAATATTTTTTTGTTTGTTTGTTTGTAATTCGTAACATTCCGTATGACCACGTCTAGACAAATTGAGAATTGAGAATACATCTTACTTTATCCCACTCTCTTGATCAGATTTATATGAATAGATCAGTCTATAATTAAACTGCGTTTAACAAATTTTAGGCCATGTAGATATATTTCTTTTGTGTGAGTGTGTGTTTTCACCCACTGGTACAGTACTTTTATCGTCATATTGTTACTCGAATAAGGTAGGCCTAAACGTTTTTGTGAAAAAAACGAGATTTTGATTCAGTGTCATGCCACTTACAAAAATGGAATGTGATTCATATTTCATCCGTCGCGATGTAGACAGGGTCTATCGCCGTTTGCTTCATTTTTCTCCAGATATTCTGAAGCGGACGGCTGTTGATACTGTGAACTAAAGAAGTCTTTTTGTTGCATTGAACGCGCGACAGGTTGTGTGTTGGCAAAACGTAGTTCAGGTAAAAACAAATTATATGTAGTCCTTTGATTCCTATATATAAACAGATAGTATTTATATTATACAATCACCACTGACTTTAATAGTTTGTAACGTATAAAAGCTGGCCATGATTGTCTTTCACTGAGAAGTATAATAATATGGTTTCGGCGAGAAGAAATGTGACGCAAAGGTGCAGAATAGCTTGGCGAAGCAAAGAAAATCAATGGAATGCGACACAACACGCACGCGCACATGTGCACAAACAAAAACAAAAACAAAAAACAAAAAACAAAAAAAACAAAAAACAAAAAAAAAAACAAACAAACAAACAAATAAAAAACAAACAAACAAACAAAAAAAGGCTCCTGCAGCTCGCAAGTACCAATTTAGACAGTGTCATTACCATATCCAAACCGTAGTCCTAATGAAACAAATCCAAGTCAGTTCCGACCAAAGGCAATGTTCCTTGGTGTGTATAGGTACACCACATAAATTAATAGTTCGCCTGTACCCAAAGAGTGCAAAACGTATGTCCAAAGGTCCATACGGTAAAAAAAAAGCCATGACAAGATTACGAAAAAAAAATTGTTTAAAATCGTAGGCCTATTTCAGTATATTGGCTTGAACAGTTGCATCCTTTATGTGCATATAGGACGGTACAATTCATGAACAGGGACCAAAATCTGCAGCACAATAGAGAATATGCAAGCACAGGTTCCAAATTTGTTAAAAATATGAATAAAATTCGGCATTTAAAAAGTACTAGTTGCAACGACCGTCTCAACAATGATCATCATCCATACAAGTCCACAAAGCGCCACTAACATCAACATCAATCCATCAAAAAGCCCCCTGGCCTAAAATGACCATCAACAAGAATCTAAACAACATTATTATACAATTTGATGTGTTTTAGACATGTAGCTAAAGGCATGATGTTGTTTTAAAGGAGATAAACTAAGAGTATTTCCAAAAGAAAAGTTTTTGAATGTGCAAATATTGCGGTGAAAATTCAGTACAGCGTCAGAATTTGCAGGTACACTGGTTTAAATGTCAAACATCAGTAAGAAACAAGTAATATCTGGCCTCAAAAGGCAAAACAGCAATCAAAAATTGCAAGAACAGTCAAATAGCATTACAATAGACACAAATTGTAAGTATAGCAATCAAATTTCAACTATGGTTTCCAGAGGTATTTTTGAAAGAAAATATCAATGTTCAAGAAAGCATACAATCCCACAGGTCACATAAGAAGTCATTTATTAAGGTAATAGTTTAGAATTAAAAAATATAGTATGCCATTGTAAGTCATCTGCAAGTCAGCTAAGCATAATGTAAATCTAATCCATGGTTCTGTATAGTTCAAAAGTTCAAACTGTAAAACAGTCTTAAGTATTGTAAAAATTTATCACATTTATCCGAGAAAGGGTTAGGTTTTATGAAAAGAAAGAAAGAGAGAAATCATGTTGAAATTACTAAAGGTAACTGTAAGTGCAGTGCCCTCCCTGTAACAGCTTTAAAAGTTTTCGTTGACAATCAGACATAGGTCACCTTGTCAGTCACTTGATTTAGATGCTAATTATTTAAACAGAGAGAGAGAGAGAGAGAGCGAGAGAGAGAGAGAGAGAGAGAGAGAGAGAGAATATGTATAAATTTACCCATTTATTGAAAGTAACCATATATCAGCTGCACATCAAGCACTGTGAGCCAACCTGACATGATTTTCACAATAGCAAACTATGGTCATCAGACAATTATCAAAACAGCATCAGTTCCACTACATCTGGAACACTCACTGCACTGCAATATGTGCAGAAAATACCTGAATGTTCAAAATGTTAGCAAAATATATAACAGTTCCATGAAAAGAGAAGCGGACAACAGTTTTCAATGATAGTGGTGAGGCCAAACCGAATACCAGCTCAACCTTGTCAGATCCAGCATCATTTTCGGAATAGTTAGACATGCTAATGTTCACCATCGGAAGGATCCATGACCAACAATCATGAAATTTAAATGAATGAGCTCTACCTGACTTGGTGCAGGTTACCAACATATTGACAGCGGATTAAACCAGTTTTATGTGATCCCAATCCTGCCACTTTGGAAACACCCGCATTCATTTAAAGTAGTCCTAAAACAAAATTTGGCCCTTTAATTTTAATGTAGAGTTATAAAAAGGAATTGCATGACCATAGTTCATAGACATCATCCAAACAATGACAGGCTAATTAAGAATTTTAAGTCAGATTACTATATTTGCATTAGAATTGCTTGACATGTCAAAATTTGAATTTAAACGCCAAAACCAGGTCCACACGTGGACACAGCACAACCAAATTTGATACGGACATTATATCTATAAAGAAACATGGGTAAGTTCTTCCAAGTTCTTTCTCAATTAAAATACATCACAATGAATTTTGAACTGCAAATTTGAAAATTTATGTAAAATGTTTCCACATTTCTCACATGCACATGTCTGTGAGAAATCCAGAAGTTTATATAAGTATTAGTGCACAAAGATGGCATTTCAATCACATTTAAAATTTTCGGATCACAACCTTTTAAAAAATTTATACCCTATAAATGTTTATGTCATTACTGTTGAAAATGACAGCTTTTTTGAACTTTTGGGTACCCCCAAGTGCTTTTGGTGTATATTTGGGGTATCTTTTGGTGTATCTTTCGTAGGTAAAATATCTGGTTATTAAGACAAAACATTTTGAGTAAGAACCATAAATGAGGCTCATCAGAACGACACGCCTTGTTTGTCTTGACACGCATGAGCCATTCCGGTGGTGGGAACTGTACATGAGACCTCTGAAGATGGATGATCTAGGTTAACACCTAAACTTAGCATGCGTGAAGAAAAGTTGTTGATTCAATCATATTGCGACCAAAGAAAGGGTTAAACATACACAAACTATGACGGGGAATCAGGTGGAGCCTGCCTAATTATGAATGTGGATTGTGTATGGTGTGTCCCAAGCCTGTTGTGTCGAATGTCTTGGGAACCATAGGCTAACTTTAAAATCCCGGGCATCATGTGTTGCTGGCACGACTTTGCAAACAAGTTTTGTAGCCGAAGAACATGGTTAATCAACTGTTTTTAGTAGTCGCAGCACATGCTTAATTAAACAATTTATTCTAATGCAAACCTAACAAATGTTATAACCTAGTTCCCAAGTAGCCGATAATTGAGTTTTCTCTGCAATAGGTGTCTTTGCCACCAGTGGTTGAGTCGAGATAAGACATTCCCCAAAATAAATCATTGTACAGCGTTCTTAATGTGATGACAAAAACGTATCATTTAATTATTTTCTTCCTCCAGACGAAGTCGAAGAAAACTGTTGCATCTTTTGAATTAAACAACACTCTGAGTTCCTTATAGTGGTGAATGATGACAAGGATTGAACAATCGCTTCTCATCCCAGGCCAACGGTAAAAGTATCATTTCGAAATCATACTGGACAATCGTTTTAAGTCTCCAGGTAAATATTAATAAACAAAAATTAAAATCCACAAACTGCATACAAAAACTTCGAAAATAGCAACAAAAAAAAAACAACAAACAAACAAAAAACAAAAAAAAAACAAAAACAAACAAACAAACAAACAAACCAAAACCTCACGAAAACAAAAACAAAACAAAACAAAACACCATCACTACCACCACCATCACCCAAAAACACCACAAACTCCACCAACCTCGTCCCCCCACCGCACCCCCCCCCAAAAAAAAAAATCTGAAAACAGTGGTTGTGTTTTATGCACGATACTCCATGCACATCTACCGAATACGAGATATAAAAATAGTTTCATTTGAATCTCGTGGTGACGTGCCCCGAGGGCAACGATGTGACTTTCATCAGAATGAAACTAATAATTCTGCGAAAACTGAAAACAAAGTGTCAAAATGTATTGATAAAACCCAGATGCACATGAATCTAGCAAACAAAATAGAATACATTGTGAGAGAAAAAAGTAGTTAAAATTAGAACTTTATTGACAGAGAAGTTCAAACTATCAAACTATGTCGGTTTCTGCACGATGCACACAAAAATGAGTGTGTGTCTGTGTTAAGGGACACAGAAGTTAGTGCATAAAAGAGAATCCTACATGGCTGACAGTGATATACCATTTTCTCTCACGAGGGATCGCTGTTAATGAGGAAAATTGTAACTCGCTGTCCAGGCGTGCAAGATTTTATTTATACTATGTTCAATTGGGTATTCATCGCAAAAATTAAAAGAAATGAAATGAAATAAAGTGAAATTAAAATAATGCACTAGGCCTACTTTCAAGGCCTACTTGGTGTGCGATGTTTGTTCAAACAATGTTCAGGTCACGTGCTCTACAGTGACGTACTTTTGATTTTCACTCTAAAATGATAATTCATCCTCAAACATAGCATAAATATCATACAACTATGGCCTTGTGATGGAAGCAGGGTCAGAGAGTCAGAGTCAGAGTCAGAGTCAGTTTCAGAAGAAACTTCAATTCGATCTCATATGCTGGTGTTGACAACATCAGGGAGGTGTATGAGAGGGAGTGGGCACTTGCGACCGTCCTTTCAAGCTATGTGTGTCTCGGTGTTGTTACTGCACTTTCTGAGCACTCTGTGTTTATTTTGCCGTCGAGGGCGAAAAGGGCCACACTGCGCATGCTCATTCTCCAAGCGGAACACGCACGACCACGGTAAAAGGTAAACATTGGTGACCTAGATTCTCTCGGCGCTGCACCAGCGGCACATGCAAAATCACAAATAGGGTTTCAGTCATGCTGCTACCGTAATGTATCTGGTACCACTTGAAAAAACATTTTCTCTTTACGAAATAAACAAAAGTGCTCGACAAATAAACAAATTTAGCGGCCAGAATCGGAAAAATGTAACACTCTGGTTACTTTTTCTTCGGCCAGTGCCACACATTAACTACTACTGTACCCGACCATCATTACCAGATACATGTGAACCGGCTCAATAAGGAGCCTTTGCTGATTATTTACTGTGATGTTTGCATGTTTATTTCATTAATACCTAGCAAAATTGGTGGAGTTTGCACGTTAAACAGACAATTTTGCGTACTTCATCAAGACAAACCAAAAGTGCCAATCCAATGACCAAACTTCGTACTTTGCAACTATACAGCTAGTTTCCATGCCTAAATCGCCCTCAGCTAGTTTTTAGAATGAAAAGTCGGCTACTTTCAACAGTTTTGACGCATTTGGTGGGTTTTGTTTACCCGCGACAAGCAAACACAAACAAATCATAGCGCCCAAACTGAAACGTTATTTTCTACACAACAGCGTTCATCGAACCACCGCAAAATTACACAAAAGAAAGTTAATACATATCTGTGTATGACGCAGAGCAAGAATACTGATAAGTTATGTTCAGTAAAGGTGAAATCCGTGTCTAAAATTTGTTTACAACGTGCTGCACAATTTGAGCTTGAACCAAAATGGCGCTGTTCACACGTCTTCTCGTCAGATACCGTCCTTCCAGCTGGGCAAGCTGCCGAGACCGCGAGACTTTGGGTGAGCAGATTAACTCTTTCATGTCTATTCGCCTGGAACATTTGAAGTGGGCAAGTGCCCTCTCCCTCTCATACACCTCCCTGATAACATATCATAGATCGCTAATGCTCGGTGGATTTTATGCACCTTGAGGCACCAATACTGCCCGATGTTTTAGGCCTCGGGCAATACAGGTGCTTCAGGCTGCATAAACTCAATATTGCTTCCATCACGAGGCCATCGTTACTTTATTCTATATCACCTGTTTAAAACGTTGATCTGCATTTCCCACAATCTTCTGCTTCTCTTTATCTGACACAGCAGTGTATATTTCCACCTGCTATCCGCCATTTTCTAAATGTCACCTGCGAAAGTACTATTCTGTGTCTTTCCTGACAGAGAACAGCACAGGCCTTTTCCAATTGTGCGGTTCCCTGCCTCAGAGTGGACGCTCCGTGCGTGGCTGTCTGCCATCGTCGCCACCCCTGCCCACCCCTGCCCACCCCCCACCCCCCCCCCACCCCCGCGGTCAAGTGAAGAAACCAAGCTATGCTACTAAAATTGAGGCTCAATACGTCAAGGGGTCTGCAAGATGGCACGCGATCAAAGAGGGTTCAAATCAGTAGTGCCGAGCAATATTCATTCCTCAAGGAATATTCATTTTAGGGACGGTCATGTGATTACACATCAGCCAATCACGTTTAAACATTAACAGGTAGTGGAATGTTCATAACAAAAAATCTTACAAGGGCAGAATGAAATATGGTATTTCAACCGTAAGCATGTGAGATTATATTTATTCTATGTTTAACATGGTATTTACCCCCAGACATTACTCTCTACAGGCATACTTTAATTCAACGCCTATCGGATGTGCTGTCTTTGTTTATGCTGGCCGTAGTCATAACGCGTCACATCAGCCGTACAATAGAACATGATTCAACATCACCACGCACATTAGATTTCCAGTATGTGTTAATGTGCAACGTCATTATTGATGGCGCTTCATAATAAAGTTTCGGTAATGTGACAAGCATGAAATATAGTTTTTGGTTTTAACTATCAAAAACCATAACTCTCCAACATAAAATAAACGCCAATAGCGAATGGATATCACTTTGGCAATTATAGTGACCCAGTTTTACAATTTAAGTGTATGTTAGTCATGATTTACATGTGTGTAGGATAGGTTTCATGAAATAAAATACAAGGCAGGGCGAGGGAAGACAAACTGCAAGGGAAGATAGCCCTTATATGCACATTGAACTGTATGCCCTGCATTGCTCCAGACTGAGAAAGGTTAGTGCGCCTTTCTAACAGTTGTACCGGTGTACACGTTTATGTGCATCCTAATAATTTCCGGGGTCTAGTTCGTCTGCTTGGCGAGGTCAGGCAGCGTGAAATAGAAGCTTGGTATACACTTTGTCACCGCACTTTCCTTTCACATTGCATGCCAAGAATGTCACACATCTTTTATCGGTTAAGAAAAACTGTACAAGGTGTTTATGAGGTCCCTCCGAATCTTATTGTTTTGGGAAGCGGCCGAAAACAATCACCGTGGGTCAATCTGTGGGCCAAACCATGTTTCTATGTAAATTAGCATACCTTCATGCGTACATAGTAGGCAACCATTTGCGTCCCATGCCATCCAATGCCGTGTTACATTCACCAAATGACACAAGTCGTGACCTATGTAACACACTAATGTACCATGGTAAACAGGCATTGTACAGACATGTACGTGCAACTGCTATTATTTTCATGGATGGCTGGGGCCCTTCAGCAACTGTCTCTGTAGGCGGGTTCCTAGGCCACCCTACTGCTCACTACGTGGCGCTTCTATCGCTACCGAGAGAAAGGCACGCGCGGAGCTGAGAGGCAGGGGGCCAGCCAACTGCCTCTGCTGGGAAATTACTGAAATTAAAAAATATCCCAAAACTGACTGAAAGAACGGAAAACACACCGTCAAGCACCTTTGCAGATTATACAACCAAATGGTAACACGATTAAGCAATGTTGCTAGGTTAGCACCATGTGTGGGACCTTTGGCTTATGATTAGTAACTTGCTGTGTTTAATTGCACACAGAAGTGGAGCAATTTCATTACCTGTCCTGATACATGTATGCCCGAATATATTCATAGGAAATCTGCGTCATTTTAAGTTTGGGCTTTGGCTCTTTTTTTTTTTTTTTTTTTTTTTTTTGTTTGTTTGTTTGTTTGTTTGTTTGGTACTCATTCAGGACAGGTTATGTTAAAACACGTTTCCAGATTATAAAACCAAAAGGCATCACTAGCAATGTTGCTAGGTAAGCACCATTATATATTGGACTTTTGGCCTATGATTAGCAACTTACTCTGTTTATTGTACAAAGCATGGTGTCAAATGTTAGAATAGTAGGTCTATGTCGGATATTCTACAATCATTCATAATGGTCTGATTACATTATAGCTTAGCCTTCACGAAAACATCTTTTTTAAAGGTTTACTGGTCCTTTACCGTACTTCAATATTTTTGCATGCTGAATCAGCTAGCCAGGTGGCACGTTGCGTGTCAGAATCGAGGGAGCAGTCATTATTTCAAGTACATGCAGTAGGGACCATCTTCCCCCATACTGTGGAGGAAAACGGACCTTTTACAGCAGACCTTCTCGTGTAGACCATGTTGTATTAACTTGGGACTAATTGTTGAATATTTACTTCTTAATGCTTAGTAGTTAACTGTTTTAGGCTGGTAAGGTTCCGAATAACAACTAAACAAAGTTTCTGTAAAGATAACACGCTTTTGAGTTACATTTTTCATGAAATTGTGAAGCATTGTAAGTTCAAATGAACAAAGTACTCCACTCCTTCCTAAATTACCGTCTTATCTTTTCAATGAATATAAACGGTTTTAAAAGAAAGACTGCAAAACATATGAAACTAAAGTTAATGCATGTGTATGAAACAGAACAAACGTTCTGGGTCCATCTTCCCCCATCATCAGTCCAAACCTATCTGTTTGTGGTCAGTTTAATTGGCAAGCTTACTTAGTCTTTGTTTATTTAATTTACATTCATGCCCTTATGCCCATATTATTGTTCAAATAGCAAAATTTTCAAATTCCTATTTTTGTGGTAGTTCTGGTTTGCGTCAAAGGAAAAGTGACCATGGCAGTTGGACTGGTCCTGAGGAATGCAGCAATAAATGCTGTAAATATTCACAGCCTGCCTTTCAAAACTGTCAGAAAACTCAAACGAGTTTTTAAAATGCAAACGTCAGCAGTGCAGATTGCAGTGGATTCAGCTGGCCCTATTAAAACAACAACACCCCCCAAAACAAACAAACAAAAAAACAAACAAACAAACAAACAATCCCTTCAAACAAACAAACAAACAACAAAATTTAAAACCCCAAGGCGTACCTCTTTACCTATTGTGACAGACATTACCTTGATTAATGAACTTAAGAGAAAGATAGTGGACAAAAGAAAAAAAAAAAAGAAAAAAAGAGAGGGGAGACGGGAAAGTAAACCAAACTTAAACGGTACACATCGCAAATGAAAAGGCCTGAACTCCAAGCCAGCACAAGTGGTGATACTACGTTTAAACCGGAAAGAAACCGCAGACAATCAAAAACGTGTCTGTAGAGGTACGCAAAAAACTTGAAAACTACTGCACCGGGTGTCATGAGAATTTTTACGACGACGAAGGTGACGAGAAAGAGGACTGGATAAAGTGTCAGATATGCTTACTTTGGTTCCATGAAACGTGTGCTGTGTGTATGGCAAAACCACGAATGACTTCATTGCGATAGGTGTGGAGAATAGAAACACCACATTGATCAACGAAACGAATCCTAATTGGAATTGTTATACGGCACTTACACGTAAATCAAAACTTGATAATGCATTTTAAGGAAATTGTATGTAATTCATGTTAGGTATTACGGGTAATGGTATCTTAGTTGTACTTGCTGAACACAGGCTGCCAAAAGTGTCTAGGCAAGTTAGCATAAGGATTGAAGTACTGAAGTAGTTATTTGATGATGATGATGATGATGATGATGATGATGATGATGATGATGATGATGATGATGATGATGATGATGATGATAAGATACACAAAAAACGCGCAAAAATCCCGCCCCCTCGAGAAATTTTCAGGATCGCAGCTGAAGAAATCAAGATGCAAGGACAACCAGAAACAATTAGGCAAGAGGTTTGAGAGGAGAAGATTTTTACACATTGACCTCCCCACCCTCCCCCCCCCCCCCCGCAAAAGAACGTAAATCAACGGAGCGTGCGCATTTGGTTAAACTTGGTGAGGGTATGCTTAAGAGACATCCCCACCAGGTCGTTAAATTGTTGACGCACCACAGACGACGGACGGACGACACATGTATCGACCTGCTATGAATTCAGGGGAATAACATGTCAGCTAAGCGAAACCAACATTGACTGGTGCACTGCATATGTTCAGATTCCTACAAACGTAAATCATGATGCATGCCCAGCACTGCCCTTTGTACACACATGATACGAAGGAACAGACCGAGAACTAAAAAAAAAGATTTGCTTCCAAGCAATTATATCTGTGTGCCTTTAAAAGTTGTAAATGTTAAATGCTACAACTTTTATCCTTTGGTACTTCACATTACATTCGGCTAATGGCTGCATGCACATTTCAAAGTCCAAATGACCTTGACCTTTGACCCTTACAGGTCACATGTAACTTGGGCAGTGTTACAATACCCACAATTTAAGCCCAACATGAACCAAATCGGATGCAAATTGACCAAGTTATGGCAAGATGAAACTTTCAAAGGGCCGAATTACCTTGACCTTTGCCCTTTTGAGGTTACACGTTCTTATAAAAATGTGCAGTGTTGCAATACCTACAATTTGAGTACAGCATGGATAGAATTGGAAGGAAATTGGCCAAGTTATGACTGGATGAAACTTTCAAAGGTCCAAATGAACTTGACCTTCGACCTTTGGATGTCACATGCCATTTCAAAATTGTGCAGGGTTACAACAGCTGCATTTTGAGCCCAACATGATCAAAATTTGATACAAATTGACCAAGATATGGGTAGAAGAAAGCCACCATCGAAAGTGGCCTTTGACTTTGAAATGACCTTTGACCTTGAGATGACATCTACCTGAAGTGAACCTTGACCTCAAAATGACATTTTGGCTTAAAATTGACCTTTGAACTTAAGATGACCTTTGACGTTGACATGACCTTTACATTTGAGATGACCTTTACCTTGCTATGCTCAAACTCCTATACACTCGCAACCACTTCTGCTATAGTATATGAGATAGTGACGATTTAAAGTTTTAATCAGCCCTCATTTGCGTAATTTTGAAAAGCATGACCTCTCATTATAAAAAGGCCAGACTTTATCTATAGAAGTATGATTGTGCCAAGTTTGGAGTTTCTACATTCAATACTTTTCAAATGAAGTGTCGAACAAATTTGCCTTTAAAGAAAGAAAGAAAGAAAGAAAGAAAGAAAGAAAGAAAGAAAGAAAAAAGTAAGACAGACGGAAAGAAAGAAAAAAAGAAAGAAAGACAGACAGACAGACAGAAAGAAAGAAAAAAGAAAGAAAGAAAGAAAGAAAGAAAGATGGAAAGAAAAACAATATGCCTGTGTTAGCACACAGACATAATAACTCTTAGCATCAGACGTTTGCAGGAGGCTGTCCTTTAGCGTCATGATCATGAGTGCTCGAATTCTAGGTTCCTGTATACATTCCAACACAGAAATTGAGGCCAAGCAATATAGTTCCATTAAGACGAGTCTATAACATCGTACTGTGACTCCTGAATCGCACCTTTTTTTTTCGAGAAGGAATGTTTTGCACTTTGCACTCTATGTGTCTCCGATATTGACCATCACTGCGCCATTATGTGATGCTATCAGAGTAAAAGTGCGCTTTGTTGTGAAGTACCTCCATTGTTAAAAAGAAATGGGTTACAAAAGACGGTACATCTGCTGGCTATTGTACTGTAATGCCGTCTGAACATTTTCCAATTACGCCAAACAGCATCTAGCAATCATCAAATTCCAAAAGCTTTTAACAATGTAATAGAATTAAATTTTTAGTAATTTGCCGTCTGCTTTTCAGTGCCTTGTAAGTCTGCTGTTGCATATAGGCTTTACAATGATGACTACTAACGGCTATGGAAATCACTGGCTAAAGATATACTCTAACAATTACTTTTACTCATGGTAGAACAAAATCTGATTACATGTAAAAAGTACTTGGAACTAAAAGTATGCATTTCTTAATAAATCAAAGGTGACTTACACGTCATTCCTTTGAACACCATAAATTGTTTTATCAACATTTCTACTGACAGCATTAACACTATGCACGAGAATCAAACTGCAATTGTAAAGGTATGATTTATGCTAGGTATGTTTACTCCTGTCAAAATGACTATTAAGTTTGATAACCAAAAGTGTAGGCTCTCTATTTGATTCTATTTGAGTGCGTCATGATGCAGAGACGTGAAGGATACACGCCTACAATAAGTTAATGTATGCACAGTAATATGTTATCCTTTATAGTATGTTCTAACGGAATATAGGTTGAAAGCAAATTAAAAAAAGTGTGTCGTTAGGCATGAACTATGCCATTTATACTTTGATACAGAATTACTTTGTTTCAGTAAAGTTGACAAGTATGCAGCGATGTACTTTGGATGTTTCTTGGTACTACGGCACGCCGAAAACTTATATGCGTGGCCAGCATGCATGTACATAATTGCAGATTGCGGTATATATTCTATTCGTGTGAAAAAAGCAATAAGAGATGCCACGAAACAAAGTGAATGTTAACACGGTTTTAAGATATCCATCTTACACATCGTTTGTTCAAATCAATGGTTACCCTGTGACTATTATTTCGAACATTGACGACGTTATATACGTTTGTATATGACGCAATCACCAAAAAGTTTTACTATTAAAACGCTGTAGAATAATACTCTGATCACCCACAACTTTATACGTACCGAGGATTAAAAGGCAAGCAACCATTTTCTTCTTCTCTATGTGTAATACATCACAAGAAACTGGCGTTTTAACGTTTGACGATAACTTCATTTGCTTTCCATCATACATTATCAGTTATGCCGTCCTCTTCAATATGTGATAAAATCGCCATGGTGCACGGCATGGCGATATTATCACATATTCAAGGCAAGCAGTTGGCATTGAAAAAAGAAAAAAAAAGAAGAAAAAAACAAAGCGTTCTTGTACAATTCATCATCGCCAGTTCGAGCCGCGAACCAGAATTTTGGCACCTGCTTGTCAAGGTCTTCCGTAAAGCTAAGAAAGTCCACATTCTGTCCAGCTTCTAGTAAATTTTACCTGACTCGTATTTTTCTGAAGGTTCATTGGCTTTTAGGGTGTTTATGGACATTAATGCCGCTCTTCTAGAAGACAAATCCCCTTCAACAGCACAACGTCGCTTGTTTGCCATTGCCATAGTTTTCGTCTGCTACAAGATAAAAACTAGGCTACCGCTCTATCCAACTTTCGTATACCATGTTGTGACGTGTGGCGACAAACACTGTGGTGTACGAAATATGGAACACGCCTTTTAACCCTCTTGTACAAGAAATCCAGTCTCGAACATACCAAGTCACATAAATAATACATGTGTTGTTGTTTTTCGTTTGCTCTATTTTCCTTGATTCTTAGGAAGCTTACACCATGAGAGAATACAGCTGGATTATTTCTCCTGTTGACACTTAGAGGACTTCAGTAGAAAGAAGGCGAACATTCAGTTGTTCTTGGCATGTTGATAAAAATTAATTGTCAGCAATCCACATTACTGTCTGAAGGACTCAGCAGACAACCTTTAAGTCACGTGGATAAATTGTGGTTCCTCCTCTTGCTGAAAGATAGAACGTATTGGTTGGCTTATCAGCTGGTGCAGTTTCTTGGCCGCGGGTGGAGATTAATAGATAATAATAATAATAATAATAATAATAATAATAATAATAATAATAATAATAATAATAATAATAATAATAATAATAATAATAATAATAATAATAATAATAATAATAATAATAGTAGCCAAAATCATACTTGAGACATGATCCATTTCAGTGCTGCCTGTCATAAAAAGGCGACGTTCTTTCTCTCACACTCTTCATTTTAAGTAACAACAGGGTAAAAAATATACAGAAACGACATTGATAACAGCCCGTGGCTTTGATGTGTTGAATTCAGGCTTGTTTGTTCCTGGGTTGACAATACACAACCACACAGACGGAGAACGCTCATGGATTTCATCGAAACCACACCCAGCATACCCAAGTAGGATTTTCCGGAAATAACAACAAGACGTATAAGCTATCCAGGAGGAGTCGGACATACCAGGCCTACTGGTAGGAAATGATCCCGTGACAATCTCACATGATTTCATTTTCACGGTTCAAATCAATGAACGTCCTGAGCTGATCCAGCCCCACATTTGTGTCCTGCTCCGTGACGACAATATCGTATAGTAAGGGTAACAAAGCTGAGCCTCATCCTTTCATGGATTGACAGACCAACCAGGTAGTAGATAATTAACACCTTGGTCATTGGCAGTGTGTGTACCCTGTTGCACTCTATTCTGTTACTATGGTAACCAAATAGACCCATCAGAATTTGAGTCACTTATTTAGCACTAACAACAGGGACTATGTAATTGAAGGGCAGGCCGAGTGGGGTGGAGAAAACATTGAAATTAGCCCTGGTCAATAATGCCTACAGCAATTCCACGCGTCAAAAGCTAACGTGTGCAGTCTTTAGTTTCAATGAGAGGACCACACTCTACTGATGGGGCTAAAAGGACTACAAACGGCTGTGAGAACAGCCTGTGTACACCTTATTTTGTAATTTTGCAGTAAGGCGTGTGTAATACGTGACCTTGCGAAGTAGGTTAAAGTGACACATGTGCATTCACAGTCAGATGATAAGAGACGACCGTTGCCATAAGCAATATCGAAATTGTAGTTCAAACAGGTCCTCGGACAATCATCTAAGTACGAAATTCACAAAAGTATCCCTGTAAACTGACGTTTGGTGAAAAAGGTCAAGGCCACCCAAGTACCGACAGTCTCATATCTATAGCTGTATAAAGGGGACCCTCACCGTGAGTAATATCACATCCCATGTCAGGTAAGTATACTGCGAACACCAGAATAAAGGCAATGCCATCTATTTACACATATATACCACATACATTGGTCA
The DNA here is from genome assembly GCA_964020975.1 of Hermodice carunculata. Classification (NCBI taxonomy): domain Eukaryota; kingdom Metazoa; phylum Annelida; class Polychaeta; order Eunicida; family Amphinomidae; genus Hermodice; species Hermodice carunculata. Next base: position 106,689,029 of record OZ026613.1, read on the forward strand.
TTACCCGGTCATAGCAAAGTACAGGCTCAAATACTTTGTCAGTTATCAAATGAAATTACATTCGCTTGAGTTACCCTGTCACCTGCATGATTAGGTCAAGGTAATCAGAGCAGAATTTTAACATAGACTTGCACAGGATCATCATCTTGCCTAATTTTAAAGTCTTAACTCAAACAGTTTTTTAGTTTCTACACTAAAATTCATCAATATTCCACTGTGACCATGATAATTATGTCAAGGCTATTATATGAATAACAAGGTGTCACCAGATGTGTACACGAGTAATTTCAAACGATCGATTCAATGGATTCATAGCAAATCAATTCAAAAGAACAAAAATCCTGACACAATATAAAATAAAAAATAAAAAATATATATCTTATACCATTGCCCTTTGAAGATACCTGGTGCAAACTTGCCCATCAGCATAATGACAGTTTAGATCATGATATATTGTGTCACAAACTGAAGGCCATGGGTGTAGGATCTGTAGATTGGTTCCATTCATACCTATTCAACAGACGCCAATTAGTATCCACAAATGGCGTTCTCTCAGAATTTGAAAGCATGACATGTGGTGTTCCCAAAGGCAGTATTTTGGGTCCACTGCTCTTCTCGTGATACATAAATGACATACAGATAAGCACCTCATGCAAACTGCTGTTGTATGCAACTGATTTTGCACTTCTGGTTTCAAGAAAAGACCCAAAAGTAATATCAAACATACTAAGTGCCCAACTGGAAAATATCAACAATTGGCTAAGTGACAATCGGCTCTATATGCACTGTGGTAAAACAAAATGCATCCTTTTCGGTTCAAAAAGAAAAATGAAAAAAGAAAAAAAACTTTAGAGTAGTTACTCCAAACCCTGTAATTAAATCACAACCACCTGTGAAATACTTAGGTTTACAGCTGGACCAATCTCTCTCGGGTGACAATATTATAAGTAATATTGTCAATGAAACAAATTCCCATTTGAAATTTCTGTACCGACAGGCCGACTTTTTCGATACCGACACCATAAAGCTTTTGTGTTCAGCTTTGATAAAACCTAACTTTGACTACTGTATCTCAAGTTGGTACCCATCGATTTCAGCAAAAGGTAAAAAAACAAAAAACCTGCAAATTTGTCAAAACAAAATAGTTCGTTATATCCTGCAATAAGATTCCACAAGCCATATTGGCCCAACAGAATAGAGGAAAGTTTGAATGTTAGATGTTGCTTCAAGGGCATCTCAACTCCTTAATCATGCTCACAATTATCTATTACGGAAGATGTCCATCTTACCTCAATTCTGGATTCACTCGTGTGTCAGATTTACATTCATATAACACTAAGTCAAGCGATTATAATTTTTTCATTCCATGATAAAAGACCAGCTGAATACAAAACCTTTTTCCCAAGCAACAGTATCCTGGAATAAATTACCAAATAAGATTAAAAGCTACCAGTCAAAATCCATGTTTAAATTTAATTTAAAGAGGTATCTGAAATCAAAAATGGAGTAATTTACTCCTTGATGTGTAATAACAGCACAGTGTTTTATAAGATTTTATATTGTATAGTTGCTTGTATTTAAGTAATAAATTGCATATTTTTATTACCTAAATGTTGTTCTGATGGACCCTAATGGAAATAAGTCCGTGTGACTTTCGTGGGCAATCCAAGCTCCTTAACTGCTTTTATATTGTATTTTACCTTTTGTATTTACTTTCATGTGTGCTAGTAAATCTATCTATCTATCTATCTATCTATCTATCTATCTATCTATCTATCTATCTATCTATCTATCTATCTATCTATCTATCTATCTATCTATCTATCTATCTATCTATCTATCTATCTATCTATCTATCTATCTATCTATCTATCTATCTATCTAGCTAGCTAGCTAGCTAGCTAGCTAGCTAGCTGTCTGTCTGTCTGTCTGTCTGTCTGTCTATAAAGAAAATCATGACAGCCATCAGTTTTGAGGAAAACTATAAATACATGCATTCACACTACTATGATTATACTAACCATGCTAACCGGTGTATGTATCGGTCATTACTTTATACCACTATAATTTAGGATGGCGTTCTATAGACGGTTATATCCAATTTGAATGGGCGGTAAAATCTATAGCTCAATATGCAAAACTGTTATCACAGTCACAGGTCAAGTGGCGAGCCGCTAATGAAAAGTCTGGTTTATTAGCGCCCGCCACGTGACCTTTGACCGCACGCATAAGCGTGGCCTTGATTCAGATTCAGATTCAGACTCATTTTATGCGACATAGAGGTGCATACATTGTACACATTTTGGTAATTACGCAAAAACATAAATGTTAAAAACAGAATAGATGATAGTGAATATGGAAGTAAGATACAAAAATTGTAGTCAGTTTGACCCTGATTAGGATGCTAATCATCCGCTTCCGCAAGGGCAACCTAGGAAAAGTTTCCCTGTATGTTACACCAAGTTTCAATATTGGTTCAGTCAATTACAGAAAGAATCAAAGACTAAGAACGCCGGCATTAAACTACAAGATTTCAGGTACAATTATGAAGTGCCATTACAGACAAAACAATCAACAATGGAACATGTTTCAGAATATTGGTTTCCCTAATATGTTTTAACATATCTTGAGAACCTGCAGAAGGAGTGTTTGTGATTTTTTCGTGTTATGTTTAATGGTGTATCAGTTAGTAATTTTGGGATAGAGTACCGTATGTATTTTTCAGTGGATACATGCTTTGGGGTGGGTGGGTGGAGACCATAGTGAGGAATCCTGCGATATCTCGCGGAATATGGGTGAGTAGCAGGCAAGGCTGAAAATATGTTATTAAAGTTGCCAGGTAATTCGTTTTTAGTATATCTGTTGTAAAATTTTAAAGCTTTGAGTTGAAACAAGTCAGGAGCTTTTAAACCCTTTAAGAAAAGCATATATTTGGTTTTTGGTACATTTAGACATAATTTGTTTGCAGCAAGCCAGTGATATACTGTGTTAAGTTCGGAGTTTATATTGTTTGAGATGTTCCTGTTGTTTGACTGAGGTCCAGACTTGAATTGACAAAGTGAATTTATGAGGATATAAGTATAGACACATTTGGTTTACATGGATTGTGAAAGAAGTCAAGCTGACTTATCGAGTCACTCTCCTTGTCACAGATGTTGGCGTATACTTCCTACCTTGCCTAGTGGAGGAAACCGAAGACCTCGGAGAAAACCACCGTGCATGGTTAAAGTGGTAGGAACTTTTTCCACATGCTGCCCAGGACGAGAATCGAACCCGGGTCGCAGAGGTGAAAGGCGAGCGTCTTACCGCTCAGCCAACCGTGCACCAGGATTGTGTCATCAGCATAAGTTATTGACTCCAAGTTTTTGGGTGGTTAGGTAAAGATCATTAACATAGACTATGAAAAGAAGTGGCCCAAGGATAGATCCTTGAGGGACACCGGTTGTGATATGTAATGGCTTGAAAGGGACGTCATCTAGCGTACCATATTGGGTTCTATTGGTCAAGTAGCTTTCAACCCATTTTAGAGGTGTCTCACAAACACCATAATATTTTAATTTGTATGAGAGAATTTCATGATCCAAAGTATCGAAAGCTCTAGACAGATCTAGAAAGATTGTTATGGGTATTCAACATTTATCGAGAATATTATAAATTATATCAATAAATACTAAAGTGACTGTTTCAGTACTATGAAGATGTTTGAAGCCATGTTGACTTCTGTAAAAAAAATATGGTGCGATACAAAATGGTCATAAAGTTGACGATAGACCACTTTTTCAAATACTTTCGAAAGAGTTGGAAGTACAGATTGAAGCATATAGTTATTTATAATCTTTTCATCATCCTTCCTACATATAGGTAGTACTTAAGCTTTTTAAAACACACGTGTAGCAGACGACGCATGGATTCCTGTACACGATCAAGATGATGGACGCAGATTTGGGCGGTCTTTTGGGCTCATCTCAAAAGAGTGAACTTGAAGAGGATGAATAACAACAATTAGAACAAAGTGCAAAGCCGGCAGCTACTGAGAGGAACACTAATTATGGTATCAAGCGCTCGGAGACCTGACTTGCCCGTCGTAACAAAGTATGTGACTTTATGACACTGTCAGTGCTGTAGATCTCGGCGACTTGTCGCGCAAATGCTACGCCAAAGTCATACCCGTAAAGCAAGGGAATTCACTGGCACCAAGTACACTGACTTGCTTGAGAGCTGCTATACACAAGTACATTACATCTGCGTCATACAATAGGCCCATAAATATTATCAAATAATTCAGAAAAAAAACATGACTGATATTGATAAATTTCAACAATGGCAGCAAAGAAATTCCAAAGACCCAGCATTCATGCCGCTAATGACATATTTTCTGCCCAGCGCAAGCTCTGTTTTAAAGCCGGGAACAAAAAGCCGCAGCATAAACCAAGCATCCGGGAAGGGGAGAGGGCAAAACTCAACAAGTACTTTTCTCAGTGGCACTCTAACCAGGAGATTCTCTTAAAAGCTTGTTGGTTCAACCTGTGCTTTAATTCGGTCGAAGGGGCAGGGGAGGTTGGACAACCATGACGAAAGGTACATTCGCCACGAAGCGCGATTCCGAGGGTCATGCATACGTGAAAATGAAAATTACGGAGGTTAACAAAAACCACAAGGCTGGTCACAAACAGAAACAGGGGGCTACACTAACTTCAAATATTTTTGCAGATGTAAATTTCAATACTTGCACCATTAACCTCGAGATGCTTCGTAAATAAATAAAAATGACTTGAAACGTACATAAAGGTCTTAATTGGCAAAATAGAAACATTCTTCAGTGACTAATGAATCAATAAAATTCCAGTGCTACCCTTGTTGAATTGATGAAAGCTTATCATGAGAAAACACTAATCTCATGTTGCATTTATTAAAGATATATTAGAATAATAGAGTGTTGCATTTTAATTATGATGAGCAAGCATCTAGTCCTAACATGTATGTAGATGATAATTGATAAAGGTGGCCCAATAATAACACATGGGGAAAGAAGAAGAAGAAGAAGAAGAAGAAGAAGAAGAAGAAGAAGAAGAAGAAGAAGAAGAAGAAGAAGAAGAAGAAGAAGAAGAAGAAGAAGAAGAAGAAGAAGAAGAAGAAGAAGAAGAAGAAGAAGAAGACAATAGTCATAACCGGTCACGTCAATTTGCCTGGCGGTGCCATGAAAGCACCTGCATGGCGACATTTCAAGTGGTACATAGGTCCATAGAGTAACTGGGAAACGTTTAGAAACAAAATAAGTCTTGCACAATAGAATTACAACAACAACAACAACAACAACAACAACAACAACAACAACAACAACAACAACAACAAAAATCTTCTATAAGTGACGCCTGGATTGGCCTGCATGATATCTTAATAGGAGCTAGAAATGATGTGATTGGTCAAAATAAAGTCACGCGTAAGAATAAATATTCATGGGATCAAGATGTTTGTAAATTTATCCAGAGCATCAAATAGGCAAACGTTTTCTACATGTATTGATCGAAGAGGAGCAATGAATGTTATCCTGAATCTCTGCAGTATATATGGTATGAATATATGTCAAAAATGGAAGAAATCCAAGGAAAAATCAGAGCTAAGAGAATATATATGTATATCCAAGATTCAAACTATTATTCTAAATTCGGGATACGGCTCTTAACATACTGAAGCTCACTGGAAAATGTTGAGACGCCTGAATAAAAATAGGAATTTTCCCACTGAGAATTACAGATCCGAATGATAATAAACGTACGTATATACTCGGTCAGTTGTCAGGTGCATACAGAAGACAAAGAAGATTGGAAGGCCAAGTGTTTGCTTTAAAGGGAATTCGCAGTATAAAAAAGGGAAGAAATTAAAAACCTGCCTATCCTTTCTGGATATATCAAAAGTTATTGATACCGTAAACAGTGAAAAACTGTTTATATTATTATAAGCTAATTTTGGTACGTTCGAAAGTTCTTGGTTCGAGATGGTTAATGGAGTGAAACAAGGTGTATTCTCTCCCCAATTTTGTTTTCCATGGTAATGTTAGATTTGTTTCAAATAATAAAGCAAAGGAATCTTGATGTACCTTATGAAAACTGTCGTATTCCCTGTCATCTACAGGCTGACCGCATCGCCTTTGTAGGAGAATCTGAGGACCAATTAATACGTGTGCTGAATGTACCACGTGTTTTTGTTGAAAATGGAATGTGTCCTTTCACAGTAATAAACCAAAAGTCATGGTTGTTGGAAAAAATGACGAAAATAAACGATGGATATTTGGTGATATGTATATTTCGGAGCATTAAACGTACACGTATTTAGGCATCATGTTTTCCCATTCGTTAAAAGATTCAGCACAAGTGAAGGAATTATTCGTTCCAAAGGCATCTCGCCTTCGGATTTGTTTATGCCGCATATTATCATCCCATAAAAATGTAACCCTAGTTATGTTTGACAATACTATTTGGACAAATATAATTCTTACCTCTATAACACATGGATGTGCAGTGTGGGTCTGTAGTGTGAAAGAGTCTCAGGCTACTCTCAAGTCCGTGCAGTATGCAATGGCGAGAGCTATGTTTCAGTCCATGCAGGATGCAATGGCGAGAGCTATGTTTCAGTCCGTGCAGTATGCAATGGCGAGAGCTATGTTTCAGGGCCGCTCCTTATCTACGATAATGGCTATCCTTGATGAACTGAGATGGTTACCAGTGAATATTATTTTTTGAACAGATGAGATTTTTTTTTTATTTTTCACGGTATGGAATTTGATATGCCCCATACTCGGTTGTGCAAAATTATTTTTGATATCGTAATGGGGTCCGCCAGCGACCAGTCGCCCAATGTCTGGCCATATGTTGATGAAATGAAAAAAACGTATAATATGCAAACTTATTTTGGATATCTTAATGGAGTCCACTAGCGACCAGTCGCCTAATGTCTGGCCATATGTTGATGGAATGAGAAAAACGTTTAATACCGTGTGCATGGATCGTGTTTTCCGGTCAAAAAAACTAAACTGCCTCAGTCGATGTTTCCAGTCGTCTATTGCCTACTCTGCTCGCTGGTGCCCCTGATTTAAACGGGTAGTTCTCACAAATAAATGAATGAATGAATGGATGAATAAATAAATAAATAAATAAATAAATATATATATAAGTAAATAAACAAATAAATAAATAAATATATAAGTAATAAACAAATAAATAAATAAATAGATAGTAATAATATAGTTTTCTATCTAACTATCTATCTATCCATCCATCTACCCATCCATCCATCCATCTTTCTATCTATCAATCTATCTATCTATCTCTCTATCTATCTATCTCTCTATCTATCTATCTATCTATCTGTGTGTCTGTCTGTCTATCTGTTTGTCTGTCTGTCTGTCTTCCTTCCCACCTATTTATCTATCTATCTCTCTCTATCTATCTATCTATCTATCTATCTATCTGTCTGTCTGTCTATCTGTTTGTCTGTCTGTCTGTCTTCCTTCCCACCTATCTATCTATCTATCTATCTATCAATTTGTATGTCTGTCTGTCTGTTTGTCTGTCAATCCATCTATCTATCTATCTATCTATCTATCTATCTATCTATCTATCTATCTATCTATCTAAAGACTACCTGTTACAGTAATGTGCTTTTGGGACACTCACAAATGTAACTGTACACTTTGGAAGCAATTAGCTCTGTGGTTTTAGAAGAGCCCCTTTACGGTTTCCCTTAAAGAATTAACAAAAATGCATAAAAGTAAATAATGGGGCTGTGTGAACTACCTGTCCTCAGCTGCCCTTGACATTCAACCCAAACTAAGTCAAACCAGGTCTTAGGGTACCCAGAAGTATTTGTCTGCAGTTTCAAAGCCATCACTGACAAATTTTAGAGATTGTTTTCAGGTTTCCCCCCCCCCCAAAAAAAAAATAAAACATCAAAAACATAAAAAGCAAGAGAGTGTGTCTATGTAAGGACACTTAACAGAGACTCATCCATTGTACATCCTCACCAAGTTTAAGGTAGACCTGGTCCAACATTTTGTAGAAAACTACATATACATGCATGCATGCACAGCCGTATTCCTGTAGTTGCTATAATAACACATACTCTTACCGATCATGCCTATTTAAAAAAAAAGTCAAAAATCATAAGAACACAAAAATTCACAAAAAAAATAAAACAGAAAAAATAATTTCAGCACCACCAGTTTAAGTATATAAAATGGTACCCACGGGTGTCACCGTGTAAGTTCCAAAATATAGACTTACCGGGTTTAATGATTTCTCAAGATTTTAAAAAGAAGAAAGAAAATCACAACAACAACAACAACAACAACAACAACAACAACAACAAATCCATAAATTATTGGACTGTGGCCTGTTGAATAAATTTGGTAAAGCGTCATTCAAGGTACATCCCAATCACGTTTGAAGTCAGTCTGCTAAAGACAAAACTACATGTTCATTCATGCACACTCGTAACCCTATAGTAATCATGCTGCCATGTACTCTTACTGATCGTTAAGTAATTTCCAAAAAGAAAAATCTTTAAAAGTCAGCAATAACATTACTCCAACCTAGTTAGCACACTTAGTGGGCATCCAGTCAACATACATAATTCTTAATAATTGAAAAAATACAGCCTCATCCTTATAAACAAAGTCAGGTACCTAGAAATGTCTACCCAATTTTGATGAAATTTGCCCCATTTTTTTTATATTATTTGACAAAATAAAAAAGTCACAGAAGCATCACCATTTCAACAAAGTTGGCAGAGGACACCCTGACAGCATTTGAAGAGAATTAGACGGTTTTTGAGAAGTCGAAAATTGAGAAATCATTGGACGGACAGGTTATCTTCCTTTAAAGGTCATTTTGACGGGTGATGAGTCCGTTCTGTTGCAAATTGTACAAGTGTATGGCTACCCTTCCATCCGCCAAAGGCAGAAACCTTTTGCAGCAATATGTGAAGAACATCCATTCGCTTTGTATGTTTCCTGCTGAAGTCACCCGAGAAGAACCTTTCATCTGAAGGCACGATGTTTCCCATTGAAACATTACCATTATCATTTCTTTTGAAATTTTACATTTGCATGGATAAAAAGTTATGTCTGGTTGCTTAACTTTTAAACCTCCTTATATCTAGCTTATCCTTGCAAGCTGGCTTAACTTGCACCGAAATGATGCATAAATGCAACAAAATGTGACCGTATACTGGTTGCTTAGGTATTATCATCTAGTTATCTCAACTAACCGAATTATGCGTCCCGGGTTCTGACATTCAGAGGTACACTGCAGGTTTCGTTGGTTGTGTTTCATTAAATCTAAAGTTTAAGTAACATGCCCATTGAAATACTAATTGACTGCAGTCATGCACCAGTTGGTCTACTTCAGCTGGATGGGTTCCTCTTTATAGATCCATGTGTGCGTACATCTGATCAAGAGAGTATATCAACCGCCTAGACATAAAAAGACTGTGTGAAATGTCTAGAAATTAATACACCGCCCCAATTTGCTATCTCACAACACTTTTGTTAATGTATAAAATCCTTAAAATATCTTTGCAGGCACCACAAGTATATTTCCATTCTGGTGATAATGAATAAATCGTGTTGCTGCCACCAGAGTTTGTCCGTTTCTTAACGTACGGTTATATTTCCATGTGGCAGTCGGGATGGACTGAACGTGCCAGGGTCAAATAGTCCACATTACGCTGACTTAAAATCGTTCCATATTTGATCCAACAAAAGTAAACCCGCGTTACGTAGTACTATGGTCAATGATGTTGTGAATCGACCCTACAATCACGAAAAGCATACAAAGATAACACCATACGAGACAAATCAATTGGATTACCTGGCATTTAATCATTCAACAAAAATTACAGAGTATAAAGCTGTGCCCAATTGTATACTGCTTCATACAGACAAGCAACAGCGTACTCAGCTACAGACGCAGAACCACTCTTTCGGAACAGAGGAAAGGGGAACACAAAATTTTAGTCGGGGGGGGGGGGGGGTACTCCCATGTAGGATTGTCTTGTTATGTGCCGCGGGAAAGGCCCTGTTTTCATTACTCTCAAGATTAGAAAAGCCCCCCCCCCCCCAAAAAAAAAAAAAAAATGTACACAGCTGGATTAGGATAGGGTAACAATTAGGATGCACCAATGCAGCGCTCCTTTCAACACATTACAGGATTAAAAAAGGGTACCTTTTAACACCTGGTATAAGATTAAGATAGGATATTGTATAAAAATGTCAGAGGCAACCTCCCCCCCACTCTGATGTTGAGTATGTGCCCCCCCCCCACCCCGATTCCAGTATAAACCAGTGTGGTGTAGACCTGTACGACACCCAATTGTTGGACAAAAGCTCGGGAAATTGTATACGGGTTGTATGTTCTATGGATTCGCCACTGTGTAGTCGATAAGGCATCATTTATGGCTGTCGAAAACATACTGTGGCGGTGTGTGTGCGCGCGCGCGCGCGCGTGTGTGTGTTTAAAAGTTTACCTTTGCAGAATTATCGAATGCCTGGCCATTGCCAAAAATGCTCTAGGAGCCTGCTTGTGTCTTGCGGACACTCCCCCCGCATACTACTACTACTACTACTACTACTACTACTACTACTACTACTACTACTACTACTACTACTACTACTACTACTACTACTACTACTAAGTACCACTTATATAAAAAAGCGCCGGTACCTTCGGACCTGTATTCACTATCGGGGCAACCTTCTCCACTAAGCTTTATCTTTGACTAAGCACGCGGTCTTGCCTCACATGCTCTGTGCTATTACTTGGGCGACTTCAGTGTCTGATACAAATTCTGGGGCCTACAACCGGTACCTGTATGGCGTTGTATTTACGGTTCAGGTACTGCTCACTCTGGAAAATTCCCATAACTTTTTGTAGAAATACATTCATTCGACACATGAACCTTCCTTTAACACAAAGCACACATATATTTTGGATACTATCTCTTCAAAATATCCAATTGCCTTGGCTGCCATTTTGAAAATTATAGATATCGCACCCAATGGTTTGCAAATGAGTATTGGGATGGGTTTTTTTTGGGGGGGGGAGGGATATATAAACCCGAAAGTATATATTTTGTAAATGTTTCAGAGTATCAATAATGATATGGTATATGATGTGGCTGCGATTTACTTTGGTGTCCAAATCAAGTGTATTTTTGTGCGACTGTCCCGCAATCAATGCACTGAGCAATGTTCAAAATGGCGGTCACCCCGTGGCGTCTCAAGGTATCGTGTGGCATTTGGATTTGTAACCAGCGATGATAACTGCTTCAGACACAACCGCGTGGGCAGATAAAAGTTAAGATATTAAGTCATGTTTGGCAAGTACTTTAACGACCGTTGGCCCTAGTAACTCAAGAGAACGGACACCTGGAACCTTGCGAAATATTATAACGATCACCAAACAATCGAGGCTATGCTGTTCCACCAAACAGCTGTGGCTATGCATCTATGCTGTTTCCCTGGCCCAAGTGAACCCTCAAGTTGAAACAAAATGCTGTGTTTGCGTTGACTTTATTGGAGAATAACAGCAAAAGATGGCCACTTTCTCGATAAAATCTTTCACATGGGTCGATCAATTTTTTAAGGAAGAGCGGCTTGAAAGTACTTTTAATTATTTCTTTTTGTTCCATTGATTTTAAGGTTAGGCCTTTTTAGTAGGGTGTGTCCGGTTACCGGAACCACATATATTTTTTGTTAAGCCCTAGGTAGCTTGAATATTAGTTGAAACATATTTAACATGATAAATACGGATGCTCTTCCCCTTTTAAACATTACCTCCTTTGACGTCAGTTTATTTGTTACCTGGGCACAGCCGGAGGCACTTGTAATAATAATAATAATAATAATAATAATAATGATAATGATAATGATAATGATAATGATAATAAATAAATAAATAAATAAATAAATAAATAAATAAATAAATAAATAAATAAATAAATAAATAAAAATAACAGTAACAATAATAATTTTATTCGTTGGGAAATATTTTGCCTACATTAAATACATCGAGATAACTAAGATAATTTGCATGTAATTTTAGGTAACATATACGATACACTTCTTCCCATATCCAATGATGGAGTTTACCTCATCCGTCTTTGGTAACACATAAAAACGAGATTTACGTTAAAACTGCGTAACTTCCGCTGCGTTAAGAAATATGTTTGCTAACATGCACACGGGGCAGCCACAAGGGGGCGGGATTATGGAAGTGTACAATGAGGCACCAGACATAAACTAGCCGACTTGTGTGAGTTTGCACGCTATCCAGATATTCTGTGTACTCGTAAAGTTTATACTATATTTTAAAGGTCTTCTGACTTCTGGTTCTTTCATGTCAGTAAGTATTGCGATGGACTGTTTTTTATTTTGTCTAGCCAAAGGCAATTTTTTGCGGCTAAAATATTGCAAAATTGTCTTTTGACAATTACAGACAGCCGTAGGCATTTCTTTTCTGTCCAGAAATGTATATTTCGAACTGAAAGTCATGATTCTAATACTCGATCAAATACGGATAAAGGTTAAATAAAAGTAATCTTTAAGTTCGACTTCATAGTCTGTCAGAGCTAAGATTTTCAGCCACATGAGCTCTTACATTCTTTTCTATCTGTGGCAGATCAAATGGGTTGTATGGATGTGTCTGAACTAGATAAAGTAAGTATACAACCTCAGGCCGTAGGCTGTACAAACACTTATCTTGTTCATCGCGTTGCGACGAATCATGAGCAATACCAGCGTTACATTTTTTATTCTACGACAGGAATTCATGTAGGCATGGTGCCTGTTCTCCGAATCGTTTTTTTTTAAATAAATACGTTTGAACCGTATGTGTCTAAGATGATTTAGTAACTTTCAGAAACTTATTTAAGTGGTTATTCTTGCGTTTTTTGTTATGTGTTAAAAATACAGACACATCTATATTTTTAATATCTCTGTCAAATCTACAGGGAATCAAATTGAATGTGCCCAGACAAGATAACAAGACATTGACAGGTGATTGGCCATGTTCTGGTTATTCAGTCTCTGAGTTGGCGCATGTCAATACTTAGTCAGAGGGATATATATAAGATCACGACCAGCAAGTACATCCACATCTCACACAAATATCAATTTCAGAAAATAAAGCTTGCCTACTGAGTGAAACATGACTTTACCTCAGTCAACTCTCGCGCCTGAAGACAAATTAAAAACAATACCAGACAGCACTTGATCACATTACGAACCTTATGGATGCTTATCTGGTTCACATGAAAACTGTATGGGAAAATCACCTCTAAAATAGAGGGAAACGTACCATATGAAAGCAACGGGACTGAACATTCCCTTTTGTTGTCAGTTTATCTGAACCTGCCTCCCATTCAAACTAACGTGGGAGATTTTGATTACTTATGTGCACTTTGTACATCACAGGTCTTCGATTCAAGTTATATTCTCGGTTCAAAACCCACATGGTCGCTCGGAGGTCAAACGTTGTCTCTGTTACTGTTTCTGTTCAAATTTATCGCTATCAGGAAATGTTTTGAAGAAAATCGCCGATGAGACTTATGTTGGAAAGCATGCCCCATGATAAAAACCCTCCTTGGCGTTGCTTGGGCACAATAAGCATGGCCCAGGCCAATGAGCGCCCTTGGCGTGGGTTGGGCAGAATAAGCATGGCCCAGGCCAATGAGCGCCCTTGGCGTGGGTTGGGCAGAATAAGCATGGCACAAGCCAATGAACGCCCTTGGCGTGGGTTGGGCAGAATAAGCATGGTCCAGGCCAATGAACGCCCTTGGCGTGGGTTGGGCAGAATAAGCATGGCACAAGCCAATGAGCGCCCTTGGTGTGGGTTGGGCAGAATAAGCATGGCCCAGGCCAATGAGCGCCCTTGGCGTGGGTTGGGCACCATAAGTCTGGCCCAGGTCGATAACAGTCCTTGACGTGGGTTAGGCACTTCTGTTCAAGTAAATAACCGGCGCCAGGGATGGTAACTCTGACTTAGTCCAGGTAAGAGAGGGTTAAATTTGAGAGACGTGTATTTGTCGGCTTTTTGAGATAACAGGCTTTTAAGCTGTTCCAAGGGGTCAAGGGAGACGGAAACAGGTAAAGGCTAGCGTCTTCCAATGTTAGATCAACCAAGGTCATGCCTCGTCTGGTGATGTTTAGCTTGGCATCACCCCACTATGACAGGGTCACTTCTTTTCCAGATTTAAGGCTGATAATAAGGGCACGCAACATACCTCTTACGTCGCACAAGCTTGTTCTTCTTGGAAGGTCTGGCTGGCCATGGCCAATTTTAATTTGTAACTTTTACCATTGCAGTCATTGCATACGAAAACTGGTTGACAATATTTTGTATAACCCCGGTGTATAACACGTTGATATATATGTTTCGAGGAAACGTTCTATAGGGTAATGGCGTGTTTGTAAATAAGGTAACTAATGTGAGCCTCACAGCAAGATTATTGACCGATAGCACTGATTATATTGTTAGCTTATTAGCTGGCTGGCCACATGCCGATATCTAAGCTCTTTGGTTGGTAGGCAGACTATAAAGGGGCGGATGAAAGAACGATTAGATGAAGTATAAATAAATTGGGTACCACGACTCAATCCCGCGATATGCTTCACCTGAACCTGGGTGCGGAAGAAAACATCCTTATTTTCCTTCATCCGAGACTCTTTTAATATTCGCTATATAATTACATCTTGTTTATATAATTCATTCTAGAAGATCAAAGGGATGAACATGAGCCACATTTTACTGCGAACAGTAGCCATAAGCCACAATTAGAACATGGACACAGTTGCCGTATTTTATGACATTCAGTTGCATCTGGTTTAATAATCACCGTGCTGCTCTCTTTTCCGATGTAAGTAAAAAACAATCGACGTTATACAAAAGGTAAGCTCATAATTTTTTTGCATGGTACCCTAATCGGGTGGAATCCTGGAATCACAAGTGGATGCCATTCTGCAGCTTCACAAATCAGACATTGCTACGTGCTACTCTCGATATCTCGTGTACAGTATAATCATGCATCAGAATCTCCAATTAAGACCTCGTCTGTAAAGGTACCACTTGTATATTAAGGCTACACTCGCTGTTTTGTTATCCTCAATCAGTATATATTCTCTATTAAGACCACTCACCTATATAACCACAATTTAAGTCCCTTAGGTAATAGGGAGATTCCGCTCTACATTCTGCGTCAATTTCCCCAAATTTTAAGGTCCATCGTAAACCGATACAGAACAAATAATCGGACGGTAGACTCTGAGAGCTTTGTCCTCAAAGATGACTATACGTCTGTTGGTTCAAACTAAATGATCTTCGAAAACAACCTCCAACGTGCTCCGAAAAGTGGTATTTTCATTTGAACAATGTACACGATTAGTCAGGAATGACACAAACAGAGAAACAAATAGTCCCTCCTCCCCCACATCAAAAGTGTTGAATAAAATATCAGACTGAAATTGATGCCACTTTGTCATTACCTAACCCAGGCAACAGCCAGCGTTCTGTAGCCAATTGTAATTTCTTGTCAACGCCTTACCAGGCAGACGGATAATTCAAACGCCCAACATCCGACTGAAAAATACCGTCTGTACTAGACACATCTATTTCCATTTAATGAACTTAATTTTTCCTATTAAAAAAAAAATTAAAATGTACGCATATTAGATAGCCTATTTTGGAGCGTTCAATATTGCCGTAGCGTCAGACTATGTCATCATCGGTAAATCAATTAGGACCTATCAAAAAGCACAGAAAGCTTCCCTGAGCATCTGCATTTCTCCGTGGATCTTAAAACTTGTCTCCTCAACCTCAAGGCTGTTCATAAAAATCAATAATATTAGATCCGTCATACAGTGAGTCTTTTACAGAGTAGTTTCAAATGTCCATTGTTCTGTCTAATTATCAAAATATGATTTCAGTAATTAGGTCATGATCGTGAAAAAAATGCCAGAGGTGTGGAGGATGAACCAGTTGTAAATAACAATGCCGACAAAGTATCGCTTTGATCTGAAGAAAGCCACCTTGCATGGGGGTAGTTGAGGTAGTTCCGCGAAAATCAATGGGAAGAACACATGGACTAATGGTAGTAATGCCCAAAGACTGATCTTTGAGAACAAAAAAACAAAGGAAACAAAAAAACAAAAACAAAAACAAAAAACAAAAAACAAAAACAAAAACAAAAAAAAACAAAAAAAAAAAAAAAACAAAAAAAAAAAAAAAAAAAAAACAAAAAAAAAAAAAAAAAAACAAAAAAAAACAAAAAAAAAAAAAAAAAAAATCCGAAATTAAAGGACATGTACACTCCAATCTCTTTTGAAATATATGTTAATCAACACAGTTGTCATATCTGTAGAAAATATATTAACTTTTTCTAATTATGAATAAACTACCGTGTTAAATATTAAGCCCCCAGTATTTATTCATTTTATGACAAAGGACAATCTAAGAAAAATATAACAAGTTTAAAATATGACAAGTGTATGTTTTCAAACCTGTTTTAAGTGACCACCCCAAGTGAAGGGTCGAAGAAACCTCCTGATTGAGATAACCCCTTGCAGATTTATTTAATGGAAAATGAATCAGCAATATTGTGGGTAGGGCTTTAATTGAGATGGCCCTCCCGTTAATAGAGGTGGCTGTTAAGGCAGCTTTAACTGTGCATGGAACACATGGAAAATCTAGATGGCTTTTTTCCTATAACCTCGATATGACATGTCATATTTTACTTATGATTTACATATTCAGATTGTAGTTCATGCTTATCACATGATAAAGGTAAAACTCTTGCGTTCTTCATACGGTATTCCGTAACCGGAAAAGATGGTGGTGGCACCTATGGGTTGATAACGGGCCATCCAAAGGTTGGTGAAGTATACAAATGTTATAAAGGGAGTAACCATTTGTTTAGAAGTAAGATTCGACCACAGATCGACTGTGTACTCCAAACTAGCTACAACAAACTTAATAACCTATATCATTCCAGGAAAATGGCTGCTTTCTGGAATTGAATAAAACAGAAACAAAGAAAGAAGGTGAATTCTGTTTTACATGCAGAGCAAATTGGTGATTTTTTTTTTTACAGAGATATTGTGGGTAATGGAAAAATTGCAATTTGTCACCTAGTCAGTCGGCAATTTCACAGAGTGTTAATACTCTATATCAGGAAAATATTGGCAAAGAGACGTCGGTAAATGCAACAAGTGACGATGTGAATGACATGATAAACTCTTTGAATAAGAATTGTGCACCAGGTTGCGATGGTGTCAGCACCGAACATCTCGTTTATAGAAAGTCGGATATACCGTGTAATATACTGGCTTCAGAACGCCACCTTGCATGGAGGTAGTTCCATATATTTTAAATGGTTCAGCTGTACCAGGTACGTGTCCTCTTTTAGATTACGTAACTCGAAGTGAGATCTCTCTAGTATCTCTAGCTTTTGGAAGTCAGCCTAACTGCAGACCCAAGCATCTTTACAGCCAAGACGGCATCCTCGACTACTTAAGATTTTTATTGCACCATGGAAATTTTATTCAACCGCATGGAGAAGAACATATACTGGTATAACTGCTAACGAAAGATTTTTAGTTTTACATAATATCCTGTTTTATTCTGTTTTGACCTCTGTATATTTTACTTCTATAGTCTCATTGTGTTTAGCTCGATGTATTATGTATGTTTTCCTCGAATTCGGGGCTTTTAATAAGATTATTATTATTATTATTATTATTATTATTATTATTATTATTATTATTATTATTATTATTATTATTATTATTATTATTATTATTATTATTATTATTATTATTATTATTATTATTATTATTATTATTATTATTCCGTTTACATAAAAAAAGCCGGGGTCGTGTTGAGTTTAAGTCGTACTACAGCATTTGCAGCTGCAAGGAGTCAATACTGGGGAAGGAGCATGTTCTCGTGTCTGTTCCCTTGGGGAAGCTTATTTTCGCGAACTTTGTTAACAAACCAACTAATTACAGACCTTTTGTAGCAGCAAATGACCGACGATGTCACACACACGCACGTGCTTTCACAATAACATTGTCCCAAGCATGATTGCCCGAAGGAACACACATCTCAAGCAACATCTTGTAACGGGGCAAGGAGTGGGGTATGTTTTTCTCTTTCAAACCCAACAATCGACTTTAGAAGGACTTTCTGCAAACTCAACCTCAATGTAACCCGTTTTTTCTGAAATTTCTAAATTTACAGATTCTTAATCACGGTGGTACATTGGGGTTACCTTTTTGCAAGGGTGCTTTTTTCCTGGTAACTTGTCAGCAAATCATGCTCCAGATAATGAAATTTTGCCTTGTGAAAACATTGATTTGCTTCTTTCAATTTCAGCACGGACGCAAACAAAAATTAATTTACTTCAAGGAAAGAATCATTTCCGTGTTGTGTGCGTCACAAGCAACAACGGAACAGTTTATATTTACAACGATATGCATGGCTGCCCATCGACTCGCCATCTTATGCAAACACAAAGGCAGCAAATTCCTTTCACCTGTCTGTGGCACCCACAAAGCTTTTTGCTCAGACTGCAGACTTCAGTCGTAGAGACTCTTGGTACCTGCAACTGCTATATGTGATATACATTAGCAGAACGTTGCAACTGTAGCTTATTTGTCTGATCATATGGTTATGGTTAAAGACTATCTTAGCAGTTACTAACAATAATTTGTCTCTTGGAATTTAGGTAGGGTTGGATTTTCAAGAGTGTATATATATATATATATATATATATATATATATATATATATATATATATATATAACAACTTACGATTTTATGTTAAAAAATAAAATGAAACAAACAAACGAATGCAACTAGAAACACAATGCAACGAAACAAAACAAAATCCCCCAAAAGGCAGAGGTGCTAAAGGTTAACACCATAAATTAAAACAAGGGGGCTATTACTTCGTGTAACCTCCTTGATTAAAACTAGTGAAGCTTGCAGCATTATAATTTATACCCTTGGGCCTGCGACAGAATCATCTACGGTACAATTAATGTTATCTGCATCAACGCTTGGTCTGATGGCTTGCACTAGAAGCATACGTTTAGAATGAACCGCAGCCAAGCAATCAAAACCCCAGGGATATCTTTCCTTTATCTACATATTAATATATTTACAACACGATAAGTAATTAAAGGTCTACCATCAAGGCATTACAGGAAAATTATACACATAAACTTATATATATTTTTGGATACGTTGTCTTCGGCCTGGTGTACCCTAACCTATAAAAACTTAAGCACAAGTGGATAGTATTGATGAACAAAAACAAGGCTACTCTCTTTAAGTGCTCACAAATCTTTCTACGTGATTTGGTTCGAGCCACAGTCATTGGAAGTAATCAGATCAGAGAACATTTGAACGATCAAAAGCATAGCAAAGTATAGGTACCCTTTACTGGCTGGCCAAAAGAACATATGTTGAAACTCACACATCAAATGATTGAAATAAGACACTATGCACGTATTAAAAAGAGAAACGCTAATGGCTGACCGCGTAATGCTAGGATTCCCCGTTCCCTGCCATTTTAAGAGTGAGTCGACGTTTCCATATCAGGTGCGGTCTGGGCAATTAGCACCCACAGCGCGCCCAGTGAAGCCATTGAATGGAGGCATATTTATCTGACGGTCTTCTTTTAATACTTTCATTAAAAGCATTTGATAAAAACGAAAAATTATATAAAACAGACTTAGCACACCAAACCTTTAAATATGGTTGAAACTGGACAGTTTAAGCAGGGAAGTATTGAAGGGCTTAACGGGGGTCACTACTCACAGTGTTGCAGAACCCACATAACAGCAGCAGTGAATGACCGTCAACATGCCAACATAAAGTACATACTTTTTTCCTCAATACTGTACGAGCCAGCCGTGCAGGGCAAAATAACTCTTAAACTAATCCACCTATGTTTTTTTATTATTATTATTATTATTATTATTATCATCATCATCATCATCATCATCATCATCATCATCATCATCATCATCATCATCATTATTATTATTATTATTATTATTATTATTATTATTATTATTATTAAATCCCCGAAAAATTAAGAAAAATAAAAATACATCCAGATCGTGTACAAGATTAATTATAATGTAATGTAGAAATCATAATAATACTGACAGAACTGAACAAAACAATAATAGATACGGAAAAAAAATACTAAGGCCTTAAAGAATTTCTGCTATATGGGGCTCCATGTAACTACGTTCGTTGAAGTTTGGGTTACTTTAAAGGTAACACAAAGTCTCATGTATGCCTTCAACCGTGCAAGCAGTGGCGAGTAATCTATTAGGTTTTGAGAGCACATTATTTCATTGCTTAGCACGATGTATGTGGCACACAATTGCAAAGTATTGTCCACTTGCACCTTAGTCATTATTTTATTTCTTCATTAATGTTTAGGGTCCAAAAGGATATACAAATAGTGCATGCACAACACATAGTGTTATATATTCAACATATATAACATTATGTGTATATAGTATTACACTTATTGCCTGCCACACGTGATGGTGAGTTTCTAGATGATTATAAAAATAACTTAAACCGTAATTAGTTAAAAATTAAACCGTTATTTAAGGTTGGGACCAGGCGAGTAGCTGTTTTACACGAGAGTTTGAGCAATGAATGTAGCATGCTTTAAGCAAACTGGCTTAAAAATGGCCTTGTTGACACCCCCTATCTGTGCTTTTGGTACTGCAAATAAAGACGTTTTTCATTATCTTTTCGAATGAGCAAATTTTAGGACAGACTGAGATTGACTGCAAAATATTGTAATTCCTTTGGCATCATTTGCAGTTCAAACATTACTGTTTCGGTAAAAAACTGTACCTGTAAAGGTAAAGAAATATTTTTCAACTCCGCACATTCATATACCCAATAAACAGGTAGTCCGAGGCAGTCACATGATTTGTATAAGTATCCATATGCGGGTAACGAAGTACGTATTCACTATGTCATATGCCATTACTCTTTTATTTTATCAGTGATGTCTTGTCGAGAGTTCTTCTCGTGTGGCTTTGTCGATCTGTGTGTCTTCGTGCAGTGATGTCCATTCTCAGCACCAGCGTCTATTGTTTTATATCGTCCTCCTCTCTTTTACTTTTTCATACGCAAAAGGGATCCATATAGGGCTATGCCCTTTTTCCCAATCGCCTTTTTTTGAAACAAATATATGTTTAAATCAACACAGCCATTGCTCTTATTCAGAGGGACGTCACCAGAATGCGGCAAAGACAGAATTTATCATCGTTTAGTGAGGCGTAAGCCGATTTTACATTAGCGCTTGTTGTTCGTGGAAGAAAAAAGAGGCATTACAACACTTGTGAAATATTCATCTTGCAAGTTGGTGTTTCATTTGTTTCAAATAAGCTTCTAAATACAGTCTTTTTCAATTCCTCGATCAAATCAGCTGACGACTGCTGCTAATTTTGAACACGTTATCAGGCGCCTGCTCTCACTTCTGTTTTTAATGTTTTCTTCGTTTCACAAAAACGTATAATGAAAATCATTTAGGTGGACAAAGGTCACCAGATAAAGATGTTCACTCACTTTTACCGTGATCACTGAAGACTTAAAGGAACATGATCTTAAGATAGTAGAAGCGACGGATAGTGGATCACTTTAGTGCGTGTTAAGACCTGCATAAAATGACACAAAAAGCAATGAAGTGGTGTGTCATGTTTCTATTGATTTATCACGTCGTTTGCCGCTTGAAGTACGCTCCACTAAATATACCAATGCTGCGAATTCATCTTTAGAAGAGCAGTAAAACACATGTTTATGGGTGTAGACATCAGGGAATGCTTACACGATACAGTGCAAAGCGCCACAATTGAGCAACACTCAAAGGTCTTTGGTTTATTGTGTACAAATATTGTATGTATTTGCCAAACAGTTATGCACGTAAGAATGAAAAGAATAAATTCCACTGCTACTGTGTGAGATTTAAACCGCAGGCTCTTGGCATCGGTACCAAGCCAGCAAAAGCGCAAGGAAATCAACCACCACAACAATTATTGACATCACTTTGAGGAATATGGTTTTCAGGTTTGTAAATAACCCAAGTGTGCCTGCCTGCTTTACTTCAAACATAACAGCAGCAACAACAATAAAGACAAGAACAGCAATCTTACAATATCTGAAATACTAGTAAAGAATGACATGCACAGAAAACGAGAGGTACAGAGAAAAAGAAAGGAAAAAAAGAGACGGGAAGAGCACCATTGTTTCTCCTATATTTGCATACGGTTAAGATATGTTTATCTCAACAATCAGATGTCCTGAAAATGTGTAACAAGCCTGTACTATAGGCCTGTGAGCCTGATGGCCAATTGTAGTACAATAAAGTCAGTTTAAACCAAATGTCCTACAACAATTTCATGCTATCACTATCTGAAATCCGTTAGAGGAGTTCTGTATTCTCTTCTTTTCTTTGTCACTGCTTACCACTAAAAATACAAATACAGAAACATTAAAGAATTATTATAATCTTTATCAAAACATGTTCCATAGGCGAATATTGAAAAAAGAACACATCACCCTGAAAGATAATAACGGGTCATCAGCGGCTAACTATCAGAATATGTTTCGCAGTCGAGAGTACCCGGATCTGATAACGGCTCCTTACCTGTTCTTCTGTGAGAGAATTCATGTATCATTTTGCCTCTTTAATCAGTAAATCATCCAGCCATTGACAGTACTATTGATCACTTTTATTTTATAGGGGGCATGAAGGCGTATATAACTTCGATGCCAAACCCAGTTAGGACTCCCGTGTTGAAGCAAAAACTGTACGTCGTCCACATAGGGTTCTGCTGTGAAGGCAACTTTTTCACCAGTCCAGTGACAGATCAAAATGGGTATATAATCATTATGTCAAGTAATTTCGGCACTAAAGTAAGCGATGCACCCTACACGGAGAATTTACACTGTGGTCGTGAAATTACAACAGACAAGTTTTGCTGGAAAGCGTGTTCTGTTTGTGTTTATGTAGAATTCAGCAGCAATTTATACCCTGCGCCATGTTTAAAAGTGACAATGTTAACGGTGACCCTACATTGGATTTGAAAATCTACTCTGTTATTATGTAAGGTTCCAATCTGTTGATTGTCCAGCAGGTGGCGATGCAACAATTTAACCCTGTTCGTGTCAGAATAAGGCTGGGTCAAGAGCCTTCTGTGCCAAACGCACGGCAAGGGAAGCCGTTGGCATTAGGCGTGCATTAATGACAGGTCCTATAGACAATATAGAGCACATATATTTTCGAAATTAACATCAAATTTAATTGCAAAGAGTAGAAGAGACGGCAATTTACATCCGGGCATTTTTGCGCTACTTGAGACGGAAAGTGTTAACTTGCAGTACTGTGAAACTATTAAAATCGTGGTGCACTTTTGTGCACTCCACACCCAGCAGCCAGCAAGTTAAAACGGCTTCACGCATGAATTCATGTTTTGATCTAGTTACATACAATGGTCACACAATGGGAAGGGAGTGGTTATTACAGTGCACGACGGTATAAAGAGAAACTAAATCCATAACCAGATTCACAACCATATGATACGTACTTGCAGAAAAATAGACATGAACATCGTTTCATATAAAATACAGATAAAGTTTTACAGAGCTCACACTTCACCAAAATAATGCTCATGCAACAAAAACAATAACGATTACAATGATGATAATAACGATTATATTTATGTTTGTGATTTATCATCAAACACAACCCATCATGGATCCACGGACAGTCGGGACAAATTCCGATGTACGTCATGGCCCAATGACGTATTTTCTATTGCGAGATAATGACAGATGGGCATGCATTAGCTCTCCGTGATAGAGTAAACATATACACGTATTACTATGTTCATAACATGGTATCACATTAATTTAGTTGTACGGACACAGACCTTAATTACTGTGAAGCGCTTACGAGGAAAAGTGTGGCCATACAATTACAAACTGTCAAGTTAGACAGTTTGTTACCCAAATTAGGGATACCTTAAATTTCACTACATTTAGTGATGTACTGAGAAATTATGAGGATTTTAAAAGTTGCAAATCTTTCCGCTAAAAAAAAATTATGTTTGTGATAGCGGCGAGTTTCTTCATCATTTCCCAGACTCGGCCTAAACGTGGACAGGTTACACGTTTCATACCAAGGGAAAGCCATTTTTGGCAATTTCCTTAAAACATCCTACTCCTGTGCTCTACAGCACAATCTGAAGTAGACAGTGTCATTCCCATATCCAAACCGTAGTCCTAATGAAACAAATCCAAGTCAATTCCGACCAAAGGCAATGTTCCTTGGTATGTATAGCTGAAACACATAAATTTATAGTTCGTATTTACCCAAAAGAGACCAAAACGTAAGTGTAAAGGTCCATAGGGTCGAAAAAGCCATGTCTAGTTTTTAACATGACAGAATGCAAAATGTTTTTTTTTAATTATAGGCCTATTTCAGTAAATTGGCTTGAACAGGTGCATCATTCATGCGCATACAAGACCATACAATTTATGAAAAGGGACCAAAATTTGCAGCACATCAGAGAATTTGTAAGCGCAGGTTCTTAATTTGTCGAAAATGTCAATAAAATTCAGTATTTAAAAAGGTACTACTTGCAACCACCATCTCAACAATGATCATCATCCATATAAGTCCACAAACAGTTCTAATTATTGTAAAATTCTACTACCTTTATCAGAGAAAGAATTAGGTTTTATGAAAAGAAAGAGAGAGAGAGAGAGAGAGAGAGAGAGAGAGAGAGAGAGAGAGAGAGAGAGAGAGACAGGCAGACAGAGAGAGAGACAGGCAGACAGAGGCAGAGGCAGAGACAGAGACAGAGAGAGAGAGGGAGGGAGGGAGAGAGAGAGCGAGAGAGAGAGAGAGAGAGCGACAGAGAGAGAGAGAGAGAGAGAGAGAGAGAGAGAGAGAGAGAGAGAGACAGACAGAGGGGGATCATGTTGAAATTCCTAAAGGTAACTGTAAGTATAACTGTTTTCCTGTAACAGTTTTAAATTTTTTCATTTATAATCAGACGTAGTTCAACTTGTCAGTCAGCTGATTTAGATGTTAATTATTTATATGAGAGAGAAAGAGAGAGAGAGAGAGAGAGAGAGAGAGAGAAAGAGAGAGAGAGAGGGGGGAAATCATGTAGAAATTCCTAAAGGTAACTGTAAGTATAATTGTTTTCCTGTTACAGTTTTAAATTTTTTCATTTATAATCAGACGTAGTTCAACTTGTCAGTCAGCTGATTTAGATGTTAATTATTTATATGAGAGAGAGAGAGAGAGAGTGAGAGAGAGAGAGAGAGAGAGAGAGAGAGAGAGAGAGAGAGAGAGAGTACATTAAACACTTTGAGCCAACCTGACATGACCTTAACAATAACAAACTATATTCATCAGACAATTATAAAAGTACGTTACATTCCTGTGGTGCTGGTTTGGTCCGTTTCATTTAACAAGACAGTGGCCGTATGTATGGGCAGATCCCAGTATGATGGCAAATTATGTTTCTGTTGCCAAACTAGCCAAGTAGATACAAGAAACTGTTTAATTAAAGGTCATAGCCATGTTCTTCTTGCGCACTGAGAGTGAGTCGTCATATATGTAGGGAATAAGTATTTTTCATTTCCACAAACGTTAATGACACAGCATGTATTCCATCAGTATGCTCGTATCAAGACGCCTGACTGAACAGTTGCCTAGGGACAGGGTCCGAGATTTTGATCGGAAATTAATTATGCAGGGCCCGTACAGCACCAACGCCATTTGCGATATCATGATTCAAATGGACGGTCCGTAGCTACGTTATTACAGAGCTTTTTAATAATAGAATGCAATGGGGAAACTGAACACGACCATTTGAATAAAGAAGACTGGAGATCACTTAATGACTACAAAACAGATACATCAGAGATGATATGACAAAACAAATTTATACGCATTCTTAAAACATAGTTAGGTTCAAACTGGTTAACTAAACGGAACATAAATACTAAACATCAGGATGTGCAGAGATACACTTCATTCAGAACGCTAAAGTAGAATGCAAATGATGAACCTGTGCGGTACTCGTCAAAAATCAACTTAATAACCCTCCCCTTTTGCCATGTGTATTTTGTAAATACCAATGTTATTCTCCGCATCTGAGGAGTCTCTACATTAACTGCACTGCAACCAATCTGACTTGTTCCGCATCTGACTATAAAAAGCATATATTTTCGGAACAAATTAGTTTGTATCAACGATGTGCATGGTCGAAGAATATTGCAAAAGACCGATCCATGGACGGACCATCGGTACTTCGTCAGAGCACAATATGGGATAGCTTTTGAAGTAAGAAATCATTTGGCATAATAAAGGATCATCACTTATTTTTTTCGGTACGAATAAAACAGTCTTCTTTTTCTTTTCTTTTTCCAAAGTCATTCGGTCCACATAAACATAGGTCCTCTTCCTGAACAGCAAGCAAGGATTCAAATAGCTGCTTTTTTCATTGGCCAAAAACGCTTTATTCTATATCACATGTGTCCAAGGTCATAAACGCATCCTGGCTCGTTGATTATATTTGTAATTACATTCAGATTCCTGTTACCGAAATTTGATACGGTCCGCTCAATTAGCCACGTTGACATCTCAGCTGGGCGTGTCAAGTGAAGCTTAATTGGCCTCTGTTTGGGAGAGAGGTCATTATGGATAGGAAGTGACCTTTCCCCACTCACCTTGTAAAGTTACCATGGTAACCAGAATAAAACTTCTCCTTTTATCACCTCTAAGGGCTCAGTTTAGTGAAAAAATTAAACAGTATAGCCCATTAATACTAACGAACACAAAGAAAGAACTAAATAACCCAAGCCTTCATTCATATATAGTAGTTCTTTCTCTCATTTCAAGTTTTGGCTCTGTACATTTCTATGTTCAGTGACAGAAAGTATTCCCTAATGACATGCGGCCCAGACAGAGGCTGGGTTTCAATATGCTTGCCTGCGTGACAGAGTCTAATGTTTTTGTTTCTGAATTTTTGTAGGGGGAACAAGGCAGCTTCCCAGGCAATCAATTGGCATGCTCAGCTGAGATCTCTATTTGGCTTAGTAGCCAATGCCTGTTGTTTTCCAACTGGAACCAGCAATCTTCCACTAAGATCTATGACCATTGTCTGTAGGCAGCGGTGACAATCAGCCGCTATAATATGGGCATACTGATGGAAACGCAACCGTGTCACAAGCATTTGTGGGGAAAATAATACTTATTCCAAACCTCTATGACGACTCTTTCTTATATCAGGTTCACGGTACGCCTCAGGAACATGAAAACGACTTTCTAAAATTAATTTTATCCAAGATGCCTATCTGTCAAGAGGAACATATTTTGCCGAGTTTGATACAAGAATCTACCGGTACATAGGGCTACTTTCGTTGTTAATGACACGTTCAAGGCACCACGCAGCGAATACGAATGCCAGTATTGGCACACAAGACAGAAAACAATTTTAAACACGCACATACACTATGTAAATAATCAGTACACAGTTTAGGTGGAGCGTGGATAACTTCTCCCTTCACCCAAATGGAGGAAACAGAAACACATGCTGTCTGATGTACAACGTATGGAATTATTAAATGGTACATCGTCGGAATACTTGTCAAGTGACTTAATTATTTGTAATGTGAGTTCACTTTTTGCAAGCACTCGTTATGCGGAAAACAGCGCCCCTTTCTGTTTCTTCATTTGCTCTTTAATCCCTGTTTTATAGATCTTATCTGTGAATGCACCGTCTTGTAGATGGCGGGGCGGGGGTAGGCCCTACACCATCAGAAAGACTGGGCACCAAATGTTGGCGCTAGCCAACATCAGCTCCTAAGGACACCCTCTGTCCAAAATGTGCTGGCTTATGGTAAAACATGCATCCATAATCAACTTGGATGCGGTTTGTGTGGTATGTATGTATGTATGTTTGTATGTATGTATGTATGTATGCATGCATGTATGTATATATATATATATGAGGCAGCCAAGCAGGTGTGTGTGTGTGTGTGTGTGTGTGTGTGTGTGTGTGTGTTTATGTAGGAATGGAGGTAGGTATGTGAGTGGATATGTGGGTAGGTATGTAGGTAGGTATGTAGCTAGGTATATGGGTTGGTATGTGGGTAGGTAGGTAGTTAGGTATACAGGTAGGTAATAATAATAATACTTCATTGCATATTCACTCCCCTGATGGGGCGAAACGCCATACATTATACAATGTACAACAACGTGCACCTGGCAGGTACAGGTGTAAAGGAACAAATAAATAACACTAACTACGTAGGCGTAGGTATGTTGGCAGGTATGTAGGTAGGTATGTGGGTGTCTGTGAGTATAACAATAAGTTTGGTTGCATTCTCCTGGTTGGACAGCATCTGTATCTGTAACATTCCTGCTTCGACTACACATGTGAAACCAGGGATATATTCGTTTAGATTTTGGACTGATAATTCCGTAGGTAATCGAATAGAGAACAACATCGGGGCATGTAAATCTCATTCTGTATGCAGTCTTTATTACAGCAAGTACATTTATTTATTTTTTTAAACAAGTACATTTTCATTTTTGTTTCGAAATATCTGTCTGTGTTTGTACGAAATGCATAGGTACTGAGTCTGAATGGCAATCAAACGTCACAAATTGAAGTAAACAGACAATTTTGGTTTGGTAGTATACATCAAAATTAAGGAATAATCGCATCTATTTTCAGATTCGTGTTTTACGTTATCGTTTCAAATATTTGATTGGAAGTTTTCCCGATCTCTGATGTGGCGTTCTACTTTGTATAATACAATATACCTATCAGCGTAAACTTCCCATAATGGCGAACCGTTGAACTGGCTACACCAAATCTTCTTCATACCATTATTTTTGAGACTTAATCTCACGGTAGTCGCCCAAGTTGTGGATTATATATAATATTCATGTCATTCAATATTTGAAGGGCAGGGAAATCTTATTAATGTATACGGCCCCTGATTAGAAGACTATCTATATACACTTTGTTTATAATATATATATATATATATAGAGAGAGAGAGAGAGAGAGAGAGAGACAGAGATAGAGAGAGAGAGATAGAGAGAGATTGGCAGACCCCCTTATGTATACATCTAGATTATAATGAGATCTCTGATGAAAATTATCTTAATTATAGTTATGTATTTTCATCATCCATAATCTCTGAAGGGGGAAAATACAGTAGATTCGCCAAAGTCATGTAACACTTTCATCAAGGAAGAAAAATCGCATAAGAAGAGAGTATACTGCGCGACGCTTGACCTTGTGATCGGGGTGCTTTTAGAAGTCTTTCCCATGAGCGGAAACTGTTCAAGAATTTAAAATCTTGTTAACAGTTGTTTGTGCGGACAAATCTCCTGTAAACACCTCTATGATTTGGATATATTGCATTAGATATAAATACGTTATTTCCAATTTTCCACTTCTGCGAATGGCCAAAATTTTGCACTAACATAATCTAAGGTAATGCACAATCTGGAAACGTGACTTAACACCTAGGCCAAATCACAGAAACGTGCAGCCCTCACATAATGAACCTATATATACTCTATCGACAGCAATTTTTGCAGAATATATCTGCACTGCAGATGGAACTCAATATTTAAAGTTGTATAAACACAAGCGTTTGGGGTGAAAAAGTATTTGGATATGTCTCTAAAAATATTTAAGGTAAATGGTTGAATTGGTTCTATTATAATCTGTACACATATAACTGTAAAGGCGTTTGAGGGATTTATAGGACATGGTAATGGGCATCATTCGTGGGTCTTTCCGTCCGTCCGAAACAAATTTTGTCCGGGTCATATCTTCTAAACTATATATGCTAGTCCTTTGCAATTTGCTAAGTAGGCCACTCGTAGAATAGCTAACATTAATTAATTTACAAACTTTTATTAGGTAACCTCCTGACCAGAAACGATTTTGTCCAGGCCATTACTTTGAAAATATAAATGTTGACCCTTTGAAATTTTCAGGGTTGGTAAATTTTAGGTAGGAGGTGTGCATCGGATTAAGTTTATTTGGCTGATCACTTTTTTTATTAATCAATGAATAAACAAAAAAACGTTTAGCACCTCCAAATCACATTTCAGTGCATAATTTTGTCCTAGCCATATCTTCTAAACTATAGATGCTAGCCATTTGAAATTTATAGAGATGATACATCTGAGATAGTACGTGTGCATAGGCATTATTTTGTTTGCCGAATATATTTCATTTATTAATCAATCAACAAAGTTCATCAAGCAACCTCCAGATCTGGGACGATTTTGTCCGGGCCATGTCTTTGGGAATGTAAGTGCTAGCCCTTTGAAATTGTCATGGTTGATAGATTTCAGGTAAGAGGTGTGCATAAGCATGAATTTGTTAGGCTGATTGCTTTCTTTTACTAATTGAATAATTAGCACAGATCCTAAATCAGATCAAAATCACCTTGTCCACGCATTTTCTTGGAAAGTATAATGAATGACCCTTCAAAATATGCAATGTGGGTACTTCTTATACTGAAGAAGTGCATAAGCATAGTCTTACATGGCTAATTATCCTCTATGATTAATTAATTAACTAATTAACAAAGATCCATAAGCTTCAAGATCACAGGGCCTTTCAAATGGAATCCTGATGTATGCAATATGTACAGAAGGATTTAATGGCAGTTCATTAAACAAAGTGACAACATGTTCCAATGAAGGACCTCACTCTGCAATCATATATGTTAAACAAGATACGTTCAGCAAACAACCCTCGTCTGTATTGGTTCTCCATCAAAACAGGGATGCATGATGTGTTTAGGCTCTTCGTCTTTTTTCCATATAACCACCGACAAAAACTTTTCACACATTACTTACTATAATATACAAATGTACATCATGTGTATTTATCACCATGATTATTATGGGCGGGGGATATGGCTGGCGCCAGCAGCCACTTGTTCAGAATTGTATCTGTCTTTTTGCAATGACTATAAAAAAATTAGAAAATGGTTCTTTTGTGAAACAGATAATTTTGAGAGACTCTTCATTTTTCCCATGCATTTAAAAAGACCAATCATTTGGAAAATCCCTGATACATATTTGCCCGAGAGAATTTTTAGAATAAATCAGTTTCTTTTTTATTCAGAGAATTCGTTTTAGAAATATATCAATGTGAAACGGACATTTCGGAGCATATAACCTAATCTCAGTTATCAAGGTCCAAAGGTTAACAAGGTCCATCGACTAGCACGTTTACATTGAAAGTATATTATTACTTTCTTCAGGTTGCATTGAGGCTATAACTACCACATTTAGACAGATGATAGAGTAAACATGTTTGCCACAATGTCCCCAAATCTCGAAATAAATAAAATTTCCTAAAATTAATTGGAAATTGCCTCACGATATTTTAATAATTATATATCATTGTCCGTTCTTGAACACTACCATGTGCAATTGTGAGCACTCTGATCAGGTGCTGTTTACTTTAACAGTAATTACATAGTATATATATATACATATATATATATATATATATATATATATATATATATATATATATATATATATATATAAATATATATATATATATATATATATATACTGCATTAGAAGGAAAACCAGTGCGGGGGAGAGATTACACATTTTTTTGCTTTATCATGTAATATATCATTCTCTGTTACGTACATATATTTATGTCCCTTTCCATGTTTTTTTTCTGATTCGTGTATTTATACCTGTATCGTGTACATAATGTTTAGACTATATCTGTAACAAAATCAATATTAAGAAACTTTGACGTGCATCAAACCATGAGCTCCCAAACGAACAAAAATTGAGCTTTTATTATGATCCTATCATGATGTCGCTTGTAAAACGCCATGTTGTTCATATGTTGTATTTTCAGTTTCAAAACATCACAAAACGCTGGTTTCTATCATTAGTGTATATGTATATATATATATATATATATATATATATATATATATATATATATATATATATATATATATATATATATATATATATATATATATATATATATATAGAGGATGAGAGTATTTTTGAACGTTTTCCAGTCTCCTTTGCTTTCCATATAACTAGTCAACTACTCTTTGAATTTCATCAATTTGAGTTTAATTTTGTTTGGCATTTCACGCTTTTTTGCCCTGTTATCATTCGATAAGACTTTAAAAAATCAGGATAACAATTTGCGCTCTTCTTCGATCATTGCTTGTGAAATGGTTTGCCTGTTTTGTGGCTCTTTACGATTTTCCTCTTAAATTAAGACAGAATCAACAACTTTCCTTGTCGGGTGTCTGGCGCCCAATCACCATCAAGGTAATCTGCTAACCAATGGCATCAATATTGATAGGTCTCGAGTAATTTTCCCAATTGGTCTCCATTCCTGTTGAAATTAGTGAAAAAAAACTATTAAGCAGACGACGTGTGACTACAAGCTGGTTTTGACCATTTTTAGGGGAAAAGGGTAAATTAATTTTCAATGTATTCATCGCGTTTGTACCCTGGTCTACTGCTACATTTTTAATACTGATACACAGTTCTCAGGCATTCAGTTTGTCACGCAGGCTACATCAGCCCTCATTTAAGGTATTAAAAGCTTAAAATGTCATTGTGCAAGACCTTTGCTCATGTCGTCTTTCATGTTCGTAGTTTAAGACATGGTTCTTCAAGCGTGCAAATGACAGCGAATAGGCCTTCAGTGTCGGTGTTGTGCAGATGGAAATGCACAATCGGACGGTGTGGTGGGGTGTGTTAGATGAATAATCACGCTTCTTGGGAATTTTATAAAACCGTGGAATCATGAGCACATGCTTACCAGGCTGCCAACGACAGCTTTATAAAGGTGCAATTTTATTGGATGTTGCAGGGAATGGCAAGTAAACCTGCAACATTCATAAATTCTCCGCAGGGAATTTCTAATTACATGCACAGAGTTTTGAATTCCCCCGCAGGGAGTTTCGTGCATAACTACTTGTAGGGAATTGAACGCTATCTACACAGAATAAAAGGAAAAAGAAAAACACTACGCAATTTAATACACCATGCTTCGAAATTAAATCTAATAAAATGTCTCAAGTTATCACCCTCGGCAATACAACAGGGTGTCCTACAGATATGGCTCTGAGCTGCGGTTAAAACATATTTCCTTGGTGTACATATGGTCTTCACATATCCCATCCCGAGCTTCAGGCCCTTTTTACGTGCATGCCACGTTCTGAAAGATCCTTCTTAAGATATAGACGTAGATCGTTCTCATCTTTGGTACAATGCTACCACGCGGTCAAAGGATAGTTTCAGGAAACATTTTTCCCTCTTACGCCTAGCAGTACTTTTACCTCTTTGTATATTCATCCGCAACTTTTTTTTATAAACCATTTTTAGATTGAAACAAAATGTAGTGTCTGGGTTTGGACTTGGTTCAGGGAAGACTATGGCACCATGACCACCGGTGCACATTGAGTGAGTGCACCAAGATGATTGGCACCATGACCGTCGGTGCACATTGAGTGAGTGCCCCGAGATGATTAGCTTGTCTTTCTAACAGACAAGATCACTGTCAATTATAACAAAATCACAACATAATTCTTGAAACATAAGAACCTCCAAGTGAGCCGCCGAAGTGACCTTCCATTTGCTTTGTGTCAAAGGTTAAATAAATTGATTTTCATTCTCGTTATCCTTCTTTGGGTGATGCGTAATGGACTTGACTTGTTCTCAAGCCATTACACATGTTACGCGTTTGCTTGTTTATATTAAAGTTTGTATCTATATTACTGGTAAACAAAACAGTAAGAAATATTTTCTCTACGAAAGTCAGGATGGGGCTGCTTGATTATGTTTCACATGGTCATTTTGAATCAAGGCTATCCTTTTTTTATTATTTTTGAATAGACGTGAAACTTCGTACGATGTAGACATCGCAATAAAAGATTAAAATTCTTTATGTTTTTGCAGTGAAATTGGTAAAACATCCTAACAAAAGTTAAATATTGCACAGTTTAGGACATCGCTGTAATATTCAGTTGTTATTTTTGACACATTTATAAGTGCATAGAATGTTTTTCTTATGTGTAGTACTTCTTACATATTTTCATTCTCGGGTGTGATATTTTATGCTTGTGAGCGCAATGACATATTATTACAATCAAATATGGCACAGTTCAGTGGTTTATTGATGTTCCATTTTTTTGTTGAATATATAGTTTTGCTTCACATACATACCACTTATCTGACTATAAATGGTCAATGGTCGCTCCCCAAGTCACATAAACCTTAGTCGTTTGTTGTTGCCTTGTTTATTCCACCTGTTGTCAAACAGTAATCAATAACTGATTTACATATCACACCGCAAGATATTATGTACCTGACAATTGTAGTAAATCATAATTTAGACTACCCTTTCTGTACATTCCTGGAAACTGGCGGGGTTCCATTAAAAGTCCGTAAAAGCAAAAGAGCTACACCTCAGGCCATCCTGACTCCAGATTTGACTACAGTAACGTTTTCATGGGTCTCCCTGTCAATACCCACATTCGGCAAATAGGCAAGTTCACCTAAAATATCAATCTTTCCTATTTTAAAATGTGTTTGATTCCCATTATTTTGAAATTCATCTTACATTTGAGATGTGAATTCATTACATTATAACCACACATCGTGACACAGTCTATCTCCCGATTTAGAAAATAAAATATGCACCCCGATTTAGAAAATAAAATATACATGTGTGCCTTTCATGAGCTTGACAACATATAGCAAAGACTGACATTCTTGTTACTATATCCGCTTGATCAAATGTTACTGTCATACAATAAATTGAAAATACTCTTTCCGATTTTTACTACCCGTTGCTACGCCCAGGTCCTGGACGAAAATATATATTATGATAAAACCCTTCGACTTATTCACCAGTTTTTTTTCTCAGAAATACCTCTGTGATGACGAGATGGCCTCAGCTCCGGGCTTCAACTCTGCCATTAAACGCAGTTTCATTTTTGCCTACTTCCTTTTCAGAGTTGCACCAACTGATTTTCTGTCTTTTCTGGAAACAGCTCCTGCAGGTAACTTTTGAATCGTGCCCTCCACTGGATTTTTTATGTCTGGACACATCACAGTGTGCAAATAATCCCTGTTTGACCTTTCTCAAGTGCATGGAATCTAAAATCATTGTTCAGACTAGTACACTCGACGGTTGTTTCTGCTTCCATTAAAAAAAGCCATTTTGGCCATACACGTCTGTGCCACTTGTCTGTAGTTTGTGATTGAATTGTTTGGTCTGTTTGCGGTCGGCGTTGCTACCTTTGTACACTGTGGCTCTTGTGCTCTTCTTGTGCCACTGTTATTTGCCATTTTGCAATGACTAATCTTGCTGGGGTATATCCAGGTTTTCAATAAGCTGTTTCAATCCAAAGTCTGAGAGGAGAAGACCGTTGGGCACAAACGTGTCCTCACTGATCGATACGTCTGTGAGACAAAACTTTATGTTACCCATGTAGCATGGACTCCATTGGGGCAGTGTCTGCAATAATCCCTGGAGGAAAGAGCGACCACAAATAAAACGCTTCATTCCGGTAATTATTCTTGCTGCTTAAAATCGACCTCAGTGTACTCTTCATTTGTTTCAACAATTGCAACCAAGAATCAAACTACAATCTTTAACTCCATTTGCGTCATTTAATTGATAAAGTTTTACTTGCACTTAACAAATCTCTTGCATAGAGCAACACCGCAAACAACAATTAATCTTAGTTCATTCCTTGAGGAACATTTCCCTGCTTTAACCCAACTTGACTTCCTTTGGCTTTGCATGGTTTCCATCGACATAGAGTATTGGCTGCAGTTGACCAAAACAAGCCCCGCAGAACAATAGGGAAGCAGTGATAAATCAATTTGCTATTTGCGTCATTTTATTGAGTGGCGATCATACTCAAGACACAGGGTCCACATGCGTCCGTTATCTCAGCTGTTACTTACTTGCCAATTACCAGCTGCCAATTCTTAAGGGAGCAGTGATTAATTCACTATAAATTACATTTTAATTTATTAATAATTGGACCAATTTATATTGTAATAGCTGTCAATGTTCACCATGTATAGCTATACAAATTGCTTTATATTGAAACACGCAGCCACTTTACCTTGCTGAAATTTATGTATAAATTATTTCTCAGATATCATTTTCGTGGTCACTTGCGTAGGTTATGTCAACACAGCTGAACACCTGAGGTTTATATCTGTCGGCCTTTTCCAGAAAGTTGTGAACTGTTAGCTCTCTCAGATCCCCAGCTACTAAGTTTTCCTAGCTTCCATTTCTCCTCTAGCCGCGGGTCATCTTGCAGCTGCTTGTTTTGTCACAGCTGCCAGTTTCCTGCTGGCTAACAGTTCCCTCTGAGCTGCCATTTCTCTCTCAGCTCCGGGGTCTGGTCTTCTCCAGATTCCACAGATTTCCATGCTGCCATTTTACCTTAAGCTGCTATTTGTTTCCAAGCTGTCAGGTCTCTTTACCAGCTACCAGTTCTTTCACAGCTGCCAGTTGTCTCTTTCAGGTGCTGTTACTTTTCGCACTGTCAGTTATTTACACCTGCCAGGTTCATTAATTTGCAATAATCCAGCTTCTAGTCATTCCCCCACTGCCATGTCTCCTCTTGCTGTCAGTTCTCCCTGTCAAGTACCAGTTCTTTCACGGCTGTCACTTCTAATCCAGTTGCCATTTCTTCCCACCTGCCAGTTCTCTCCCATTCTACTGTAGCTGCCAGTTTTTCTTGTCAATTTCCCGTTTAATTTGAGTCGCAAGTTCTTTCTGCCAGCTTCCATTTCTCTGGCTATTAGGTTTCTCCAGTTTCCACTTCTTTCTGTTTGCTACTAGTGCTTCTGCAGCTGCCAATGTTTCTCTAGCTTCCAGTTCCAGTTCAATCTATCATCTACCTTTTTTTTTATAAGCTGCCAATTATCGTTCTGCTGTCAGTTTTTTTGCCAACTGCCGATTATCGCTCTCAACTGCCATTTTTGTGTAGCTGCCAGTTCTCTCCCAGCTGCCCGTTTTCTATATCAAATACCACTCTTTTGACAGCTGCGTCTTCTCCACATGCTCGCTCTCTCCTACCTGCCAGTCCTACTGCAGTTGATAGTTTTCTCTATCAGCTGCCAGTTATGAAGTTTATAGTTCTTTCTATCAGTGACCCGTTCTCTTGCTGTTATTTTTTTTACCCAGGTAATTTCCAAGCTGCAAGTTCTCTGTCAGTCACCAGATCGTTCTATCTGTTACTAGTTCTTCACAAGCTACCAGTTCTCCTGCACCTGCAAGTACTTCTGGGGCTACTATTTCTATAATCATCCAGTCTTCTCGCTGTTATTTCTTCTCGACTGCCAGTTCTTTCAGTCAGCTACCAGTGCCCCCGCAACTGCCAATTCGCCTCCAGCTGTCAGTTCTCTCTTATACCTACCACTTCCATTGTAGCTGCAAGCTCTCCCACAGAGGCAATTACATTCTATCATTTCACAGTTCTCTAGCTGCCAATTTTCTTACCTGGCAGCTGGGAAATAACTGGCAGCTCATGTAGAAAAATGGCAGCTGGGAAAAACAGGCAGCCAGAGAATTGGCAGCTGTGGACGAACTGGCAGCACAGAGAGAGAGAATTTGTATTTGGGAGAGAAATGGCGAATGAGTGAGAATTAAGAGCTACTGAAGAACTGATTAATGGTAGAGAAAAATAGCAACTGGGAGAAAACTGGAAGGGAAAGGAAACTCGGGAGCCATGGTTGAAATGGCTGCTTACAGAGAGAGCTAGCAGCTGGAGAAAACCTAGCAGCTAGAGATCTGGAAACTGACAGAAACGACCTGGCAGCTGGTAGATAGAATAGAGAGTTAGCAGCGGTGTAAAACTGGCAGTTGATAGGCATCTGGGGTAGAAATGGTAACTTATAGAGAAAACTGACAGCTGCATGAGAAATGACAGCCCTGAAGGAATTGGCAGCTGCGAAAAAAGCTTGGGGTGATAGAGAAATATTGGTAGCTGAAGGAAAATTAGCAACTGTGGAAGCAATGGTAACCAATACAGATGACCATCACCTGGAGAAAAACGAACAGCCAAAGACGTTGGAGCTAAGAGAGAGACCCGGTAGCTGTAGAAGAACTGACTGCTGTAGACGTACTGGCAGCTAGTGTAGAACTGGCTGCTGATAGACAGAGGTGCCAGCTGATGGAGAATTGGCACCTGTGGCTGTGGAAGAACTGTCGCAGAATAGGTGAAAAAGAATGGTTTACTGAGCAGTGGAACGCTCGCGGGTCACCTCTACGACCTGGGTATGATTTTCGGCTGGGAGAGCAAGTGAGGAGTTCCTACTACTCTGACTGTGCACAGTCTTTTGGTTTTTCCATCCTCACGAAAGGTTAAGAAGTATATGCCCATATCTGTGCCTTTCAAAGTCACTCAAGCCAATACTTAACTTCCTTCCCAATACATGTAACACTGATGGGTTTACACTGATTTATTCTTTACACTCAATCCACGCACCAAGGAGGAGAACTGTTGATCAGGGCACCTTATTTTTGGGAAGTTGTTCATTAGCGAAGTTCAATCAAGTATCTTGTATTTAGAAGGGCGTTCAATGAAAACAAGGAACCATATAAAATTTGACTGTAGTGTTTGGTCTCCTCTGTGAAAGAGACTTATAATACCAATACAACGCAGTATTCAAATTCACATTTTGTCCTCTCTCTCTCTCTCTCTCTCTCTCTCTCTCTCTCTCTCTCTCTCTCACTCTCACTCTCCCTGGCTTGCTCTTGTTTTCTTGAATATAATTCCCAACTGTCGTTGCTGCTCCAAGCAGTTTACCCCATTTCCCCATCGTTTGTTCCACTGGTACAGAACCACCTGCTGCTGATTCTGGTGTCCCCTGGTGCAATACTTAATCACCATCACACCCAAAACAACGCCTTCAAGTCTTTGCAATCTACGGACACGTTAAATGTCGGCCAGATTGACTGTAAACTTAGACTTTATTTTCTGTGCACACTCCATAATAAAAGTAACATCTCCTATTTTAATTGAATTGAAGTTCTTTAGATAGCTCGTGCTTGTACTCTGCGCTATACTCAAATCAAAACGAAACAATCTGAAGGTAAAAATTATCAAACGCCAGAGAAGAGACTAATCACTCCTGACGTGGTGATAATAACGTAAGCGCCGAATTTCCTAATTTGTATCATTGCCTAGTAGTTAAATAAATTCGGACATATATGAATATTTAACCATTGGTTGTCTCATTGTAATATGTGAGGAATGACTTACAACTAAGTTGGCTTGAAAAGTGTATAATCAATTTCACATTGTCTGCCAATTTCAGATGATCTGACGACAAAAATATAAACTCCAAGCCCTAACGTTCCTGCGATGACATTTGCCTTGTATCCTAATTAGTTCGTAGTTGGAATAAAACTAGGCCATGTCACGTATTCATTGAATCACATTTTCAATCATCTGTCCCTTGAAAAACAAATGTTAATCTCGATAATCTTACAGACAAATGTTACGCCGAATCCACCTTCGAAACGTCTTTTATAAAGACAGCTATTGAAACTATATATACCATACTCTACATCGTAAACCGATATGGAAATTTAATATAGATGAAACAGTCCAAACGCGCAGGGATTGCCAAATTGACCTTCAAAGGGCGTACACATGTTCTTGCCTATCCCTATAGTTATACTTATGTTTGGTTCCAGTGACCTGTGAATCATTCATCACTGTCTCCTATCACCTCAAATGACAAATAGACATCATGGAAAATTAATGGAAACTTTAAAGCTTGCATGCGTTACGGGTGGCTCTTCTATTCTGCGAAAAATAATCTCGTCAAATGTAATAAGAGGTCAAGACCTTTTTGGGCTTCGGCACGGGTTCATATTTATCTAACACCTAATATTAAGCCTATCTATCACAAACGTTAAGAAATTCAAAAAGACAATTTAAAAAAAGGCTAAGTCGAGAATAAAGTGCATCTGAATGACGGGTATCAGAGTAAGAATCACAAGGACTCACCCCCTACTCATGTCAATAACACTCTGCGCAAAACCAGAATTATGAAAAAATTAGCCTCTGAAAATTGTAAGCAAACTATACATCATGAGTAGTTTTATAAATACAGAAAATGATTACAAGCAGGATGCAGGAATACGTTACGTCAATTTCTATTGGAGGATAACTTTATTATCCCGTCTGCATTTTAGATTTATGTTTTCTGGATAATATAATCATAATTTACCGACAAATGAATGGAACTGCAAATGTGACTCCAAAAATCCTAGCTGTTCACAACGATATTATTAAAATACATCAAAGTTTTCATTAAGGATATTTTCAACGAAACAACCTTGCTAAAACATTAAAATTAATGAGGCATACCATGTCCAGAATATGACTGAACACTGCAAACACAACAAATTTGACTTAAAATATTTGTTTGATTGGTTAAACATGACCTTTCCAAAAATTCCAAATCAAAACTGGATCTGAAATTCATAATTATAACACACGAAAACGTAAATACATATTTAAAGAACGAACAAACCTTGTGAACACAAGAAACTGTAGAAGACATGAAATTATAGATACCATTAATAACACACCAAATACTGTTTTGAGTTAAGTTTAAACTCGTTGCAAAACCGGATTAGTCTCTTCTGCCAAACTATATTTTATAAATAAATATATAGTTACGTGTACCGTCGCAAATTGTTATGTCTGCAATGCTCAATAATTTCTGCTAATCTAATTTTTCATAAAATGCCCCGACACTTAGAATAATCGAAATGTTAATACGTTGTAATAATAAAGTAGAGATGATTTAATCACTCAATTTTTATTCTAATTCACTGTACAAACAGTAACTTTTTGTGGAAGGTGGCCCTCATGTCAGCGGATTGAATAACCTTTATGGTGTCTCCAGACCATCCCTTAATTCATGTACCTTCACATAGTAAATTGTTACAAGTTTGTTTGTTTTTTTCTTATTCTATTATTTAATCGATGTTATATGCAGCTACAGATATATGTATCATATTTTGGTCGAATGAAGGAATCTTGAATCTGAAATCTGATTCTGCATTTTTATTGTGCACCAGATGTGATTTAGCAAATCAAGCGACCCCCCTCCCCCCACTTGGACAAAAGCCTGTCCTAATCAGATTATTCAGCATAAGTAAACAGAAAAAAGTAAAAGACAACAACAATTTTATCTACTCCGAAGTTACACTTTTAAGTGTTAGGGACAAGAACTTAAAGCACGATAAAACCGGCGTGCTGTTGTCAACAAAATCCGGATTTCTGTCAGCCACACCAAGAATGGCAGAGAAACTTCGAACAGCAGTGGTGCATTTTATCCACAATTTGCTCTCTCTCTCTCTCTCTCTCTCTCTCTCTTCTCTCTCTCTCTCTCTCTCTCTCTCTCTCTCTCTCCCTCTCTCCCTCCCTCCCTCCTTCCCTCTCTCTCTCTCTCTCTCTCTCTCTCTCTCCCTCTCTCCCTCCCTCCCTCCCTCCCTCTCTCTCTCTCTCTCTCTCTCTCTCTCTCTCTCTCTCTCTCTCTCTCTCTCTCTCTCTCTCTCTCTCTCTCTCTCTCTCTCTCTCTATATATATATATATATATATATATGCTGTCCTCTCCTGTTCAGCAATGAAATATTTGGCACGTTTCCATCAGCCTTATTGATAAAAAGACCCCCTCTTTTCGACTGAAAGATTTTTTCCTAAGGAAAATTCGTTTTTAGAAAAGAAAGTGTCTGGAGTAAAAAAATCCTATGTTCCTGACTATATAAGCCTCAAAGACAGATGTCAAAATCTTATGAAAGCGGTAATATGGTGGCTTGCTTAATAGAATTTGTCATTGCCTGGATCATGGAGTAGGCCAGCCGGACTTAATTTGCCT
Organism: Hermodice carunculata; assembly: GCA_964020975.1. Taxonomy (NCBI): domain Eukaryota; kingdom Metazoa; phylum Annelida; class Polychaeta; order Eunicida; family Amphinomidae; genus Hermodice; species Hermodice carunculata. Next base: position 106,731,107 of record OZ026613.1, read on the forward strand.
TTTGCGTTTAGCGGCCGAAGCATTTCTTCGAAATGCAGCCAAATGAGTTGTTCTCTAGAGGCGTAAGGTCATTTTTATCGTATTTTTACTACATTTATTGGAGTATTACAGAGTCGGAGCCGGCAAATTATAGCCAAAAATCGCACATAAATCGAAATCAAAATGTGCACAGAAAGCGTGATCTAGAAAGCCACCGTAATCCAAAGACAAAGCTCAAACGTCAGGTAATATCAAAGCTACTGTTTTTTTGGGGGGGGGGGCGGTTTTTTTTTTTTTTTTTTTTTTTTTATTCGGCAGAAGACTAAATTTTCAGTTTGGTCTATGTAGCTGTCTACTACTTTCTTCTTAAAGGAAGGATATTTTTGTTTTATTCTGGAACTTTTAAAGTATTTTTTTTTTTATTTTTTTTTTTTTTGTTTTGTTTTGTTTTGTTTGTTTGTTTGTTTTTTTTTTGTTTTTTTTTGTTTTGTTTTTTGTTTTTAATCAGTAGAAGACTAAATTTGCAGTTTGGTCTATGTAGCTGTCTACTGCTTTCTTCTTATATGAAGGATATTTTTGTTTTATTCTGGAACTTTTGAAGTCTTAAGATTCACTTCACTTGCGCCCCTTTCACTTCAGGCAAATTAAATCAGTGGCTTAACGAGACAAGTAGGCATGGAATCTCATGGGAAGCTTGATAGACATACATTTCCGATGGCACCAGGGTTGATTAATTGTGGCACCAGCAAATCAATCATTCGAACCCGAAGTCTTGTCCTGGGGTCACATCTAAATGTTAAATTTGGCGGAATTCTCTTATTAATAGCCACGAGTAGCCAGAACCGGTCAATCTTGCCAACACATGTGCATATAATCTGCTTAATGATGCAAAACATCACAAAAGTGCATGTTTGTCAGGTGTTGGCTTATTTTGTATTCCAATGCGACACAAAACCAAAGTCATGTGACGAACAATATACGTCTTTTATCTTTGTAATCCAGGGAAGTATCACTGTTTCTTTTTATATTGCCGCGGGAAAATGGTGTACATGCATGTATAAATGCCTGCTAAATATTCAATTGCGCATTGAGATTTGTTAAACTATGAAACAGGACTGTCTGAGGATACCATAAGCTGTGACCAAAAATGAAATTTATACACGAGCGGTGACACCAGACTTTCATAATTCATTGCCAACATGCTCGTTTTTGTGGTCAGTTTAACTTGAATGACCACACTCTCCACGTAAGGTAAGGCTAGTGAGCTATTTTTTCAAGTTTCTATCCAGGCAGTGCTGAGGAAAATCGCAAGAGGTTAAATGGTGGCAGAAAAATGGTGGTGTTTTTCGCTGAAATGAAGGTGAGGATAGTAAAACTTGTATAATGCTGTTATCCTTTTTAGTAGCAGAATGAGATTTTTCGTCATTGAATGATGTATTCACCCCACCCCCCATAATGTCTCCGGCGATTTCGCATGAGTACCCTCAAGTAGCACACGTTTTCTTGAGCTTATTTTAGTCACTTGTGCAAAGATTCAGTTCGGTCAATTATGTAATAATGAGTAAAATAATAAAGGTGCATAACCGTACATGTATCACGATTATCTGTGCTTCATTTAATATGTAAATAGGTTTTTACTAACTGATGGCTTCCTTTCTTTGGCGCATTTTCGATGTAAATATAAAAATAAAATACCGATGTACAACCATCTGAAATACCTCTGCCTAGTTTTAAAGCAATATTCTGAATGTGCCAGACTCATACGCTGACTTTCTTTGGAGCTGAATACACTATAGGTTACTATCTACTCCACGTTTTATCACAGAGCCTACAGTGAGTGTAGTGGGTTCTATGTTTTTACTGACGGATGGGTCAAAGTTGACCCCAAAGGTTAACACTTGTAAAGCATCTGCTATTGATAGAAGTAAACGCATAGATAAGATCATGTACGTGGGAAAGGAAACATAACCATGGAATTACGATGTGCAGAACCAGAGTGGCTCTATTAATATTTTTCAAGAGATGAGGATTTGCAGCTCAAATCACCATAGCTGCCGAAAAGTGTTTCCATTGGAAGTGACTTTGATATTGATCTTTACTGCTAACTCTTTGTAAAGTTTACTTACATGTGAAGTGATGAAATGTGCAAATACAAAGATACATATATCACATTACTAAACCACTCCGAACATCAGAGGCAGCTTTCATGTAACAAAGTAAAGCGCCCACAGCTCCATACATGAATGATTTGAACAACCTACTGATGGAATCCTTGATCTGACAAACGTCCTTACCTTAAAACAAACGTTGACGTTTTGTACCATGGGGAGTAAGGCAACAAAGATCAGGCATCAATGTGGACATATTTTTATGTCTATAAACTGAAACACAGATACATGTTTTTCCCACCATGGTTTCTTTCTTTCTTTCTTTCTTTCTTTCTTTCTTTCTTTCTTTCTTTCTTTCTTTCTTTCTTTCTTTCTTTCCTTTCTTTCTTTCGTTCTTTCTTACTTTCTTTCTTTTTTCTTTCTTTCTTTTTTTTTTCTTTCTTTCTTGCTTTCTTTCATCTTTCGTTACTTTCTTCTTGCTTTCTTTCCAATCAATTTTTGTGTCTTCTTAAACTCACACACCGCGTGAGCTTGAAACTTCAAAGTTTGCATGGCTATTGCACCCACGATAAAGCTTTTACAACAGTCGAGATGTTAAAAAGTATGCAAATTAGGATATTAAAATTTGAATTATCCTGGCTTCCAAACTATTTCACATGCAAACACAGATGTTGGTACTATGGGTATGTTGGTTGGGGGTACGCATTTGATCAAGCATAACTGAAAATAGTATGGTCGGGAAATTACTTGTTACACGCTTATGGCCGGCTGCGTAGTTCAGGTTTAAACACCATACAAAAGGCGTCGCCACCTTGATCAACATAGATTGAACATGAATTTATTGTGAAAGTATTCGACACTCTTTGTCTAATGCTATCATAATCGTGACAAAAATATTAGGAAAATTCTAAGTTGTGTCAATTTGTTATTATAATTAGAAAATAAATAAATTCGGCAAAATGACAAGCATCCAAGAAACCGGAGATGATAGGCGCCAAACCGATGCACGGAACACGAATCTAGGACACCTGGCATAGCTGATAGGAAGTTTTGTACATCTTCAACAATGCTGTTTGTAAAATGATTCACCAGTTCAACGTTCACCGAAAAATTTGATATATCCCACCAGTTTGTGCTCCGTCGTATATTTCATAAGTAAGGAACTCCGGCGGTCACATAATATCTGATAGGATCTCACACTGTAAGGTGACGATGCTCATTTATGTGAATTGATTAGCAAAAACCTCATGACAGGAAGTGCATGACGGTTGAGGTAAACATGTACAATAAAGAGCTGCCTCTCAGTTTACGTGTTCACTGTATAGCATGCTTGAAATAAGTCTGAAACTCAATTGTTGTCAAGCAATCAGGAAATCTACAAAACTGCACAAAGGCCTCCGCCAAAGTGGAGGGTATATTAGAGTTACTCTACAAACTGTTCACATGTGCCGACACGCACGTATGCAATACTACATGCTCAGTATACAGAAATAAGATCCGCAACTGACGATGTTATAAAATAGAGCCACTGCGCCTGAAAGATACTTGACGCTTGTTCAGCTGACAGGGTTTAGATTTCTCTTTTGCACGTTGATCAGAGAAGATACTAGTTTAAAAGACCAATGTACTCTCATGCCGCAGCGGAAATTGGTAGATCTCTGTATAGAAGTTACAGAATATTTCATTCCCGTGATGATTGTAACCTGGTATGGCGAATCACATGGTGATAATCTTCCCGCGTATAACTTGATGATAGCACAAGCAACATGATACCCATACATTTAACATGCTTTTGTTATATTTTGTCTCGCACAAAAAATAAAAATGAGAAACATGATAACACCAAGTGCTTCGTAAAACGTGTTTCGTCCTAGAAGTTTTAAGACCACGTATAGGAATATATATGTATTGATATCAAAGAGGTCGACACGGAGGGTTATATCGATTCTTCCACAAAGGCCAGCAATAACTCCCTCTGCAACATTACACGATCGGGTGAACTCACTCACTGTACACGAGTAAAGCGTTTTCAGTATAACAACCGATACATTCATAAAAAATAGCCTAAGAAACAATGCTGACAGAGGAGTAGCGGCCGTGAAGAAAACGTTTCTGTACCACAATAATTGTGACAAAAGTCTGACAACGATCGCACTGCGTTTTCCAGCGCAAATGGCATTTGTACATACAATTGTTGCCTGCTTCAATGTTTTACCTACATTTGTGTCGTGGTAAAGCGTCTGAATCACTGTAGCAAATGATAAATATCAAAAGAATATGCGACATATTCAACTTCCATTCCGGGGGGTGTCGAATCGGCGCCAAGGAAACTTGTTACGTTATTTTATTTTATTTTCTGTAGGAGAGGGTTAAGTAAATAGAAATGAAAAAGGATGTGAATTAGACCCATAAGATGACAGGCCATCACGGCAAGGGCAGCAGGAAATACCGCCAGAATATGTTGATGCAGTTGATGGTTGTGTGATGGATTGTCTGTGCCTTTGTGTGCACTGATATAGATGCAAACAACACAGGTATGTGAACCAGCAATCAGCTGACTGCAAGGTTTTCAAAGATTTCTACATTATGTGCGCCCGTATGACCCTAATATTTGATTTGCATTGGCTATTTGCCAAAAAGCATTGTTAAATACTTCTAAATTTGGCTATAATAATGTTTGACAATTTACTGACTGACACCGAACAAACGCGCCTGAATATTAGATATGGTCTCTTTCATAGTCTTTTTCAATTTTACTGTCAATAAAACAGTTGAAATGAGAATGGTGCGCGTGCATAGCAGAAAGGAAGTTCTCCAAGATCCAATGATAAGTAAACTGGTGTTTGGTAAATCCCCGTGCTTATATATCATTCTTCTTTATGAGGTAAATCTTTGAGACCAAGGTGGGCTGGGCGCACTGCCATCTGTACATACCTAACAAAGTGACTACCAAAGTTTTTTGGGGAAAAGAAAGTACAGTGGTGTCGCATTTGTTCCCGGCATAACCTGGACCAAACGCTTTATTCACATTGTTTGTAACCAAAGAAAATGCAAAAAAACAAAAAAACAAAAAAAAACAAAAAAAAAAAAAAAAAAAAAAAAAAAAAAAAAAAAAAAAAAAAAAAAAACACGAAATAAATCAGAATAGTTGTCCATAGTGTACATATGGTATAATAGCAGGTGAAATCACAATGAAAGCTTAGCAAATTGATTTTGGCAGTATAGCCTCAATTTCGTGCCTCCAAAACTCTGAACGCCTTGGCCCTTTGCGCCCAAACAACACAAAGGAAAATCGTTGACCTTGTTCATTCGTATAATGTGCAGCTGTTGGCATTCTGGCAGGCTACGTGAGTGAAACGTATGTTTATGGAGAATCAGAATACAGTATTGCTATGCTAATTAAGAGTGCATCGACTTTTGTGGAAGTTGGCAATGACAGACTTCACATCAATCTATTTCGCGATGAAAGTACATAAAAAGAATAAACTGAATTTGAAGACAAACTCCACATTAAGTTAACAAAGCAATAAGAACACCATTCCATTAAATTAAGTACGTAGCAGAGGGAGTCGAAAGAATCCTTATCTTAATTTCTTGAAAATGAATACTTTGGAAAATCCCAACTATGCTTTCCCGTTGCTTATGTTAACATTTGGGAGTCCTCACTTTCGTATGTATGCCGATCATGTCATCTAAAAATATCTACTGAGGCGCCGAGCTTACGTCACCCAGGCCAGCTCATTCACTGAGTTACCTGCTCCTTCCACATAATTTGATAAGTTTGTTTGGCTTTCAAAATGCTATCTTAAAACATGATCAATTGGGCTACGTGGGATACAAAATAATTGCCAAATATCCAGTGTTTCCTACAGTGCTGTTTTCTTTGATAAAATCGCACAAAATGTATTTTGTTAGAATTAGAAACTTGAATATCATTTACGGCATGCTTCCAACCAATGGCGTTTGTCGTCTCCTTTTGGAGTGAGCCCTAAGTAAATCAAAGATGTTTTTATCTGGTCTCATGATTGTCAAAACAAAACGGCTGAAATATATGATACTTCATATTCAAAACCCTAAACACGCAGACAATACAAAACAATAGGAAAATTAACGCAAAGAAATATCAGTAAAAACAAAATCATAGCAAAGCAAAACAAAAAACGAAAAAAAAAAACAAAAACAAAAACAAAAACAAAAAACACAAAAAACCAAAACAAACCAAAACATAAAAAACAAAACAAATCAAAACATAACAAAAAACAAAAAACAAAAAACAATAACAAAAAACACCCCCCCCCAAAAAAAACAAAAACTAAAAGAAAAAAAAAAAGAAAAGAGAAGAGAATTGGCATAGTATAAAATAGCGTGCCTACATGTAGGCATTATATTTCTTTTGATCAAGGCACTACCGCGTTTAGACTTGCAGTAACGATTGGCTTAGTGCTTTGTTCTCAGCTGTCCAAATTCAGACCAGCAAAAATCCATCGAACATTTCAAGATAATAATAAAAACAAAAACAAAAAAAACAAAAAGAAAAAAAAGAAAAACCCACACACACATGATATGTTCAGCCAAGCCTTTGTCCCATTAAAGACCTTATAAAACTAAGTGCCATTATCAGGTGGAAATAATTATATCTACTTGCTGAACTTCAGACACCAGCAATTTGTGGAGATTACTTATTTCTCGGGACTCAAAAAACGTTTAATTGTGACTGCTGTGGAGAAATTACGAGAACTTGGAATTCCAGTTGTTATGAGCTCGATATCCGTCATGTGAACCTCCTTGGGTGTCAGTGCAATCAACACACAATAAAACAGAGCTCAATTTGACGCACATGATTGAAGATACGACATTTTTGGATGACTGAAACTGACATAAATAATTAGTTGAAGCCTTCCAAATATGCAATCTTTACTTGTTATAGTCGACGAACGTTTTTTAAAACATCTTTCCCTTTAGTGACTTTCGACATATTTTAATCCCATGTCCAGACCGTTATGTTTCAACTCGCCCTTAGATTTAAGTTCATACATAACGTCAGGTATTAGGCTGTTTCATGTAAATGCAATCTAAAATGTAAATGAAAATTGCAAAAACTCGATTGTGTGTAAATAGATAGAAAGATAGGTAGCCTTGCATAATAGGCCACTGCAACGGTACTTATTAGTGTTTGCAACATTTGCGTTGCAGGTGTCCATAGCTTACGTCAAGAGAGAGAAAGAGGTATGTGCCTCAAGGTACCATTCTCATTTACAAGCAGTTGCAAAGACATTCCTCAGAATGGACCTGTTCGTTTCACCTAAGAGACCTGTTTAATATGCGATCCTCATACAACACCTCTAATCCATACATCAAGTATGTACACAGTGTCCCCTGAGAGTCTTTTAAGTTCCAAAATAAAAATTATCACATCAAACACTTCACATAAAGCTACTCCCAGTACATATCCACAGGGCAACTACGTCTTAATTGCTCGTGGATTGGCTTTTGCATGCAAAAAATTGGCAAACAGCTCTTAACTTCTTAAGATCCTTTTTGTTTTTTACGGAAAAGTACCCATGTGCACTTAACTTCAAAATTAATTTATGTCTACGGCTAATTGTTAGATATTATGGGTCCTCGATATAAAAACGCGAGGGCAATGTCACCCATGTAACTCACACAAACCTCCCGCTACTTATGAGTATATGTCTATTGTATTTGTCGGCTCGCCTGGCAGGCAGAACTAGCATGCATTGCTGGGTAGCAGAAGCGCAGCAGTGAGACCGGTATGTATAGCATTGAGAATAACATGATATTATGAATCACAAGCATCCTGATTTAAGAAGAAACTTTGACTTAATACGTGTTCAAAATGAAATACCCACCGGGTAAGCTGATACTACGATGGTTTATAGCAACCTCCCAGTTTTTAGTAAATTGTGTAGTTATTTGAGGTGCTTGTGGCATGTAGTTTAGTTTCGAAGATTTAACAGAGGACATTAGAACAACTGTGCACCCATCTTCAATTGCGCCAAGTATAAAAAATAGCCTAATTGGAATATGGTTCTATTTACACGGCACTTTTTCTCCAAAGGTTCAACCAGGAGTCCCTGCTGTTGCTCATTACAATCGTATTCATCAAAATATTCAGTCGATACATGGGGGTCAATGAAACAGAAACACGGGAAAGAGGCATTGATTGTTCTGAAAAGATTTTCTAGTTTTACATCCGTGCTGGAGCATTCGTTCGGCGAAAAGAGAAAAGACATTCTTCGGGCATTTTGTTGTTTGTACTTATCTATACAGTTGCACTGATAAAAAAGCTGATTGAGATCAAATGAATCTGAATATCACTAAACCATGCAAAAATATTAATGGACGTGTATGCTGATATACATTCTTTGGGTCAGCTCTTCCAAGGAACCTATATGCTTGATACTACTTATTTCAACCAGGTTGTCTAGAGTATTCCTGTGGGACAGAGGCTGTTTGCCTGTGTCTGTAATTTACTGCTGATGGCAATACGATGAATACTTTATGACGTCCAAGAAACTGCAAGGAAATCTAAAACTGTGGCTGAGCTTGCTTTGCAGATGGCGAGGCGAAATGCTCAGTAATATTGAAATGGAAATACATTCTTGATCATATAAATGTCAATCACCACTCGAGTTGTTGCCATTATTCAAAATGAAAGTCCAGGTACTAAGTATCGTTATTTGTTACACTATTATCTACACCTCATTGGGAGCAACAGGTTGATTAATAAATGTTCATTGAATTATTCGTTATTTTGAAAATACATTTATCAATGCTAGATCATTTACTTCGTGTAAATTATAAAAGAGATAGATGCTGCGTATTAGTTCGTTGGTACTGTAAGAGGCGTTCTTCAGCTATTTCTCAGCTGATAAGGTACACAGGCAAGATGCTACCCCCTTGTAATGCTAAGACAGAGCAACTGCCACTGATAGAAAATACAGTTCACCTCACACTGAGAAGGGACTTAAGGGTATTAGAAGCTGAGAATCCTACCAGGTTATGTTTGTACGTACGTACGTACGTACGTACGTACACATGTGTTACTTCAAACTTAAACAGCATACAATTTGTACCTTTACTAAAGGAAACTGTCTTCAAGCAGAGACACTGAGATGCGTATCCAGGTCTCAAGTGTTTCAAGAAGAGACAAATGCATTGAACTCAATATCACTGCAAGTATTTTGTTGTATCCCTGATGTAGCTATTTCGTATGACCCAAAGTTGTAAAGACAAAGAGTGCTGAGGATTCGGAGCATATATTTGGGTTTATTGTAATAAAAACGTAAACTTACCTGCATAAATATTGGTCAGTAATGTCATTGGTAAGCAAACCAAGCAAACCATGATGTCCGCTATACCCAGGTTGACGATGAAGTAGTTAGTAACATTGTGCATCCGAGGATTTCTATACACCACAAAAACAACCATCAAGTTTCCAATGATTCCTAATAAAAACACAATGGCGTAAACCAAGGAATATATTATAATCATATGCACTGGTTGTTTGATTGTTTGATAATATTGTATCGGAGATGGTGAGCTCTCTGTTCCATTAGTTATATTCCCAAAAGTATCGTTGACCTGGTCACCAAGATGGTAATAAGTGTGATTCCCCACACAAGAAACAAACGACGATGAATTAAAATCCAGCTCCATTGTTGTAATGACCCGACCTGGTATATATCCAATGAAATATATGTACAAAACTCAGGCTCTCAAACATAAACTCTTGCATTCTTTGGTCATTTTTCTCTTCAAGTGGTCAATGCATTTTTGCAGTCCGGGTTTTGATGTCAAACTCTGTGGTTGGTAGGAACATGGTATCATAGTCTGTTATGTCGATCCACGAAATACTAACAGGCGCCCATTCGTATGAAAAGCAATCGGCAAGAAGTTTTTTTCAGTAGGTCCCGTTTCTTTCAAATTGCTCCGAATGATGTACTTCTGTTGTTCAATCGTAAGCTGACGGATGACGTCACAAAACAGGGCGCTGGAGGCGCAGAGCAGCAGAGTGGTTGCAACTTGTTAGTCTAAAAAAACAATTAACAATATGCAGGTGAGTAGCACAGGTAAATGTAGGGGAAGCCGTAGAAGAATTGGTTGTCCGTTGGTAGTTGATCCCCGGGCTATAAGGCACTACTGCCTTTGCCCACAGTAAATGCGGTTCTCATACAAGACAGTGCAGTGCTTACGATGAAGGCGTGGGTCGCAGCAACTGAGCCTGCTCACGCGTAGCGTGTGAGCAAGGATATGTTTCGCCAATTTACACAGAGAAAATCGATATGAATTATGCACTGCTGTGTTCGCGGGAATAGTTGCATCCCTATACTTCAATTAAGACTAATTAGGACGGGGTAGTATTAAGTAAAAGAAAAGGAAATGGATTATTTGCTGCAATTGTGTTTGACATAGTTGGTCGCAGAAGGGGTTGGGCTTGTCAGGTGCCTGTGAGGAAAAGTGCACAAGGTGTGTTGATTCCGCTTATTTGAACCTACGTAAAATGTTTCAGCGGCGGTTGAATCGACACAGCCTATGCCAATGTTTGCACGACGACGGCGGCATACGGATAGGTCCAAACACATGTATGTGCCTTTTTATATGAGTGACTTCTGCTACAATGCCCCGTGAGCAGTACAGAAAACGTGCAAAGCTTAAGTCAAGTAAAGGAAATATATAGAATTTTCTCATTCTGAAGTAGTAGTTAATGAAAATACTCTATTTGCAATCTGAATCTATCTTTATTCAGTAAATTGGCCTGCGGGCTATGAAAATGTTAGCGCAAAGTATTTTTTTTTTTTTTTTTTGCAAAGTTAATATTTTTGCCCAATAGCGTCGAGCCTGGGTTGTGGTGGGTGCTTTCATGTCAATCCCGGAGACGACCCTGGTTCAAATATAATGAGCAGATTCTGTCCTTTAGTGTTTCATTTCATATATTGCATCTGCTTGTTTCTCTAAAGCATTTCTTTCTGCACAGGTTATAGCCAACAATACAAAACAACTGGTTTAACGTGATCCTCTTCATTCTATCATCGTTTGTATTGATGGAAATATATCAAATGTACTATTACGATTTCATCACTTTCCCTCTCAAGTAGCCAAAAATGTCTGTATGTCAATAGTAGTTTAAGTCAACCTTTTTATGGTTCCTTTTAAAAAATACGAAAAAGGCCAAAAGATGAATTGTAGATGAGACATGTAAAGAGAGAATCGCCAGGGTTACAGTTTCGAGTGGCATGGATAGGGCGTTAGCCATTTTAAGCCCAACCCACGCCAAACAGTTTGTTGACTCTTAATATGATCAGGAAAGGTTATACGTATCGCGTGCGTTGTCCCAGGGCTCTTCCCGGGGCGCTTGGGGTTCATTGAGCCCAAAGATCGTCCATAAAATATGTTGCTTTGTGCTATCCGTATGATTTGTGCAAATGCTCGGTTGACAAAGAAAATAATTCCAGTATTGTTACGTCAATTTAGAGCATACGGACTTCTGTTAAAATTGGCAACCACCGAGTTCACAATCCTATGAAGACGTGACAACTAGGAAGAATTTGGTGTCACTGTTGACAATTGCAAACAAGCTATCACCAGGAATACAAGTCATAGTTAAAACGATAACTTAATTCCATAGAATTCTAAGCTCATTTTGAAACTCTGATAAAAAGTGTAATCTCTTGTGCATGTTTTCTAATTCTTACGCTGGCTTAAATCAGGTTACATGTGAAGTATGGAGAAACCAAACTGAGTTGTCATAATACCTTGCCCTGCCGGAATACGTCGTCAGAAGCGCTATCATTGTTATGATGGATTTTTGAATGATAACGTTCTCAGACATTTAAGCGGCTTAAATGTAAGTCATTTTCAAATGTTTACACGTCACGTATGTTTTTTTTCTTTAGCTTTCTATATGAATATTAGCTAGCGACATTGAATTAAATATGTATCTGAACACAAGGTTACCATTATCGTCATGGGCCTTTTTTGCCCATATCAGATATATGTTAGATCAGTGATATACATATATATAATATATATATTTATATGACTCTGGCGTGCGCGATTTCTTCAACGTGTGTGGGAATTTGTGGACGTGACATAAATACATGTACAAGCATGCGTGTATGGAAGTTGTATTTTCCATTAATTCACAAAACCCAATGTTTCGTGTATAAAACCCTGGGTTTCATGGTACAAAACCTTTATCATGTCACAAACCCTGTATTTTGTTTAAAAATAAGTTATGTTAGAAACCCCTAGGTTTCGTAATGAAACTTAGGGTTTTGTTCACAAAAACCATCGGTTTTGCTACAAAACTCTGGGTTTTGTGATACAAAATACTGGGTGTTTTACATGAAGCAACTTCAAGTTAATGGCCAGGATCTGCACAGGGGACAAAATGCTGTGCTTGGTTGGTTGCTTTATACGTATTGACAACTTTTAGGAGATGTACCGTGGAATTTACAGCTTTGTTCATTCACAAAACCCTGGACCTTGTGGCGTCACAAAGCCCAGGGGATTTTAATGGATCAAAACCCAGGGTATTGTGAATTATTGAACTTTGTAAGCACAAAACCCCTTATATATCATTACAAAAACCATGGATGCTGTTGATACAAAAAAAAAAAAAAAAAAAGACAGAACAAAAGGAGCACAATGAAATGATTGATGGTACACTGGGTATTTTTAATTACTGAACATTACAAAAACATAACTCAGAGCGTTGCCTACAAATCCCTGGGTTTTGTTACGATTCCCTGGGTTTTATAAAAATATTAAATGGCACAGCAAAACTCTGGTTTATGTAAACCAAGGATTCTGTTTCTATCACGAAACCTATGTTTTTTCTACATAAAACCCTGGGTTTAGTAAATTGTCGGAGAGTACAACTTCCATATGGCTGCATTGCTTTACAAACAAGTTATGTAATTCCAACAGCGCGAACTCCGAAAACAACAAAATTGATAGGATCCCGAATGCACTTTATCAGCATTTTCAGATCAATTCAATCACACGTACTCTAAATAAAGTACAATCATACGACTCCGACCAGACATGATTGTAATACGGCGAGTGACTTTAAGAACGATTGCACTTATAACAGATGTGTGTTAACAATTCTCAATGCATATTGATTTTAATAGATAGTACTATAAAACCCAAGGACATCAGTGCAAAATCATACATGCATAGGCAAATTTGTGAAACACCAGACTGTCATTACCGTTGAACGTGACTCATAATTTAGCGAACTTGAAAATTATATTTCGAATCATCCAATGCAACCCAGTTTTCTACGACATTAAAATGTTTTTGTGTGCATGCCTACGACGACTTTTGCTTACACAGTGCAGGAGACTCACTTTCCACTTGGCACCATCTTCAGATTTGGTGGTAAAATATTTTATCTGGAAGGTTTTCATGACTTTATTAAAGCAAGTTTCTTTGCATGTTAGGCTGCGGAGGCAATGATTTGAGTTGTAATAGGAGCAGTTAATTTCAACGTGTTAGGAAAGTATTTTTCCGACGTTCTTTCTCAAATTGTCAGCATCTAAATGCAGGCATGGAAATAGCACAGATACAGTTCTGAAGTTTGGCCGCAAAGGTCCGCGTCCACAAGTTAAAACCTATCAGTAAACACACAGTATAGGCCAACGGTCAACCAATTGTACTTTAGGGACAAAAAAAAAGCTTTGTTGTTGAAATTCGTCAAAATTCATGACTCAGCGCAATTTATTTGATAATTTGCAAAATGTATCATATCAGTATGTGACAAAGTATATGTATGTATATATTTAAAGCGGGGTATCCGACTATCAGGATGAACACAAGTGGGGACTAAACATCCACTATTGCTAGAGTCACCTTAAACCTTAAAAAAGTTGTATGTTTTGTGCCAAAAATTGGGAAAGACACTATCTTAAAATCATTTTGCTGCAAAAATCCGTTGCGTTTTAGCAAACAGAAAACAATATCACGGAAGAGGAATATTCACTTCTTAAATGCGCTCCAGTCGTTTTTTTTACATAATACTACATATGATATCTCTTTGCCAAGCATCCTTGAACATAATTTATGCAAAAAAATGTACTCTATCATTGACCCAAGGAATAGATTTTAAAGCAAACGAGTGACACAATAATGTATACAATATTCTCTTTCACTGCCAACTGCGACCTAAGACAAAATACTTAAAATAAATTAAAAAGTGGATACTTAATCAATATTCTTTGAACAAAGACATTTCATTCAGGTAGCAGTATGTACACGTAGTCCCATAGAAGGTTCCAGGTCAACAGGTTTCCTCGGCACTTTTTGTGCGCATAGCGCCCAAAGCGCTTCAAGGAAAGCTTTTGATTCAGTCCAAAACTTGGCACAGAAAGAGAAATCTAGATCTGGCGGTTGATGTGAGGTGGATTCGCCCTTTGTTAAGAGTGAAATGAAAGTGTAACAGTCAAACAAACCTTCAAAATAGATAGGGACTTCAAACCTTTTTTTTTCAATTCTACAACTGTATTTAACTTTAGGGTATCAGTAATTTTAAGAATATTTGTTTGCTTAAAAAGTGGGCCAGTCTGGTAATATATGCGACATTAGTCCCTTTGATCCCAAGCCCGACATAAAGATAGAGTGACTTATATCATATCAAGAGGATCCAATTGGTTAGCAGTTGAATAATTCACTTGAGCAACGAAACGTTTTCAATCCCAATCGTAAGCATTTTATGCTAACGCATGAAAACAGTTTTGAAAATACGGGTCAGTTCAGAGCGTTTTCTTTTGCTTTTGTCTCAAAAGGACATTCCAAATTTGAAACGGATCAGTATCTTTCATTTTTTTCTTTATTTAGAGGGCCTTGTATATTTTGTTCCTGGGTTAATGCAAATACAAGGGGAAGAGCCATCTCAAAACAAAAAACAAAAAAACAAAAAACAAAACAAAAACAAAAACAAAAAACAAAAAAAAACAAAAAAAAAAAAACAAAAACAAAAACAAAACAAAACAAAACAGGATATTGTCAGACTTGCAACTTTTTAATGCGACAAATTGCGTAAAATGGGCTCTATCATGTGTGCAGTTTTGT
This sequence comes from Hermodice carunculata, assembly GCA_964020975.1. Taxonomy (NCBI): domain Eukaryota; kingdom Metazoa; phylum Annelida; class Polychaeta; order Eunicida; family Amphinomidae; genus Hermodice; species Hermodice carunculata. The sequence continues at coordinate 106,746,292 of OZ026613.1, forward strand.
CTTTAATTCGTGTAGGAAGACTTTAGTCTTAGACAAAAGCTAAGACTTTAGTCTCGCACAAAAGCTAACGTATCCCATTATATCGTATTATTCTATATATTTTTGTCTGCATTGATATTAAACAAAGACAAATCTAAATGAAAATCACTAATTATAATGTTGACTGATGATTCCAGCAATGGTGCCTCAAATTATTGAAGTTTTGTCTGTTGTAAACAGGCCAATTAGTTTTGTTTCTATCTGTATGAGTTGGCCAGGCCTCCTGTATTTAGGTGGCGCCAAAGGAAGAAAATAGTTTTCTGGAAGCTCATTATCTAACAGTTTATCAAAACTGACTTTTAGATTTTGAGTATTTCAATCTAATACTGCAAAGCCACGTTTCACAGACTTGAGATAGTTTTGTTCAAATGTGAATCTGAGATAGTATTTTTCAGATTATTTGCTTCATTCAACATATCATTTAAACATTGTACACTCATTCTACCCAATTTCTCAACACTATTAATGATGTTGGAGTTCGAGACTTAATAAAACTACGGTGGCAAATGTAGGAGAGGTAACCCACCTTTAGAAACTTTTATACTATTCTCGACAAAATCTCTTGTAGCATTGACTAATAGAGAATCTCTGATGAGCGCCGTTTCTCAACAGATGTCACGAGCTAGGTGTTTCAGAGCATATATGACAAAGACGCAGGCTGAGTCATCTATGTTTTAAAGGACCAAGCGAGTCACACCTGGCCATCAAGACACAGGCACGAGATCTGAGATTCTAATTATCTTATATTAAAAAGCAAAGAGAAAGCATTTAGGTCAAATACTGGCATTTTTGTTTAAACGAGTATTCATAGATGCAAAACCGCAACTTAAACTGATTTGCATAGCAACGTCGCGGAGTGAGGGTAGCCATTTATCAGTGAGATTGGCCGGCTGACGAAATTGCGCATGCTGTTTGACACATTAGGTAATGCGGATCCGGATCATGTGCCAAAAGTTCATTCCTTCATTCGAAACAAGGAATTAACCTATAGTCACAGCGGATACAACATACAATATGATGAATAGGGAGGGAGAGAAAGAAAGAAAAATGCTCATATCCATAACCATGAAAAGAATGATACAAAGAAGTGCCTAAGCAGCAAAGAAAGTAAAAGTGAAAGAGAAAATAATCCTCACATCCATCCCGAAAGCCATCTGGAGCGAAATATCAAGGGACCACCGTCAAATTTACATTTAATCCAGCAAAAACACAATAATATTTAAATGATTAATAATAATCATGCATTGTGCACGGCCGGCATCAACTGCTTGAATCTCTTAAGAAAGCCAGAAAATGTCTGCGATTTCCGTGTTGAAGATATCGCGGACATTTAGAGATTGTACCTTTTGCGTGTTTACTATTTGTTGCACGGATCAAATACTGGCGGAAGTGATTTGTTCAGAAGTATAGATATTTGATTACCGGAACAAATCAGACAGAGAGTGTCAATTTAATTATTTTGGGGGATACTTGTTGAGATGATCAAATCGATTTAATCACAATACCAATTCGATTTATTGAGATGATCAAATAACATGTATTTATTCTTCTGGCCAAATCAATTTAATCATCTGAACAAATACATTTGTTCATCTGACCAAATAAGAGTACATTTGTTTCTATGATTAAATCGCTTTGATCGGAAGAACAAATCGATTCAATCAGAAGATCAAATCAATTTATTCAGAGGAACAAAAAGACTGCATTTAATCACATGAACAAATGCAGTTGCTCACCTCATGAAATCGATGTGTTCTTCTGATTAAATATTTAATCATCTGATAAAATACTGAATAAAACAAGAAACGGCGTTCCATAATATATATATATATATATATATATATATATATATATATATATATATATATATATATATATATATATATATATATATTGTGGAACCCCATTATAATGACACTCAAATATCCAACATATTCAGTATAATGACATAAATTATGAATGGCAAAAGTTCATTTCCTTTGTTGTTTGATTCATTTATCTGACACATTTCTAAGGGAACAGATGGTGTCAATATAACGAGTTCTCACTGTATATATATAAATATATATATATATATATATATATATATATATATATATATATATATATATATATATATATATATATAGTGAATCGACAAAAGGCTTCATCAAAGCATCATTAAGGTCAGGTCAAGTTCCATATCCAGATATCAAGAAGCCTTTGCTTAAGGTCTCCCATGTTGCTTTGGAATTCAAGAAGTTTGTCCTGAAATTTTAAGTGCCACGTTTCCAGGTAATATCTGATCATTTTTTTTTCTACATGCAACAGCAGACAAAGCCTATGGCCAATGATACTTTTTTTCTGCAGCTGTGCCGGTTTGATATCAAAACACAGATATATCTGGTATTAATGATCACGAAGCTGCTTAGCACCAAACTATGATTCGTTGGTCTCGTCAAAATCGCCAAAATAGACACTGATACCTATATCTTTGTGTTCGTTCAGGCAAGTGGTAGCATATGGTGTGTTGCATTTGTCTCTATCACTCTCAGACGTGCCATTTAAAACATTATATCAGGGCAGATTAACAAATAACAGTGAGATATTAATTATTTGCTAGCTACGGCTAGTAGAAGCGTAAATTTCTGGGCGTCTTTTTGTTTTATCGCATTGAAAAATATGCTGAAAGTACACAGTAGCATTCCTTTCGTTGCCTTGTTGCATCATATTCTGATGCATTCAAGTCAAAACTCAAAGAGACGTGCAATAAAGTAAAACTGTTCAAGTTCGCAGATAACGTACAAACAGTAAAATCAACCAAACGAAACACAAACGGCATTCACAGAGGATGTCAGGGTTGCAGCGCGCACCTTACCCAAAGCGTAAAATTGGCATAATGAAGGCTCATGAGATCATCAAACTGAGTAAAAAAAAAAGTTCTCTAGCTTAAAAATTTCTTGGAGGAACCATTTTTATTCAAATTACAACACGTCTTAGTTTTGTACCGTATTTCATGGCCGCCAACTGAAAAGCGCATAAAAAGTTTGTTAGGGATAAAAATGCCATTCAAAATGGGAAATAGAGAACAGCTTGCACACAACTTCCATCCCTCTCCCGCTTGCAATATTTTGAGCATGATCAGTCGTGCTAGCATAAAAGGCATCACAAGCGAAAAAAAATCGATTTGCAACATGCTCATGCTCAACAATCAAATATGTCAAAAGTATTGGCGAATCACCATTGGCACAGTCCGGTTGTTGACACACGCAAAGCTATTGGCCAATAGGAGATACATGGGTTAGTTCTCAATTCGCCGAAAGATGTTGCTGGCAATCCTGTTCATAGTTGACTGCCCACATCTTGTGGTCACTTTCCATGATCCCCGCCTTTTAGAATACAGCAGTTATAAATTTAGCTTCTCTATATGTTGCCAAATAAGCTTTAAACTTGCACTTTATCACACCAGGGTGTAATTGCAAGATGCCTATATATATATATATATATTTCAGGTATATTAGAGGACAAATACAAAATGCTTCCTCGTATGCAGGGTGAAACTTTCTGGACTTTTAGGTTCACTGTAATGCTTTGCTGACCCACTTTTACGCCTGACCTCAAATGGCACGTACAGGTAAGCCTAATCTCTGTGAAAAATAAATTGAACATTAAAATCCATATTCCACAGCATTTAGGTGTTTAAACGATGTTTTTCAAGATTCACAAATATTCATCTCAGATTTGATATAAAAAACTGTGCATATCATGGCCATGAATACATTATTGTGGGTGAAAATCAAACAGTGTGTATGTAGTTTATGTGTATATAAAAGGTCGTGAACAAAGGTCAGTGTCAATAGCAACAGAAAAGAAATATGTTTATTTCCTTCCTTTTAACTGTATTTTGCAGTGACCATATACCCATGACGAGGGAAAAAATAGCTATTTTCGGGGCACGAAATATTTTTCGGGAAGAAAGCAATAACAGTGTGTCGGAACGTAATAAAAATGTTATTCTCTTATGTCCCCACTAGGGCTACTTAAATTTGTAAGTATCATTGATAAAAAACGACAACAACAGTGACTCCATTTACCCTCCCCCCCCCCCAAACCCTGCAACGGTGTGGCAGACTTAGTTTCCGAAGTTCGCACGTAGGCCTGGGAGTGGTTGGCCTAGCTGACCATTTTTCCTACTCAGCCTGTGTTCCAAATAGTGTAAACCTTCGCCGAGTGCATGCCAACATATCCCCTCAAGAATTTTTGTTTCAGCAGTTTAAAGTGATTCTTGTCACACGAACATTGAAAAGCGCCAGGCACAGTCTGTACTAAATGACTGCGCTATATTGAATGTATCATCCTGGTCCTTACATTACGTTGGTCTGCGCATAAGCCGCTCCTGTTCTTGTGACGTCAGTCTTCCATGACAGTATAATTATGAACATTGCACGTACTTGTCTTTAACTTAAGCGTGTACATGCAGGCACACAAAGTCACGCGAAATGGTTGGCAAGATGTTTTGCCGACACTTTTTAACATATATTTGCATGTTGTCGAAAGAGCCGTAAATTGTATTCAGGCAACTGAGGCATCTGCCGCAGCTATTGTGAAAATTGTATGGACGTGCAATCATACAAGGATATAGTCGGTATTTTACTATCACAATGTATTGTTCAGTTTTATAAAAATATATTTCCATGAACAATGCAAGATAGGTCTGCAGTAATATGCTATAATAGGGCAGTGCTGACATTTGTATGCTAATTATTGTGTTCTACTTCTTTTCTCCTTTTTGAGCCGAAATGAGGGGTTTGTAGAGAGATTTTCTCCAGACAATGTTTGTGCTAACAAATTTAAACAGAAGTCTGCACGTTGTAGGATACTACGATTGTCTATGCGTTGTAATATAGAATTATTAATATTTTCAAAGTATGCAGATGTATTGTTTGATGCGTGTCCGACTCTACATATGTATATTATTATATATTGATGTTGATCTTGTGATGTCATTATCCTTCAGTTGGATGGTTGTAAAATTAGTACACACAATTATTTCCTTCATGCTATTAAAATGGACCTAAATATAGCAAAAGAAAAATATATTTATATTGTTGGTGATCAACGTGCGCTTGTTATGTTTCAACATGCGCACTTGCAGTGTGTGGTCGGCATTCTATGAAACCATATTAGAAGACAAGCTAGGAAGAATACAAACTCGGACGGAAAATATGCACTTCCATCTTCAACCGCAAAGACGCACATTCAGAAATGATTTTGTGAAAATTATATCGAGCATTTACCCCCCCCCCCCCCACCCCCCAAAAAAAAGGGTCAAATATGGCGCAGATCAATGCCATGAATATTGTGGTACTTTTTATTGGCCTTAAATTGGTGGGTACAACTACAAACAAAAAGCAACAACCAGCACAAAATTATATAACATCCCAGCAAAAATTGTAATTTACTGTTAATTTTTTTTTTACTGGAAAGCCAAGTGTTGACTTAAAAAATCCCACGTTTTTGTCAGTTTTACGATATGTCTTAAATGGGGGAAATCTTCATCTTCTAAGTTATTTTTATTTCCGCGGAACACATAACATTTAAACTTGTCATGTAAGTGTGCCGCGACCTCTGACCAGGATCGTTTAAAAATAGAGGTGAAGTGAACCGAGGTGCCCGATTAAAGCAACCAAGCGAGGTCTGTAAGGGAAAGGGTCCCCCTTCCAAAATTATAACTCTTTGAACAAATTTAGCATAAAATAGTGGTCTCTGTTACAATCTTAGGTGTAAAACACAATAACAGATAATGCAGGAAAGAACAACAATACTTCAGTAAGATGCTGTGTATGCGCATTTGAACGGCCCACCGTGCCTTTTTTTTTTTTTTTTTAATACTTAGGCAACTTTAAATCGAAACATTTGTTTAGATTTAAGAGAAATAAACACCGAACAATATTTGACTCTGCTCGTCGCTGCCGACCGTTCGACGCAGCAGTGTGTCAATGATGCACAACCAGACTGTGGAATTGGAGTCGGGCACATCTGCCTGTGTTCCCGCAAAATCCATATCCCATGTTCCAAAATCAAATTGTCCAATGTACGTAGTTCAGTTCTGTCCTCTGTGAGAGAATAATGACCAGTCATTTCAATGAAATTTGCAACAGATACCCAAACGTACTGAATTAGTGAACGAATTTTTTTTTTTGCTTTTTCAGTGTGTCGGACTGGGCAGCCATACGTTACACAGGACGCTTTTACGTGTCCACCTATTTTCATCTACTATCGGAAGGGTTAACATAACTCTCAAGACTCCCTCCCGCTTTTGTAGTGGAGTGGATACATTATATCACAACATGTGTCGGATGACGCAGGCGGAGTGAGACATTGTTAAGCTGCCAAGGGTCATCTCTGACGATGATCTATGACCAAAACTGTAATGCATAAATCGGTTCTGTGTAATGCCACACAGGTGTCCCAATGGCTATCTTTGAAACAAATGCACCAAACGGAGTGAAACATATCTTCCCGTGTGGAATGTTTTGTTGGAAAGACATGGATCAATATTATATAAACTCATCGTGACCACCTTGAGGTTACTGTACGATATATTACATAATTATAGGTTAGAAACTACTGCATATACCGTTCATGCATTATGCGTTCAATACCGAATTTTAACTTTCAAAAATGCATTAGATTTATTTCAACTTTGTGCCCCAAATAGCCTTTACACAATGTGCACACGAGTACAGAGAGAATATCGGAAGCCGTAACTTAAAGCATATGCGCACTGAATTGGACGCCTGCCTGACACCCGATATGCTGACGGGTCGACAAATAATCTCACGCATACCCAGACGTCGAACAGGGTGGGTTTTCAAAGCGTGAACTGTTCTTAAATTGTAACAGTATTTCATCATGTCCATCACCTTTACATAAATTTGGCGTGTCCACACAGTTGTCTCCCGAGGACGAACGGTATACGTAATCCAGAGATGATCATAAAACCTTGCCATATTCTCGATATGGCTCCGTTGTACTTCGCTGAGAATGTTGACAGAGCTGTACTGCGAACATCATTGAATAGCCTACCAGCATTGTCATACATTCACAAGGTACTTACAACGAAAAGTGTTAATATAAATGATACGTTTAATCTTTTGCGTTTTATATTTTTTGTAAGGTTTACTCAACATTTGCAGTGAAGGTGCGCTTCAACTTGATATTTCTCTCTTTTAAATTAAAGAGTTTATTTCTGACCTATGTAAGAATATACATTTTCTTCAATCTGACACAGAAGCAAAGTTATTAGTCGGCTAATCAGTAACAAGAAGAGGTCGTCTGTTTTACTTAGAGACAGGTGTTCCTTGGACGTAGATAACTCACAGTGACAAGACCTGGGACAGTGGTACTTCCGTCTGGATGGACGGGTCCATGTTACTCACTGTCGGGCACCAGTGTAATTCCCATGAGCCCCACGCCTACGAGCAATTTACGGTTCCTTTTGCGGGATATTGTATTAATCAGTCTTCCATCTAATCATTCAGCAAACAGTCCCGTGGGTAAATATGTGCTGATATAAAAAGCTACTTTCATCCAGGCCACCAGTTCCCTTTATATGTTGCTAGAATTCATTCCTACATTCAGAGCCCCGATGTGAAATTTCCTTCTGTTTCATCATGTGTATTTCTTGGTCATATCTACGTTTTACCCTCGGGGGAGCCGACCGTCATCGACGCCAAACTCGTACATCCATCATCATGAGTTTCCAATAAACTGCATCAGCATATGTCGAATCCGGACTGATCTGCGATTTACGAGGTGTAGGGGCTCTTAAATTAATTGAATTACCCTCCATGTATCAACTTTCTTAGAGTTTTGAGATAAATGTGAATAAACGTATCTTGATGTTGTACCACAAAGGCCACAATGCATTATACTCACAAGAAACGGGATCTTGGAAAATATGATATCAATATTCAGTCACGAGATGGCGTCTTTGAACACTTTGGCTATCCCGAGCGGAAAAATTGATAGTCACCGTGGCATGAACAATTCATATGTAAGTGATACTTTTTTGAACATCAACGTTGAGTATTAATGTGCGTTTTTCTTGGGTATTAACTTCGAAATCTGTATTTTTATGATACCTATGTATGCTTTCGTATAACTTTTGTACAGTATTTGATCATTCGATGCACCGTTATGAAAGAGGTGGAATAAAATCCCTTTCTATCATGATTATGGACACATTCCAGTTTACGAACACATTCAAATTGAAAGTGCTCTTAATTAAAAGTCAGCAAACTTGAAATTCTTCGCAATTTGTTCAATATTCAATAAATGAACCATAGTTACTTTAGAGTTGAACATTGGGATGCCATCTTTATATATTAAAGTTTCGAAGATGCGGAAAGTTTAACTTTCCAAATCTTTCTTATCTATGCACAGTTATCAAGACTAATTAATCAAAAGTGTGAAAAATGAGAAAAAATACACAAAGAGAACTATTGGCACATCATATTCAAGGTGATCGCTTTCGTATGAGCTGACAAACAGAGCAGAAAGATAAAAAGCGGAAAGTAGACCAAATGTTTTATAGTTATGTCTCCAAGTCTATGGATATTGCCAATTCAAAACTGAGACATAAGGGTTGTATTTTAAGAATAATTGTACCGCTGGACTGAAAAATATATAAACGTATAAAATATGGACGGTACTTTTCAATAACTAAAGATCTGTCTCTGGTTCTTACACTAAGTGCGGCATTAAACAAGCTACAGATATTTCAGGACAGAATGGCAGGAAAATTATACATGTAAATTACACGATAAATTAAAAATGATGACAGCCGGGTCAAAGTAAAGATTAAAAAAATTACAGTTGATGAACGCCCAGTGTTGTTTTACTCAAATTATAAGATCACGTGTTTGGTAAGATCAAATTTCTTTCTAAAAAAGATTTATGTCCTGTCATATTTTTTCTTATTTGGTAAAAAACAAAACAAGCATTGCTCTTAACAAAGTAATGCCGCATAGACAGAGGAAACTCAGGTTTTTAAACATTTCCCATTGAAATACGTAATCGGTAGAAACTGATTCAAGTGGTTAAAGCTTGGTTCACTGTATATCATATCGTCTTTCCCCTTGACACTTCAATCACAAAATTTCTGCATCAGTATTTGTCAAACATGACAACCATCAAAAACATGTTTTGAGACTTTGTCTACATGATATTTTATTTGAAAATTGAGAAGAAACACAGGGTAAAATGATTTCCTTTCGCGTTGAGGCAAGAAGCACGAAAAGACAATGGCAGTAAGGCGTGGTGGATCCACATATTTACATGCAGAGAATGACAAAGAACAGAACAAGACTGATGGCGGGCTCTTACAGTACGACAAAGTATATGTCTCATTGTGAATTGAAACTGAAACCTCATGCTTTGCTTGGCCTTACATAGAAATTACAAACTTAGATGTAAATCAGAGTGGGGTAATCGATAGATATGTTGAACACAAAAGCTCCTAGATATTTCGATAGACTTAAATGTTAAAATCCATTTTTGTCGACGTATATGCATTATGATAATACCCACTTTATTCTGGTAATTGTTTCCTTACGAAGGCAGCTGTCAGGGAGTCCACAAGGGCACCGGTAGACTTTGAAATTTAAATGTACGTTTCAGTTGCTTTCATTCACTTGTTCTGATAAAAAGTTGTTGTTTAGACACCCTGATATAATCTTGCGATTTCCTGTGTAACATAGATGCATATTCATGTAAAAACACCGAAACGGTCATGTGATTACATCGATTCTTATTATGTTAGGGCAACAAACTTATGAGAAAAAATATCAAAACAAACAGAGTAGACAGGCAGGCACACACACAGACTCTGAAAAAAAGGAGTTGCCTCATACTTTTCACATCTGTTTCCTTCGTACACAATACTAAAAATCCTTGACAGGAAACCTCTGCTTGAATGTCCGACTCATGTTGTCACATTTTGGATCTCCACCTACAGTGACGGTGGGACTATGTGCTAAAGAATGGACGGATGAAGACACTGACGATACACTTAATTCTGGGAAGAAAAAACTTGCAGATGTGTATGTAATATTATAACAATATTTACTGACTGAATAGTACCAATTGAAAGCGGAACCACCGGGGACGGTCTGGGGGTAGTTTGTGGTGCGTCAGACTGAAGTATATAATATAAAATTGTTAAAGTATTTTTGATAAAACTCCTACACAGCACAGCTTAGCAAGACAAACATTTGCAATGAATAAATGTATTTTTTCCGTCTAATTTGGCGGATTCTCAGGGAATTCACACCTAAAACTCCACCCTTAATTGGTTAGAAATGTCTTCCAAATTTGGCCAGCTATGTGGTCGTATTGGTTTTACCTTGGTCAAGGTAAAGCCAGTCAGATTTGAAGCACAGTTGCTGGCAAGGGCCAAAATGACCTGTTGGCACAAATATGTTTCCGATACATAATACATCACTCTGTTAAGAATAAAAATTAAAAAAAAACCCTTATTACGAAATCTATCAAGAACGAGTTGGATTGAGAGCCATCTAACTTCGCCATTAGGTACCTGACATACTTGGTGTCTACATGGTATTCATAACTGCCATTATGGTCACAGAATGATGAAAAGATACTAGGATTGACTAACTGCCAAAGCGAGAGACATTTAGCCAAACTAGATACCCCACTTGATATTGGTGGTAGAATCACTCTTTTCCAGACTGGTCCGAAAACTGCTTCTGTGAATGTCATCATGTGATGAGGATATACTACACATATAACTTTTTACAACTTGTTGCCCTATCCTCCAGATGTACTTTTATGTCACATGTACGTCTCCTGGGATTGGAGAAAACGTGTATTGATGTCTAGTATATTCAGAAGTAATTGTAATTCCTAGCCTTTATCTCTTATCATGATTTGTACGCGTCCCAAGTACTATAGTCTGGATGTTTAAGACATGTACATATGCTTGATTTTCTAAAATTCAATGCTATTTGCGAAGGTAAAGGCACCTTTAGGTATGAGGGTGCTAAGTTTTGGAATCAGCACCCATGTAATATCAAACAAATAGAAAATGTAAATATATTTAAGGTGAGAATAAGCAGATGGCACGAATGTGTACCTTCACTGTATTTAAATGAGCCTGCATCCAGTCTGTTAGTATGATAGTATTGTGGGGCACTTGTGCCTGTACCGCAGTGTCCATATTGAACATTTTTGGTAAACGTTTCTTTCATGTTTTTTATTGTATGATATCCACTTTTAAATAAAGTTATGGACTGTGTCTGTGTTTTATTTTTTGGAAAGCGTCTGCACTGTTTAACATTTTTTCCAGACATGCTTTGCTGTGTAGGCTGATAGACGCATGACATCTACATAAAATAGCCAGGATACCCTGCTAAAGCCGAACGGGATACCCAAAATGTGCCTCTATATGTCAGCTAGGTCCGACATGGTCAGAGAGAAGAGATACAACTTTATTTTACACCTTGTATTACATCAAATGGTCCACGTGTGACCTTGTTGTCAACGTTAATGTACAGCTCCTCAAGGAGGCACCACGCCTCGCCCTGAACCCTGTATCCCACGGCTGAATAAATAATCTGTTTGTGTTAACAGTGTCGGGTGCATTTTAAGTGCCACAAAGGTTAACCATGTTTACAGTTTTTACTTTCCTCAAAGAACAGAACTCTTTAATTGTGAAAAGCTGATTCTGTAAGTGGCAAAATTTTCATCATGCTCCATGAAGTTCTCCCTCAACAAGCTGATTCAAAGAAGACATTCTGAGTGGGATATTTCAGGCCCTGCATGTTGCCAGCAAACCATTATTGTTTAATTTGTGGCTTCTTGAAACACTAAGTGCAACTGTGTGGCTAAAATACAGCAAGGGACAAGGAAACCCATCCTATTCGAGATGATGATATCACAAACTCAGCATGGAATCAATATGATTTTATATGCATGTTTTATCTACTATTAAAACTGAAGTTTGGCGTCACAAGAGCCATTGACCACAAATGGTGTAAATGTCTGAAAACTGTACTTTCTTGACACTTTCCACTACTTGCCCAAAATGCACCTTAATATGACGTTTTTCTCTTAAACGATTAATATTGTCTCTGTCCAAATGCGATGGAGTTGCATTTGCGTTAAAATATGTAAATACATTTATAATATGAGAACACATTGCACTATTATGTCATTCGGCTCAATCCAATGCTGCTCATTTATGTATTCAAGTTAATTTACCTGCCCGTTTCACGTTTAGAAAAAATTCGCACAAATAACCCAATTTCAATCTCAAAATTTGTTGGAAATGGTCAGCCAAGAACGTACATCGAGGAATGTTGACTTTCAAAGCGATGGGTAGGTATTCGCACAGTCACAGCTTCAACCACTCTTTCATTTCACCATTTTTCAAGGTTATGGTAAGGCAATGAAAGCAATAACTCAATAATGAGCTAGTCTAGACATGTTCTCACCGCAAATGTAATGCAAATAGATTTGAAAACCTAGCTGTGAAATTGTTTACCTCCTCCATGTATATCTCATTTGTGGCATCATTTTATCGTTTTTGATAGTTTGGAAGTTTCGAATCCAGTAGGTAATGGAATGGTGCCAGCTGCTTTTAAATCGTATCGATCCAAAAAATTACCGTCCTCTTAATAAGGGATCCTTCTTCGTTTAGATCCCGAATTTACACATAACCAAGCAATATCGTGCTTCATGGAAATAAAAACAGATTTGATGATAATAGAATTATTCTTGAATTCCGAATGATAACAAATTATTTAGTACGTTCAAATATACGCCTTCTCGACGGGAAGGGAACATAAAATCGATATCCCGTCCTCTCACTGATAAAATAAGCAGTTGGCTTTGTTTTGACCTTTACAGCTTCTTTGATCCAATAACAGCATTCTGAAAACTTTTCAGATCCTTTTTTTATCCAACAACTTTTCAGTTAAACATGATAAGACAGAGGAAACCTGTGCTGTCAGTAAAACTTCTAACACCTGTGGCCTTCATGTACGTATTTGATTTTTTTCGCAGTTCCTCAAGACAAAATCCTCGCTTGGGGATAAATTATTGAGGCGATGTAAAACATACCTTTTGTTTGCTTGCAACGTACACTATGGGCTTGTTTCTCGTTACACTCCACCTGTGGAGTGGAAAAGACACGAAAGTTTAATCGGTTCAGCACATCTTTCGCATTCGTCCTGAAAATATAATCTTTTCCATACAAACGTGTATATACCTGAAGCACTTTAATGCAAAGCACTGACTGATGTATCCACCTTTGCACACACTTGGGTCCTGTAACCTTAAAATAAGGTTGAGATTAAGGTTAAGTAATAGTGTCAAGGTACAAACGAGGTAAATGTTGAGGTGGCTAGTATTATTTAAAGTCTTGAGATATGATGTTCATTATCAAATGGTGGACCGACGGAACTACAGACAGATGGAAGGGACAATCCAAAACCATTTAAGGGTCCGCCCTTGAAATGGACCCCCCCCCCCCAAGAAAAAATCACTTCAACCATTTCTTGCAATTTTGCACGGTTACATTGTAGCTTTTAGACCAACATAATCGTTTGTTTCTAAGAATTTCAGACATGGCTTCTTCAAAGTATGTCATGAACCGTCATGGCAATCGTACTTTCATCGTGAATTGACGCAGTCTGGTTATATTCATTGTACCAATTACTCGTTTTTACCTTTATTGGAAGGTCTGCCTAGAACCGAACATAATTAAAGGATATCTGTTTCCAGTATACTAAACCTGTCCTGTCTACACACCTTAGAATTAAAATATTGTGCATATTAATAACAGATAAGAAATTAATGTGCAATGGACATGAAATTGTCATTTTTAAGGGTTATTATACATATGAGGGTGTGTAAAAGACTGTAAAATGTTCAACGTAAACCAACTTGCCAGTCAGCTGAGCTATGGAATATTAAGAGTGTGAATTTATCTTATTCCGATCAAAATAACATTTCGACGTTTGTTCCGAAACAATGGTTGGAGTGAATTACAAATTAGGTGGGATGTATATGTATTTCTTTGGTCTTTTTTCCCAAAAAAGTGAAAGGCTTCTATGTAACAGTTTGGATTCAAAATTAAACAAAAACATTTTTGTGGTACCTCCTGACAAGCATTTCTTCAACAAGTATCACTACATTTTCCCCAATTGATGAATTGTTTGGGCAGGTATTAATTATGTTACCAAATTACCTCATTGGATGGCAGAGCTCTTACTTATTGATTTTAACGAGTTTTTCTTCTATTTTTTTTAAAGAACCTAATGGTCGATAAGACGCTGTGTAAGCGTATCATCGCATTAGTGTCACTCGTTCAAACACAGACAAGACAGCATAATACACAGGCGATAATGTTTTGTTGACCAGCTGAGGTTGTATCTTGAGTATATCTAACCAAGATTATTCAAACGCTCACTATTCAGTAATTCTGTAATAAATTTCTTGTACAGTTTTCGGTAAATCATAAAGACTCTGAAGCTGTCAGCCCGGGGACGTACCTTGGGTGCGTCTCACTCACATTTGTATGAAAGGTCCCCTTATTTCTTTTTTCAAAGATTTGAATAGTTATTTTATTTTTATAATAGGCTCTTCTCTGAAGGCACTTAGCCAATTATTAAGAAATGACATCGGGATGCTTTTGGGCATCCCCGGGTCTTAGTTTCCCTTTTATTCTTTTGGAAAGTCGCAATTTAAAATTAATCACATTTGCAACCAACGAGTTTTTGGAAATTATTGATAATCCATTATTGTATATTTTTCAGAGTCATTATTAGGGTACTAATGACAATGTACGTATATGTTACCAAGTTAGCATGGGGTACTAACGTCAATATATGCATATGTCCCGGAGTCAGCATGGGGCACGAACGTTAATGTACTCAGATGTTCCCGAGTCAGCATGGGTACTAACGTCAATGTACGAATATGTCCCCAAGTCAGCATGGGTACTAACGTCAATGTACGTATATGTTCCCACGTGAGTACGGTGTATTAACGTCAATGTGCGTATATGTTGTATGATTACCAAATGTACCTTTTCCGTTGATATTTCATACGTCAGCGTATTAAGCTTATTTGGATTAGCTGAAGAGGCATGCAACAAGCCTGCGTTTCAGTGATATGCTAGCATATAAATAAGACAATTTAGAGGAATATTCTAGAATGACACGTCACATAACATCTGAAGAAGTGAAGTAATACTCTGTGTTTGATAAAAGTGAATGGACGCAAGCCATCCCTTTCGAACACTTCAAGTGAATTTTTGAAGGAGTGCGGCAAACCTGATGAAAGTTAAGGCTTTCAAAAGAAGGAACAGGAACCTGGACTTGAGAAAACCTAACCTTGAGGCATCTGGACACGATGTATGGGAGTTCAACTGTTTTACCATGGGAAGTACAAAATTGTCCTGTTTACGTAAATGCCTGCTTAGTTGTGTCGTCAGGAATAATGTAGTGAAGCGGTCTTCTGCTATTTTTGGCGTCTAATGCCCGGTGCCGCCCCCCCCCCCCCCCCAAGCTAATGGCTCGGGGAAAATATGCCTGCATTTGGGATTTTTTTTTTGTATTTATACAGTGCATGTATGCACTTAAACATCCATATGAATATGCTGTACGTTTCAATATCATATGTGGATCAAGGGCATTGAATCTCTGTAACGTGCAATAAACTGGACAACGGAATTCTACTAGTCGCCCGCCGAGATATCAATCTAAAGATAATGCAATGCGTTATTACATGCCGATACAACAGTTCTGTTGGGGCCCTAAGCCAGTTAAAATCTTCTCGTGAATGATAACAAAATTTTAATATAGCTTTTCCATATGGACTAATACTAGCATGTAAACAGATATGTGAGCCGTAAAAGTACAAACTTGCATCTGTCTCGGTTGTGCATGATTGTTTTCAAAGGAGCGTAATTTTAGCAAAGATGCACCTCTTACTTTTCAATTAATCATTTTATATGCTTTCTTTGCCTTATAATGTGGAAATTTGCCCTGTTTCCATCATCTTATCGTGGCTAAATCCTCCCAAGGAAATTAAAACTATCCAAGATTCAATCCATATGATACAATATGAACTATTGTGAGTGTAGCTGCTGAAAAAATGGTTTTTAGACCAACAATGTTCTTGAAAGACTGTGACCTATGTACATAATTCAATGCGTGTCCTCACACCAAGGACAAGGATTCAGTATCCAGTATACACGCTCATTTCCCCTGACATTCGGATATTAGAAAAAATAGCCAAGATTGGATCGTATCATATGCAGCTTGTGATTCTTTATGTATGGCACTCACGTATGCTAAAGTAAAATGAAGGAGATCATCTTTAAGGTGCTTTCCTGAAAACTGCAGGGGAACATATGTGGGTACTTATTATTATATATCCTAGTGTCATTTGACAGCCCTTAATTGTGACACTCCTAAAGTATTCTTGAAAACCTATCATTGAGGGACTAAAGCCAAGCGGCTTATGGTTTTGTGATATTGACGCACTAATTGGATGTTGCATGTTATTTTCATTCTGAAAATTATGGTGTTTAAACCTAAAAATGTCTTCGTGAGCATGATAATTTGCATGTATATCAAAGCACGTGATTGCCGTGTGACTTCCATGCCTGACATAGGAGCACTTATGTTGCATGGACCACTTGTGTCTGCTTGTATCTTGATTAATTTCTCTCAAAGAGCTGCTTGGACGAAGCATAGAATCGGTCCTACCACGAATTGTCCCAAGCGAAGATGGGTAGATATACGAAAAATATTCTTTTTATTAATTATCTTTTTGAAAACATTCTTTTCAGATAGGAATATCATTGTATGACAAGTACCAAAAATATGATATCCACAAATAAAAGCAGTGTAACCCCAACCGTCTTTATAAGATTACTGGTTTTGGTGTGCCAACCAATATGTTAATTGTTCATTAATACAAATATGCTAACCATAGGCTTTGAAAAAACGTAAGTGTTCTGTGCAAATATAGACAGCGTACTGCAAAAACTGACCACATGAGCCATTAACCTAGTTGACAACTCTACCAAGATGCAGGGATGTTACTTCGCCCTTTGCATGACCAGAGCAGAGTTAACTTCTTACGTGTTACCAAGGATACGATCCGGAGTAGCATTCTCATTGTTAGATTATGATATGTCTCGCAGTTTGTATTAGGTGACACGTATCCGCTTTAGTTATACCGAAAGAAAGTGAAAAGGATACATCAGTTGACGATCAGAAAATCTATCTGCGTGTCGTATCCGTTTTCAATTTGTTTCGGTCCACCAGACGAATGATCTAAAAATGTAACTGCCTTGTGTTAACACATGCCAAGACATTGAAGTAAGCAGCAATAGGCCCACCCTTCGGTGCTTATATTATGTGTCAAGCAGAATTCAAATCCGGACGCATATGTGGCTTGGATCCGCACGTTTAGGCCAACATGCAGTTGTAACCATTAACTGTCGAGTGTGGGGATGAGAGGTCCATTTGACACACAACGAAATTTAATGAATCGTCATAGATGATGTCCGGAAACAATTGCTAATCATAATTATACCCAGGTCAGATGACAAGGTTGAGGGTCTTGTAAAAGGTTTGGAATTTGAAGTTATGCCGGAGAAAGCAGTGTATTGTACCATACATAAGAAAACAGGTTCTCCAGAACATACGAGCAAGACCCACAGTTATGTACATAACCCACTCGTCAAATACAAAGATGCTGAAGCCCAATGAGAACAGACAAATTACAGCTTAATAGATGTAGACTATTACAATGCTCGTGTGCTTCATGCCTTTGGCAACGGAGATGAATATTCGATTAATATTCCATGAGAACTAACTCAATATGCACAAGATACACAGTTGTGGCAAAATAATGGCATCAGAAATTAAGTCGTCGGGAATCAACAATGTATTTTTGGACTGCCGCAGACCTTTCTTCGTTGGAATTATTGGACAAGTCCGTGAAAAAAATACTGCTACAAGATATTAGAAACTAAATTTAAAGTCAGTGATAGATTGACAATCAGTGTAGGCATATGGCATAGAAAAAATCTTCAAAAGGCTTTTCTTCGCAGTTATATAAAGCGGACATTTAAAAAAGAAGCAGTGAATATCTCCACGTTAAATTTGTAAAGATGACAGTTTAAAGAGAATTCAAAACGCAGCTGAATATGATTGAAAAGTGTTTCAGTTCGAAAGGAAAATTCAGGTAGCAGTGTTGTTCAGCAAAATACCTGTTGAAAATATCACATTTGTCGATGTTGCTGGTGGTGACATCATTATTTTCAACTAGAGGAGGAATTTGTGAAAGAAGAAACAATATCGTTTGTGTGATCAAAAACAACAAAAACATTCCTAAATGGTGCATCTTCAATTGCTCTGATTAACTCCTTAAACTTTTCCACCTTCATAGTCCCACATTTAGCACTTTAAAGGCCGATCAACATTAAGACGTAACAGTATGGTGCAAGATATGACGGAATGATCCGAAGTGGCAACAGAATACCTGGATTTAGAAAATACCCAGGCCCTTCAGTGATCATACAGTCAGGTAGACGTTTGGAAAGTTCATTGCAAGGAATGGGCTCATTACAAGTTGGAACAGATTGTTACTAGTCAAAAGGTTAGCAAAATTATATGTTCTAGCAACATTTAGGTGGATAATACATTTATAGAGATCACTGATCCTTTAAGAAATCGTTTGTCAATGCACATACGCATCTTAAATACTTTGTCTGAACTAAAGGAAGAAGATGAACAAAAAGCATTTGAAAACAAAAGTATTGTAGGTAAGTTCAGTAGAATTGGATAGAATCTTACGATTAAAGCAGAAAAAGAGCATAGTTTTATTTACATATATATGTGTGTGAGATACAAGTTTTAGTAAATCTTTGGCATGGAAGATACGATTCCATCACATAAAGTAATAATTGTAATGGTTATATAATTAATGCTGAAGTTATTGCACAAACTCGATATAGGGTACAGCGTGACATTTTACTTTCTGGACTGATCATACACAAGCAGTACCGTTATAGGGAGTAAATGGTAACACTTGCTTGAGCAAACGACTCCGTTTAAAAAGCAACTGACGTTTCTAAATTTGTAAAATTAATATTTGTTGCATTAAAGTGTGATATCAATATCACATATTGTGAATTAAACATGTATGAGACAAAAAAGTGCAAGAAAATATAATACATGTATACCATGTGCTTAACATATACGAGAGCCAACATATCCGGCATGCATGTGCAAGAATTTAAAGATGATGATCTTAAAGACTCATGGCAAGGATACCACTCTATCACAAAGAGTCGTAATATAATGGCCATAATATTAATAACGCATAGTATTCAGTGTATGAATATTGACGTCACTACTTGCGTAATTGCCCTTTTTTACACGACGCCGAAAGCAACACAGTACTATATACTATATACTTAAACACAAAGGCATATCAATGGAATACATACATGTGAGCTTAATCACAATGGCATTGAGACACACAGACACATAAACTCCATCTTAAAAAAGTATAGACCCATATCTTTTTACATGGATTGCGAAACTGGCCAAGCCTATACCAATCACTCTCCATGACAGATGTTGGCGTGCCAATATATTTTTCTATCTATTTGTTTAGGTAAGGAAGCTGTAGCATCAGTTGTTGTATTATTAATGGAGAAATTCTTTGTATGCTTAGTGCAGCGAGTAAAGCCACACGTTACTTATTTGACACTGCTCAACATATCTTGCATAATGTATTCGCAGTACTTGATTGGCGAAATGAAGGGTTATGCACTGTTTTATGCATAAGTAATATGGGTAACTCAGCAGAACATTAGACCTTTAGGAATTGAAACAAAATCTTTCTCGGTGTACGATACACGCATGAAATGCGCAAGTAGTTAAACGCTGAAATGGTTGTAATATCAAAATATGGCTCCATCTCAGAAAAGTAATAAATATTAATCCTGACGTTATATACATACTCAATGAAAAAAGTAAAACATTTCTCTCTGTATCAATGGTATACAAACGCTACCATAAACACGAAAGGTAATTAATAGTCAGCATAAACTCACTGCTATGGTATTGGGCAGCCTTCAAATATCGTTCCTTTATCTCTCGAGACAATACGTGACTAGAAACCACAGGCGCCGCAATTTTCGCCATTTTGCATCATAATATCGCCGTATCGATGATGAACGGTAGTTTATTCTCAGTTACAAAACTGAGGATCAAATTCACTCACGGATTTTTTTATGTTCGTTTTTCTACATGTTTGATATTCTTGCCATGGGTAGCTACAAGTAATTCATACTTCAGGAGAATGCCTCGGAGTTCTAAGAGCAAAACGTGAGAGCCACGCCTCCGCTTAACAATCAACATGGCAACAAAGCTGAGCTCACTTTTTACCGTGCTTGTCGTGCACAAATAAGCGTCCTTAAGCTCGCTTTTATGGTATGGGAATGCCTTCAAATGTCGTGTAATTATCTCGCGGGCGAGAGAGTACAAAATTAGAAACCATGGACACGGCCATTTTTGCCATTTTGGATCATAAATATCGCCTTATCGATTTGTTGTATGTCGGGAAACTGAAGAACAAACTCACTCACGGAAGCTTTTTTTCTTGATTCCTGCGTAGATGCAACTACTTCACACTACAGAAGAACTCTTTGGAGTTCTCTTTCTTTTCCCCATGAATTCATGGCATACAATTCTTTTTCTCTGGTACATGCCCTCGTTTGGGTAATTAAAACCTGTAACTTTTTACTTATTTTTAAAATCAATGGAAATAAATCACCTTTCTTTTATTTTTGTTTGTTTCTACAAACATTGTTAGTTACATGTTTACGTGCTTGGACACATGTTTTTGTTCCTGAGTCTTTAACATTTAACCAATTATTAATGATCTTAGTGAATGTACTCAACTTGTGATCTTAATTTCATATTTACAATTTAAATGATATTGTGTATCAAGCACTCTCTAATAGAAGTGTTTTGTGGGCTTGGCTGGTGCCAGCTAAAATACCTAAATTTTCCTTATGGACTAATCTGCGGTACCACGGATGATTAACTTCACCTGTTTACATTGCTGAATGAAGTTACACACATGACTGAAGTCGTTCCTTTTTTCGTCTTCTTATTTGTCGCATCTTATTTAATTCACTTTGACAATCCAATATGACACTGTGTATCATGTACTGCTTGGTTTGGTACTTTCCATTCCACATTACTTACCTTACTAGCAACCGTTTTCGCAGAAGTTGAGTAATCCTGATGTCTTCCCCAAAACCTGTTTTCCTTTGTACTTTGTGCACCATTTTCACAACTTTATTATCGTATATTTCAGTAATCATATGCTCCGCTATACTTGTAACTTTACATGGGTAAAATGTGAAACTTACATTAATAGTCAGATCAATTGTGTACACCAAGCTCCAATGTATAATGAATACTGTATAAATTCACATGGGTGAACATATATGTATACTTGATTGTTATGGAGGTTTCGGCAGGAATTCTGTGCTGAATATACTGGAAACGAATTCTGATAGGGGTCTCCAGAATCAGAGAGAACATATACTCAGACAAAACAGTCACCATACATTAATATAGATCAGTACATCAACTATTCCTAGGATAAACAAAATCATGCTGTCATTAGTCTTAATTGTGAGTCTGTAAATGCCAAAATGGATGAAAACATTTTTATGTAAATGAATGAGACACTCATGGATGCCTTCCGAGTGCAATGTGTTTGCTGGAAGCATGGTTAGTGATGACGCTGACTCTTTTCAAAATAGATAATTATAATCTGATTTCTAAAGTTAAAGCTATTACTACACGTGGTGGGGTTGCAATTTATTTAAAGGAAGAATATGAATACAAAAACCCATGTATATATGACCCATCAGATAAATGGGAAGGAAAATTTATAGACATCATTATGCCTTCCAGTAAAAAGCATGTTATTTTGGAAAACATATACAGAACACCCAGAGATCTGATTGACAACTACTAATTATCTATAAACAAATTTTCTACAACATTAGAAATGCTTCAAAGGGCTGAACAAGATACTCTAACTACCAGGCTTTTCCAAAGGCGGGGTACAATTGTTGATAATTTCTTCATAAACTATCTAATTTGGGCTTTAACCTAACGGGCTCTGACGTCATAACATCCTGCTTTTCTGATCACTTTCCTTATTTTACATGCTTGGACATTCTCCTTCCAAAACATGATCCACTATTCACATTTTTACAAATTCGGCCCAGACATGCTTATTCACTTTGTTATTTGTTACCAAATGAGATTAAAAAAGCTTGAATTTATGATCGTTTGAGTAAAGACACAGAATCAGACCCCAACAACTCATATGAAATAATACATGAAGCTGTTACTCTTGCCATGGATAGACATTTACTTGTCAAAACAGTTATATTCAAGAAATACAAACACAAGAAGGTTTGCTGAATAAGTCTAGCAATTATTAAGTTTACGCAATTAAGAGATGATATGTACAAATCTAGAGAAAGACTCAATCCAGATAGTATCGAGTATGAAGCAACAAACACTAACTTACACACATACAACATACTTAAAAAGACTATTTTTATTGCCACAAAAAAGTTATTATAATATTATATAATGCTTTGATAGATACAGTTGCGATATTAAAACACATGAATGTCAATAATTAATATATTTAACATATTAAAGAAAAAGAAAGATTTTCTGGATACTTTCGAAACAAGTAGTCATATCATAAACGATAAATTTAAAATTGCATATGGTTTCAATGACCTTCTTTTTATTTCTAAGGGTCCGAATCATGCTTGTAAAATAAACATACCAACCACAAAATACTTTGGGGACTACTTGAAACATCCAACCTCCCAAAATTTTCAATTTAATCTTATAACTGGAAATACAGTAATTGATATTATAGATTCTTTAAAAGCAAAGAGTTGTTATGGGCTTGATAAGTTGTGGGCGAATCTTCTTATATTTCTGGGGAATTAAGCCTCACAATATTAAACCCTTAGAACTGGAATCTTTCCCAGTGGATTGAAAATTGCCAAAGTTTATCCTATTTATAAAAAGGTGATGTTACTATTTTCGTTGATTGAAAATAAAATTCACTACTACCTGCTATATCCAGGGTCTTTGAACGTGTTATTTTCAACCAAGTACATCATATTTCCAGTCTTATAATTGATATTTTGATAGCCAGTATGGTTTCGGAGAGTGCCACTCGACTTAGTTTGCAGCCTACGAATTAATGAACAGATAAGTGTCATATATGGATAAAGGTGAAGTTCCTATAAACATATTCATGGATTTATTTAGAGGCTTTGACACCTTGAATCACAATATACTTCCTCATAAACTTAGCTACTATGGTTTCAAAGGGTCTGCCTTAGACTTGTTCTGAAGTTGCTTGCGGAATAGAAAACGATATGCTACAATAAATGATGCAAGTTTCCACCTCAATGATATAACTATTGGTGCCCCACAGAGCTCTATTTTTGGCTCGCTGCTGTTCATTATTTACATAAATGACATACCTTCAGCCTCGACTTGTTCCAAATCTGTCATTTATGATGACGCTACATTTTAAGTACCCTCAGTCTTTTTGAATTGTCCAATGTCTGTGACATATGTAATTTAAATCTTGAAAGATAAAATAAGCACCTGGCTGAAAATAAACAAATTATCAATAAATATTCAGAAAACATGTTTTTTTATAAAACGCTTCAACACATAATTACCCCAACTCTCAGAATAGACAATACTGAATTAACCTTAGTACAGGATTTCAATTCATGATGACGCTACATTTTAAGTACCCTCAGTCTTTTTGAATTGCCTAATGTCTGCTGTGACATTTCTAATAATTTAAATTTTGAATAAGATAAAATAAGCACCTGGCTGAAAATAAACAAATTATCAATTAATACTCAGAAAACATGCTTTTTTATAAAACGCTTTAACACATAGTTACCCCAACTCTCAAAATAGACAATACTGAATTAACTTTAGTAGAGGAGTTCAATTTCCTTAGCCTTTTCCTGAATAAGCATATGAGTTGGGACAAATACGTTCAAACAGTCTCATCAAAAATTTCACAAACAACTGGTATTATGAAAAAACTCAAGGATTTGCTCCCCACCAACATACTCTTGACTTTACATGATCCCTTTATTATGCCTAGATTAAACTATTGTTTGCTTGCTTGGGGGTATCGACCCGAACGAGTCTCATCTGCTTAAAAAAGGCTCTTCGCATTGTAAAGCACAGCAAATACAATTCACACACTGTACCAATGTTTATTGAACTAAACTTACTGAAACTTGAAGATTTTTTAAGCACCGGCTATTAAAGTTATATATATATATATATATATAAATTGGCAAATAATCAGCTCTCAACGTACTTCCAAAGCATTTCGCACAAGAAAAAACAATTGTTTTTACCCTTGGATTTAATCACAGGTTTGAAAAAGAAATGTATACGTTATGACCTAATCCAATGTTTATACGACACCTGATCTAATTAAAGATAAAGTGCACACGCATAGTCTCAAAGGTTTTTTGTTTACGTGCAAAACATTATTTCATTGATTCCTCCAATTATGTTTGTCAAAATTCTGATTGTTATGTTCGAATACCTCTGCAAAGAGTTCGTGTTTGTATATCTATGGTATAATAATAACTGTATTTGTCAAACATTCATCCTGCTTTATGCAAAAGTTTGTGGGGTTTTTTTTGTTTTGTTTTTTTTTTTGTTTTTGTTTTTTTTTAATTTTTACATTTAATTTTGAAACTTTGCCATATTTAATGTTATTCATATTTGGCTGCTTAATAAGTACATATTCAATTCGCCTTTATCTATGGTGGCTCACATGACAGCGGTGTACACATGACATTAATACGAGTCTCCAGACCAATACTTTGTAATTCATGACTAAAATAATGTAGAAAACAATGGTCGAATGAAATTATTCCTGATTCCTAATCTGAGCACAGAGCCTGATCGCCATGCGTCCGTCCAACAATCAACATGACAACAAAGTTGCCTTGCGCTCCCTAATTACGGCCCTTGCCGTTCATATGGTAGTAGTAAACGTAAACCGTGATGCGATTACACAATCATGATAGAAAACCCGACTGTGTGGCATTCAGAAAAGAGTATATTTCGGGGTGAGAAGAAAAATGTATATTCGCATGGGTCTCTTTTTATGCTCTTCTCGGTGTGACTGGCAATGGCGGAAGAGGACCATTCTTTATGTCGGGTGACATTACATAATGTGTTTACCTAGTATTCATATGTAGGTCACAATATATGACTCGAGTGTTAACAGGAGATTTACAAGTATAACCCAGGTCCTTTTGAATGAATGTGCATCACACGTCCCACAGTGGAGTTGTTCTGACCCAAGTGGGTTGAATTCATGCACATGCACACCGCCCGTCCTTCGACCAACATGAGTGGAACACGTTTTTGTCTCTTTTGTCCGCTAAACAGAAACATAAGATGAACTCTCTTTTGCCTCAGGTCTGATGAAATAAATATGTTGTTGTTTTTTCGTGTAGCTTCATAGACTTTCTGCCTTGATTTGTATGAATATGATATGATCTCACAGAACCTTGGTATTTTCGTGAGCGCCAAATAAGCGGGTTGACAGGAAGCAGTATATTCATATTGTGCATAAGATATTGGCCACATAAACTAAAATACAACATGAACACGAGAACATGCAAACTACTTCCCACATTGCCATGTGATTTAGCAGTGACGTCACCACACATTACCATTTTTAATTGTCCTTCATGAGTCAAATCAATGACGAAAAGGGCAAGGCGTATCTAAAATCAGGATGTTGTTCCTGCTGCTTGTCTTATTTGGCAGTTTGAATTACGCTGATTGTGTGTTGACAGTAATGGCGGTGTCCTATTTAAATATGGATTTGTAGTATCACTGTACGTGTGTGTACAGTATTTTTGTCCTATTTAAATGTGTGTGTACAGTATTATTGTTCTCCTGCTTGAATACGTGTTTGTAGGTTTATTATTCTCTTATTGGAAGTGACATGTTGCTAATATTGTACGTGTATTTTTTATTTTAAGCATATATATTTCACCTGGATTATCCAGGCGTACAAATAAGCGGGTTCTCCAAACACATACCAAAATGACGAACTGTATCATGTATAGTACACACCAGATAAAAAAGAGTTGAAGATAACAAGTCCACGCAAATTACGTCTGAAGCAAAACACATACAAGTTTGACTTCAATTTAGAAAGCTTCTGAACTTCATTATGATTAACTGAACAGCTTGAATAGCTTCTTCATTTAACTCAAGTGACATATATTTATATAGGTATATAAGGTCGATATAGGTAATTTAATTTAAAATTTTCTATCGCAGCGCGAGCCTTCAATAATAAGGTAACAGCTTCCCGTAAATACACTCACACTTTCAAGCAGACTTTGCATTCTAAAGGTGGACATTTATGCCGCTATACCGAAAAAATATCAGATTATTATAATCTTGTTTACATGTAATCCTTGCTCAACTCATCATTAATAGACCAGTTCATAGGACTCGGGTTTTTTCGGTTCACTTCGGGAAGCGCATCCTGCTTTGTTTACATTTTGTGCTCGACCACGCCGGCGGGATTATACGTGGAAGGATCTGAAATTAAAACACAGGATGTGCTTGGATTTAATGAAAAATTAAACTGACAGTAAGCTCAAAATGCATGTTTCACCACTATATATGATATTTTAGGTAAAAAATTTGTACTGTTCAGCACAATCCATGCTGTAATCACCAGCGTTAGCCGTGGCATCCTTTGTAAACAGGAAGACGTGGGCCAGACTCGGCCCCTTGCTGATTGGACAATCAGGCCAACAATGGCATGCATAATTGATTACGGTTCGGAAAAGTTCGGTACAACTCGGAAAGAACAGGTCTATTCTGACAAAAAATGCAAACCAATGACATTTTTTTATTTCAGACATCTTTCAGAGATAAAAGAAGAAAACAGAAGAAAAAGAGAAAGCAAAGTGTTGTGCGGCCAGACTTTGACCGCCCTGTAACAGGTGAACCAAATACATGGTAACCCGATATTAATGCATCATTTTGCAACAAAAAATATACTTAGATATATACTGTGTGGAAAGCAAACTACTGAACAACACTGATAATCTTAAAACAGCATCAGGTTACATATATTCAGAAATCCTTGATGGCGTGGTACAGAAGATTTGTTCCACTTTTATAATCATTTTTGTCTTTGATAAGTTTAGCAGATGCGAGCAACATGGAATATTGTTTCACATCTTAGCCTTGTTAATAAAATGAAAACCGTATAAATCTGAGGACTATCCATTAGGCAACTGCGTGGTACAATCGGGCACTTACAGCATTATAGAAATAGAGGAGATATGTTCTCGTGTATCATATTAGAGAATGTAATCTCTGATACGCTGATACCAGTCTACTGCATGACTCACAAGCAAAGCACGGCTGCTACAGATGCCTCACTTTTCCAAGAAAATTTTAACTGTTTCTTTGCCAATTTCGACATAAGTGGATGCATTTTTGAATTAACATGATGATATTGGATTCATAGTCTCTATAAATGTAAACTGGCCTTTTATTCAAGTATTAAGATGCCTGCAGCTGCAGAGACCATAAGGAAGTCAATGGTCCATATCAACAGCTGCCCTGGACATTGTGCTCAATATGCCCCTACGAGGTCCGTTGACTTAGTCACTGCTTCGAGCAGAAGTAATTAAGTCTTGCTTTGGTACAGATGTGACAGGTTCCGGTCAGATCATTTTACATATTCAATTTAAGAGCAGTGTGATGTATTATTTTCCTCGCAAGAAAAATGTTATCTTCGTGACATCAAACAGTACGAAGGGCTCAAATAGTGTATGTCTGCTGTGTATGGCGTTCAAACTTGCTCTGGTGGCAAGTACCACATACCTGTTGAAGGCATTGCTTTACAGCATATGGTATCAACGAATGGTGTTTGGGTACCGACATACCCCTTCATTGGTTGACTTGTTTTGTCTCAGATATAACCTTTGCAGATAGTCTATCTTTTACAAAAGGCAATGATATTAAGTGATGTATCTATTATGAATGAATGATCAGAGAACAAACCTCCCCATGTGACTCTAGCCGCCGGCCATCGTTCTTCAAATAGATCAGAGGCAGGTACGTACACCATATGTAAGACTCCAAAGGTAGATTTAATATGCCTTGCAAAAGTCAATTCCTTTAAAGCATATTTTATTAGGGGATGCAGAAAATCACGTCCTATTGAGTGAATCTCATCTGGAAAGTTACAAAGGTCACAAACAATGAGTAACTAGGTTGAATTTCTAATTACACGCCCCTGGTCAGATTTATAGACAACAAGATGTATCGGTGCTTGAACAAATGTATGACATCACAAGGAATGTAGGCAATTCTACAGAAATAATTGCAAAGACAAAAAAGAACGTATTGTGTGAATTGACAATCCCTGCTTGTTCTATATGACCTAGAGATGTACGTGGGGACTTTCGATCATCTGTTGATCACATCTTTTGTTTCTACTCATTCCAAGATCATGATGAATCCAAAAAAAAAATCCATATAGTGTCATTCATATTTTCACATAAAATGTTTTTGTCTCCAGACTGCTAGAACATTATGTCTTCATCATACGGAGGTTGCCTGATAAGTGCTGCTGCAGTTTTTATTGTTTTGGCTGTGAACGTTAGTAAGCTAGCAAATTATGTGTCTGTGGTAGAATTCAAAGCTAACACGAAAATAATACTACACCATGCACGTAGTTATATTTTATTTCACGAGAAACAGGTTCGGAGGACAGGCACAGGCTTCTATCCCCCCCCCCCCCCCCCCCCAATACAACATGCCATCCCAATAGATCAGGGTAGTGTATGAAAAGTGTACAGATGATTAGCGTTCAATTTTTAGACAATATTTATGACACCATACTAATACTTAAAACAAAATAAATCACGATCACACTGACGTCACACATACATACAACCCTCATGTATTGCAATAGATGATGATAACAAATCATTGTCCAAAGCATGGAATAGCTACTTCTATGACTGAAAGAGCTACACTTTAGCGTGTCTGTACAGGCTGCCTCCTGATGATCTGGAAACCATGTTAAGAGATCTTGGCACATATACCTAACATCAATCAATGGAAATTAGCCAGGGATACCACCGGATATAAACATACGGGACTGGAAAACTTTCTTTGGTGAGAGACGCAGTTTATAAAGCACGGGAAATTGCGCATCTAGGAATACACTGGACACATTTGTCACAGGAGACCTTCTTCATGGTCAGAGCATGGATCAGGAAATTGCTTGGTAACTTGGATCGACACACTAATATATTGAGATATCGACCTAATTTGTCCCTAGAAGGATTACATGGTAAAATGTTAAAGAGCTCATTCGTCATATCAACTTAGTATCAATCATTCTGGCGTATATTAAGCAGGTATAAATATATATATATATATATATATATATATATATATATATATATATATATATATATATATATATATATAATTTATTGAATTAAAACTCGTGAAGGTCTAGTTCTGAACTATTTCGTGGACGCAAAGATACCTAATAGTTAAATTGAAATCAGGTAGGTACGTCTGTAATACAGTGCTTCGCAAAATATACAATATGCAGTTGCACATATTGCTATTACTGCTATGTATAACATTAACTGGATTGCTACATCGAGGGGATCCTATATCTGGAATGATGATACCCACAAAAATAAAAAATTAAATATAACCAAAAACAGACTTGTACTTATATACATGTCATAAACTTCGAGACAAATTGAATTTTTAGGTGTGAAATATTTTAAATTTCGCGGCACTGTTGAGTCAGTCGCGTAACAAGATGTTGAAACGTTGAATTATTTATTGGCTGAACAAAACCAAACTCTCTTTCTCTCCATATATGTATATATATATATATATATATATATATATATATATATATATATATATATATATATATATATATATATATATATATATATATATATATATATATATATATATATATATACATATATATATGGCTTCATAACAAGTTGCCAGTGCTACACACATCTACATCTATACGCCAAGAAAAGGGATATGCCACTTGATATCTTCTCTCTCAGTTGTGAGCATCTGGACTCGGTCATCGAGCATCTGCTTCAGCACTATCTCAAGGACGTTCTATGTGCCCCCAACAGCAACTTCAAACCCTTAGTTTAAGATATGGAAAAATTCTTAATCAATCATTTTATGTTACTACAAAAGACGGCGTACCCGTGTCACTATAACACAATTACGAACGTTTTCATGGCTCGTCGAGTCTAATCTGACTTGCAGTGTACAATGTAAATCACTAATTATACTCTTTACGGGTGTCTCACGTTGGATTAATTTTAGCTTGATATGTCGTGCCGAATATTTGAAACGTCTGGACAGCAAAGATATGCTTTCCGCATAATATAAAGAAACCTGAACATGCAGTCTATTTTACTTCTTCTGTTAAATTGTTGACTGACGGTCGCTTGGCTACCGCATGAAAAGCCGCTGGGTTTTCAATATACAAACACGAACACCCAAAAGTACCCGCCAGCTGTATCAAATCCCAAAATGATGCCCATCATGTGACTTTATTGGCCTAATAAATACATGTCAAACTCTCTCATTGTAAATTTTGAACAAAATCAGTGTGCCCAGAATTAGCATAATGATACTAGATTTATATTCTTTGTTACCCGATCTTTCACTCAACTACCAGCATGCCTGCAGTTGAGTTGCATCATTGGAATGATCGCGATCGACAGTAGTCCTCTCCACGACTGCATCCACAGCGCGCCAAGGGAAGCTGTTGTCTAAATGGCAATTGAAAGGGTTAATAACGCGTAGAAAGGAATCTGGGTTTCTGAAATCTACATGCATCAAATGCAAACTGTAACGAATTTCTGACAGTGGCATTAAACCATAAATGCTGTTTTTAAATTTTGATAAATTCAAAGTGGCACAGATTACACTCCGATTGATACAACATGGATATCTTTGATACGTAAAAATATCTGTGTCATAGATTAACAGCTTATTAACCTTCTTCAGGAAATGCAGTGTCCATCAAAGAATATAGGGGCACACGCGTTAAGTAAAATATGAATACGAGACCATCATTGCAAATTCTATATGACTTCCATAAGTAGCAAACAAACACATGTAAGGGAGAATATTATTATTA
Source organism: Hermodice carunculata (assembly GCA_964020975.1). NCBI lineage: Eukaryota > Metazoa > Annelida > Polychaeta > Eunicida > Amphinomidae > Hermodice > Hermodice carunculata. Next base: position 106,777,741 of record OZ026613.1, read on the forward strand.
ATATTTGTGAATATACATATATATTTTTTTTGTATTTGTTTGTATGTACATATGTATGCATGTACATATGTATGTCAGTCACTCACACAGGCGCTTGAAATAACAGTGTAGCGTTTTGGAATACCGCAGGATGGGACACTTGAAAATTTTATTCGTGTTTCCTACGGAAAAGCTTACAGCAATCAACAAGTTTGGATCCGGTAGCATAAATGGCTAATTATTGGTGAATTTCATTTTTAAACATCTACGTTATCTCGTCAAACATATTGAACAATAGGTAAACCGCACGATAACATAGCATAAGATTTAACAGTGTGCCCATAAACTTCTCAAGAGTATGTTTTTGGAATTAGCACGGCCGTTGTATATTGAGTGCCATCGTCTATAAAATCGAACAATATACGATGTCAATACTATGTGCAGGTGCTGCATACCATTTTTAAACTCAAAGTTGCTGATAGGGCGTCATCGGAATCGATAAACCTGATCAGGGGTATTTTACTGGCAGATCTGGTACTTATTTGCTTCATTTCCTGTCAAAAGTTCATATGTCGATTTGCGAAGTAACAGTCGTCGGTTCTTATTTTAGACATAGCGAAAAATACAGAAAACGCAGATCAGCAGCTGAGTGCAAAATGTGGACTCCTTTTATTCTTTCGTTTTAAAGCTGTCATAAATTTTGGTCTACTCAAAGTAAGATACTAAAAGGCACAAGATGCGTTCAATTGATCTATAAATCTGCGTGTCAAAATTTACACAATTGGTGGTGAGGAGAAAGGTGAGCAAAGATGATAGTTACAATTTATAACTGACGTAAAATCATAAATAATGATACATTTGACCCATAATTCTCTAATAAATACGTCAGAACTTTCCAAGAAAACCGTGAGAAGTATGTAGGTGTGTAGGCATGGTTTGGGGAGTCTCTATTAAAAACAAAATAAAAAACAATGTGGACAATGGCAAATTTTAATCCTGAAGCTTACCAATTCATGGATCAGATCTTCCGATTTATTCAAAAGTGGTAAGATAACACGAAGGGTTGGGTGTCGGATTGCACTCGATATCAAGCTCAACGAATGACGGCCATTTCTGTATTCGTCATAACCACATAGTAAAATAAATGTGCGTGACATTGATTCATATACCACGGCGCTGCATCCTCTTTTTGATGCCCTAGCTTCACTGGATGCAAGTCACATCTTCAATGGCTTGCATTGGCTGATTGCTATTTCTGAATTTAATGACTCGAGTGAACTCCATGAAAGTGGACCGGTAATGAAACGGAATGATTAAGCAATATAATATTAACTCTTTGACTGCTAATCATAACAAAAGTTTTGCTAATCGAAATTTTAAAAATCATAAAAACGCTTTCCTTCAGAGACAAGGAAGCCCAATGTTTAAAATAAAATCCTGCAGGGCATTTGCTTTTGCCAACAAACTTTGAGTGGGCAATAGGTGTTGACTCAGTATCCAATGTAGCACTGAAAATGCTAATAGCCTGCTCCAATCTGTAGTGTTAGTTAGCAGAGCTTGGTCATAGTAGTGCTATTTAAGGGGCATATTAGATGAAATAGGTGAATATTGTATTATCGCCATACATGTACTTCAGTGGCTAGTGACACCATATTGGTTAAAAAATATTTTAATATTTTTTTACATTCACATTCATCATGTACTTTAATATACGCAGGCTTCACTCGGTTGACCTGCAACGTCGCTTGACTGTATCAGCGACTGATCCTTTTATTTTTATAACGGACGTAGGTGTCGAGCAAATGTCACGGTTTAGTCCTTTTTTTTTCAAGCATCTTTAGACACTGATGCAGCCGTGAAGGAAAATACATTCTGTGTGGATCTTACACGGATACTCTTGAAGCCGGAGTATAGTTGCCTCAGATGTCCACACTTGCACAGCTCAAACTGGCATTACTAACATTGTACCTTCACCAACAGAAACTAGAATTCATATGGGTATTTCAACATGGATAAATAATGGCAGAAAAGCCTTTCATCTCTTCCCCGAATTAACAAATGAGACATTGAGCACACAGAGTACCTTTTTCACCTTATTAAACTACGCTTCTTTGGTGGCCCTGTAATTTTATACAATATTTCTGACACTGCTTGACCCACACGCTGCACCTAGAACCTGCATCGCCAAAATCGGATGAAATTTACTTCACTCTAACGTGTAAAACGCAAATTAGACAAACGTTCTCTATTGTATGTGCTACATTTTATGCAGATTCTTCAAGCGACGATATTTTTGCAATTAGAGGCTCCGTCGAAGAATTTTCAAACAAGAAAGGCAAGGCAAAGGGTAGGAAGCTTTTCCAAATGACCAATTGCTGTCAAATGATTTGAAATGTAAATAGTCTAGCTAATAACAATGCGGGGAACAAAACCATTTGATACAACTTGTGTGGGTATCTACCTCTATAAAACGCCTATGTTATAGACCGTGAATTACAATGAAAGTCATATATCCAATAAGGCCATGGATTGTACATGTAAGTGAATAACTAAATATAAGGTTATAGCGCATCTAATAAATTATGGAGATAAAATTTCCTACCTTTTGAAATATGACAAACTGCCAGAACATTATATGAGGTGAATGTTGCTCTTCTCTTTAAGCAAACATCTCAGACAAATAGCTTTCTCCCCAAAGCCCTGCAGAACACCTCTGCTACAGGGTGAAAATGCCAAATTCAAACGGGATAAAAATCATTATACCAAAAGGTATTTTGTATACAAAGTGAAAATTATCATGTAAGCTCATAAATTCACACACATCTATACATTGCTTCAAGAAATGTCCGAGAGCTGTATTATATTTCGAGTAATATCTTCGTAGAGAATTTTGTTATACAAATTTAAAACGCTAAACCCCAAAATGGCAGCACAGGTGGGCCGGCATCAGAAGGTGGTAAGACACTTACGTCACTAAAAAAGGTGTGAATGTCAGTAGATTATTGGTGACAAGTTTCATGATGTGAATATAATGTTTCGATGTCAACCATTCTTACACAAGTATACATGCATAAATGTTTAAAACGTATCCTAATGCTTGAAACTATCAGTCACCAAAGTGCCCTAATACTAAAACAATAAAAAAAAAATAAGACCAGTAACATATGGTGTAATATTAAAGAAATTCGCTGATTAACTTCTCATTCATACATAATTTTTCCCTACTATTTGTAAGTTTTGTGACATATTTTCTCTTCATCTGTCATCAACCCAGTATGTAACACAGCATGAAAACATTCTATTATTACGAAGTGTTATACTATTGAATGCCTGCTGTCCATCAATGATAGGTATTTGACCTAGACTCATATCTCAATTTGAGGTCATGGATAATAATAAATCTTGACCGAACCATTTGTTGAAAATACTTTATCGTGGAAAACGTTCATGGGATCATAACACCTGGGTCACATAACAAATAACTATATCTCAGCTTAAACGTGTGGTAAAATATCGTTTGTTGAATTGTACTTTATTTTTGTCATGTTGTGTCCTCACAGCTATGGTTAATATCGGCATTAATGAAACATGTGACTAAAACACGTTCTGAGTTCTCGGTTGCAGGCAATAAAAACCTGACAGCAGTTACATTTTACATGTCTTAGACGTGCATTTTGTTGCAGTATGCCAGGGTTTGAAGCTGGCAGATAAAAGAAGATGGCCACAACATCATCATCAACAACAACAACAACAACAAAGACAAACAACAACCCATTCTTTTATCTGTAATTTGGTATTTCTGGTCGTGACAAGAGAATACGACGCCTTTTGTGGGTGCTTGTGTAACTTTGAATGCCTCACATTGACCGAGACATGGTACCACGCGGATCTTCACTGCTGTATTTTTAACGTTTTGAAGCAAATGCTGTAGCTATAAAACCATGAAGTTAACCGCCACAGATGGTGGCACAAAGGCATGGACCCTCATGATTTGGGTATCACAAGATATACTCGTACAATATTTGTAATGATACACATTTTCATTTTTTTACGGGTGCCACCGCGCCCTCATGATCTGCGCTCTTGCTCTCATGAGATAAAAAAAAAGATGTCGTCCACAATATATGTCCCGGCATGGCTCTGAAAAATCCAGTGTCTACATTGTTGATTTATTATATACAGACCGGCAACATAATATACCTTTATTTCCCTAAAGCAGATCGACAAGAAGTTTCACTGTTAAAGGAACTGATGAAAGAGCTTCAAATTGTTGACTGTGCTGCTACGTGTCAGTATCATAACTCTTCACTTTTTTCATGTTATGAACTTCATTGGAATCCGCCGATTGTATGTGAGCCCTAAGTACAGAATATGTCAAATAATGCCTAGAAATCCCAAGGAGAGTGCAAACAACTACATGTTGATGCATATGTACTCTGGTGAGCTTTGTGTGTCCGACCACATTTACTGGCATGAGTTGACGATGTGGATTTTGTTTATACTCTATTGCTGTCCATGTTAAGCTGAAAAGGTTGTGCATTGTTGCTGATATTATTATTATTATTATTATTATTATTATTATTATTATTATTATTATTATTATTATTATTATTGTTATTATTATTATTATTATTGTTATTATTATTATTACTATTATTCTTATTGTTGTTGTTGTTGTCGTCGTCGTCGTCATCGTCATCATCATCATCATCATCATTATTATTGTTATAATTATCAGACCCCTGACATGGAAAAATATAAAATATACTTGCATACACACGCGAACAAATCAAAATAAACGTAACAATGACAAAAAATTAATCAAATGCATAATTATGTAAAAAGTTTATTTTACAAAGACTTCAAAATTAGAGCATTTTCATTTCCCATGAAGAAAAATCAGAATCAAATCAAATCATCTGTGATCCCGAAGGATGTTTTTAAACTATGTAATCCACCTTGAACTAACGGTATAAACCAACAGGGCAACACTTTTTCTGCGATTTTTAGTGAAATCTCACTAAAACACATAATATGGCCATCATTCTTGTGTTACAAGGAAGCAAATCTTCTTTCGTAGACTCGGTGATCCTCGGAATGAGGTCACAGTCACCCATATGCTCCCTTAAATACGGTCTCTTCAACATGTATGATCGTTCTTCCCTTTTTGCTTTTGAATGATGTTGTGGCAAACTTTTTAAGACAGCGTATTTACAAAACATCAAAGTTAATGTACACGAAAGCCCTCCACTTTAGACTGCATGAGTAATGCGTGCCTCTGATGGCCGAGGTTATAGACTGCTTGAGAAAAACTCTCTGTTTGATCGCCCAACAAGAAGTGCGATTTGTAGTACGCCAGATAAAATGCAGAGGGACTTTCACGGATGAATACATGTAGTTCCTAACAACATCTTATAGCCCAGAACTATTTTGTTACATGAAAATAATAATAATAATAATAATAATAATAATAATAATAATAATAGCAATGATAATGATGATGATGATGATGATGATGATGATGATGATGATGATGATGATGATGATGATGATGATGATGATGATGATGATGATGATGATGATGATGATGATGATGATGATGATGACGACGATGACGATGATGATAATAATAATAGTAAATTAACGTATTTTTCAGCTGCTGGGAACAGCCAATCTGTACCTGATTTATATTTTTTTTAAAAATATTTTTGCGATAAGAATTTATGTATCAACTGTTTTCGAAATACTAGTCGGCTTGTGATTTCCTTGTTTATTCCAATGAGCATCGACAGTTCAATGTGACCTCACTGCATGGTTACTCATCAGAAAACTTGTAAATTGACAGTTTTAGGGCTTCATAATATTTTAATCCAACATTCACAATGGACACGTCGTCCATTCTTGCAAGTAAAATGAATGAAAAATAAAAACAATCAACTGTTACAGTAAAGGCGATTTTAATATTCATTGCAGTTAATTTAACACTTCTGATGCATCCTGTTTTATTTCACAGGTTTGATACCGAACGGCTGCCTACATAGTCTGTGGATACAAAAATATACATTGAGTCACATGGAAACAGATCAATCAATAATTTGAAGCTTTTCCCGTCAGTTGTTTCACAATATACCTTGGATACGATCTACTACAGTGGAATGAAAAATTAATATCTGTTGTTGCAGGTCTGGATTTTATAAGTCAGAAACAAAGACTTGAAGGCCACATTGCGGTGTGCAGGTTGTGGTGCTAAATTTCGCGTGTATCATGCTTTGGGCATTGCTATTGGTCTGCTCAAGTGACTGCAGATTCGGTGGTTTCAGCTAGTTTGTGTTTATTATCAATTATATAAATACCCGCCGGTAGCTTCGGACCTGTATCCATTATCTGGGCAACCTTCTCGACTAGGTTCCATCTTTGACCCATCAGATATCCAAGGCCCGTCTGCCCAGTGCTGCCACTTAATTCATAGCCGGGGGGCAACTTCAGTGTCAGATACAATTATTCTTTTCTGGAGAAGCATCACCGCTCACAACTGGCAATTTCAAGGCATTGTATCTACATCTTTATGTGATGCTTACACTGGAAAAATCCCATTTTATATTCTGCATTACATTCATTCGACAAATTAACATATTCCCTTAACACTAATCACACACATATTTTGGGTACAATCTCTTCAAAATATTAAATCGGGACTAACCCACACGGACTTGGCTGCCATTTTGAAAATTGTGGATTCCGCACCCAATCATTTGTAAATGACGATAATAATGGGACGATCTTGGGTGATTTATAATGTATAAAAGCAAAAGCATATATTTTGGAAATATTTTGGAGCATCAATAATGATATGATATATGCTGTTTTATAGTGTACATGTTTATCATTATTGGGCCTCTTACTATCTACCAACCCTAGCCAGGAAAATATTCCCAAGCCGGGCCATGAATACACAACGATCGTCAACAAACAGTGTAAGACCACGTGCCAAGCATTTTGAGATCGAATGCGATCATATGCAAACTGGGTACATTTGACTATGTTCAGTCCACCTTATTCATTTTCATCTACGCACATTGTAAACAGTGTTAAACACATGTTTTACTTTGACATCCAAATCAAATGTACGTTTGTGCAACTGTCCGACAATGCATATGCACCATTGTTCAAAATGGCGCTCAACAATATGGGCATTATTTGCCAGGGTATCGTGTCGCATTTGCATTTGTAACTTATGGTGATAACTGCTTCAGACACAACCAAGCGGCCAGATCAAAGTTAAAATAGTAAGTCATGTTTTGAAAATACTCTAACGACCGTTTGGTAACTCGGAGAACGGAAACCTGGAACCTAGCGAAATAGTACGATAACGATCATCAAATAACCGTGGCTACACAACTGTGTTGGGGCTATGATGTTTCACTGAGCAACCATGGCTATGAAGCTATGCTGTTTCCCGGCCCAAGTTAGCCCTCCAGACAAACTGAAATAAAATGCTGTGTTTGAGTTGACTACACTGCAAAATAACGGCACACGACGGCCACCTTCTCGACTTTCAGCGCTGATCCATTTTAATTAGCTTTTTTTCTTTTTTGTGTGTCATTTGTTACCTGAGTACGGCCACAGGCACTTGTTCTTATTAAAAAACATCAAATCTCCCCCTTTTAACCTCTGAGACATTTAACATACGGCAATCAACTCACTGTGTCATGATTTCATTCCTTTCTAAAATGTATGTCTGTTAGGTTTCATAATATCTCTGTAATACAAAATCTCCTAATCAAAACATAGAGATGCATCCAGAAATTGTTATATACTTGGGATGGGACTTGTGTTTTGAAAAAAAAAATTATCGAAAAAGTTAGTATTGGTTGCATTGGACAAAATGTGGTTACATTGAACAATAGGGTAACCAGCGGCAAACTAAATGTATTATAGGAGGCACTTTGGAGTTGGATCCATAGTGTCAAATAAAGATGGCTAACCACACAGCTGCCTCCGATACTGTTATCTTAGGATTATTGTGGTGTGCAAAACAATACATCGTTGTTGTCGTCTCATCTGCAAATTCCATGGATGCTGAGATGCTGTTGATGTTATGTAAATTAACTGCAATGGAAAGGATGTTTTGAGCAGCTCTGAGGAGGAGCGGTAGAAAAAAAAATGAAACAAATTGCATTTGTCTGTATATGGCCACATGGCACTGGGCCCAAATACAAATCTAATTTGAGGAAACTGTTCCCGTGTCACGTAATGGACTGAGTCAGCAACTTTCCTGGGCGCGCTCTGGGCGCAATGTCCAAAGCGCCCCGAAAAAAACTGTTGAACTGGAATATTACAGTTGATGTAACTACAGGCTGCTGCTACTTGAAAGAAAGACTTTTATACCAGGAACACGAATCGAACACCATTATTTCAATTTGAAGCATTTCGACGTTAGTCGCAGTTGGCACTGAAAGAGTTATGCACCACGATAGCAAGCCAGCATCCATTGAGGTAACGCTTCTGACAGAAGACAATGAACTTAAATTTATAGACTTCTTAACCTTGGCCAGCAGCCACATTGTATTGATATTGATACGTTGTATATAGATAATGCGATATACTGGTGCGTATATTACTTGTTGGCAGGTGTGTGACTGTCATCACAATTTCTTTAAGGGAACCCGTACATGTACGTCTAACTGCTGGCTCTTACTAGGTACGCAGGTGAGACCGCCAATATATGAATAATTCATCGAGGTAGATCTTCTTGCCCTAACGATTTAAATGTTAGTTTCATTAGTTTCCTGACTTTCTAGCAAACTACCATCTTGGAAGTGTTTCAATTCACCCATTTACCTGACAAGGGAACAGAGGATAGGTATCATTTATGAAGGAAAATAATTGAATTCAAATTGTTGAAACAACTATGATTTCAAGCCAACATTAACGGTGGGTTGCCACCAAGGCTACAGTCGCATTGGCAATCACTTAGGTTAGCTTTGTATTGTACATTGTTACATCGACGTTGTCCCGCACATAATTTAATACGCATTGAGCAGTAACTCTTTGACATTATCAGTGAAGTTCATTATTGTCACTATCATATTTAAATAATTGGAATCTGTGATCGGAGAGTGACACTAAAGAAACTTGTTAATCGGACAAAATACAGAATCCCCCACTCCCTATTTAGACCAATTATAACAGGAAAAAATGAATTCCGCAAAGCTAGGTTGAAAATGATGAAAATTTGGAATATCCATGTGCTTGCCACATAAATGAAATAAACGGGCGTTTCTGCGTCGCCACGCCAGCTACTGATCTTAACCATGTCCTCCCATCCTTGTTCTCACTGTGGACTACTGATTCACATATATACGAGCTTAATTTGACTAGAGCAGGTCTATGTGTCAACGAGACATATAGCGTTATACGTAGTACGTGGCTGACAGTGCTTCAAGCAAGTACCTTGTACATACATTGTATCCTGCGCACGGCTGAAAGTGTTGTCACATGCATATATACTTAATTCTAACTGTCCCACTCTTTATGCAACAGGGCTTATCAAATGATCAAGGGATTATGCAAAGAACACATCAGTACTTCAATCAAGCAGGGATAAGTGATGTGATTTTGTTGATTATGTAACGGTGCTGAGCTGAAAACGTTTGGTATCGATAATGAATATTTGGACACCAGAAATATTTTTTGTTACTTTCAAAAGTGTAAATTGAGGAGCCAAGTAGAAGAGCCTCTAAACTGAAGGGTGCGTACTTAGTTAATGGAGTATGCAAATAATCCCTTTGAATTGCATAAATAGGACAGACGAAAAAATAGTGTCAACATCTTCAACCCCTTGTTGGCAATGCCATTGAGGGGAATCAACTACACCACTATTATAGAGGTGGCCGTTCAACTGGCTGCGACCCATTCCTAATCTCGCTTGGGTAATAGAATCGCATCTTTTTCCAACACAATATGAATCCTCGTGCTTAACTGGGCGGGAATTTTAACTCTAATAAGATGTTTAAAGATACATAGATTGCTCGAATTTCGGACGCTTAGAGGCAGTAGATTCCAAAGTTTTATTCCAGTGGTATAAAAAGATTTGGTAAAATGTTCAGTTCTGGTGATAAAATGAGGCAGATTGGAAGATTGTGTTGTATCATATCTATTAGGATTTTGATAAGGCGTAGGTATACTGCTTAAATAATCAGGGAATAAATTGTGAGTTATTTTGTACGTTTAAATTATTTACGGGTTTCCCTGCCTTTATCAAAGGTAGAGAGACCTGTTTTCACATACAGTTTATCACTTGGTGTGGTACGCATAGCACCATAAATGACACGGGCACCACCAGTTGAATGTTTTTCAGTCGTTCAGCATCAGCCTGTGTGGGAACTTCATTTTGTAATAAAACCCTACTTCAAGCAGGCGCGCGTTTGCTCGTGCAAGTGTCTAGATTTATCCGAGACCTTCTGAATATTTTTTAAGATATACGCTTTGTGCTGCTCGGCGAAAATAGCATAAGCGTCAGGGCAAGGAGTGGATCTTTTTCAAACCCAAGACTCTGGTCATTAATATTGTTTGAATGTACAAGGAGTTCCGAAATGATCTTCCTGCAAAGCCGTATCTTTACGCTCTGGTTGAAACATAAGTCTGGGACTGACTCTCTTTCATTACACACTAGAGAAAGCATTACTACGTGGTACCACGACACGATCCACCGTATAAATAATTCTAGGTATTATGTCTGTGTTTGTTTCTTTGTTTTATACTTTTACAAAACTACAACTGGAAATAAAGATACTAAATTTCAAATTCGTGAATGAACTCCCTATTTTTTTTTAACAAACGGTGAATTTAAAGGGAGCATGGTTTAATGTTTTTCCAACGGTATCGCACTGTCGTCAAAAAATGGAAAGGAGGTTGTGATGTCAATGTGCTCCAGGGTATATCACAGGACCGGATAAAAGTTTATATTATTATTTTTTTCTTCAAAAACTTAAGTCCTCTGTCGATTAGAGATGCTCATTTTGAAAGAGTGTTGAGGCCATAATAAGATAGGTAATGCACAAAGAGTACAACCATATATTTATCGCGAGTGGTGATACAAACAATATATGTTGTGACTGATATCCAAGAGTACACTCTATAAACCAATATATATACTTCGTTGGTAGCACCAAGGCATTCACATCAAAATCTTATGATGCAAAATAACAACAACTTAAGGTCTCCATACTCTCTTCGAAGAAGGACAGTATGGAACATGATCGCAGTCCTTTTTGTCTGTTTGCCGTAAAACATGCGTAGACTATATTGAATCATGTGTTCGACATGGATGCGTTGCGCAAGAGTCAGGTTGTCAGTACTACTCTTGGTGCCAATTTGTCATAGTGTATTTTTCACATTATGTGCCCTCAGATGTGAAATAGAAATGATGACAGCTGACATTGAGTAACATATGTACACGAATTTTATTGTATTTAAGAGGCTGCTGTTACCATCTGTAAGCATATTGCCTTCTGGTCAATCTGAGGAATCATATAACTTAACATGTACTAATAGTAATTTGCATTTATTGTTTATTTAGTCAAATTAAGCCGCCTGGGGTGGTAATCCACTACTAAAGATAATTGTTCAGTCATTCCAAGCAATGTTTTTGTTGTAAAAAATTCAAAATTTGCTCTTGAAATTAGGATGATCACCAATGATCGCTGAAGTAAGAACCATTATTTTGGTTATAGGGAGACAATTCTGGTCATATTGTTTCTTCAGTATTTGGTGGGGGACATTCTTGTGTTTTTGTGTTGCATTGTAATGTTACTTTTGGTAGTTTTGGTTATTTTTTTAAACTAAACATATTGCACGTGAACGGGCATCTCACGATTAATCTTGTGTTCTCAGCATCCAAATACTCAATGTCCTATGTAGCCATGATATTTGTGAATTTTCGAAATCGCTTTTGGCCCCACAATTCATACACCAAAATATATCAAAATCTTCAATGGAATGCACTAGTTTGTTTGTTTTCCCTCTCAGAAGATCAATGATATTGCTTTAATATTTTTGATACTTGTAAAAGTGTTACGGGATGCGCTATACGGTGATCGCAGAAGTAACAGCTATAAACTAGTACGCTCTCAAAGCACACTGCTTAATTGCGAACGAGTTGTGTATTAAAACCATTCTTCATTACATGAACCATGAAAGCGACGATCATATATTCCGCACAGGGCGTTCACTGTCATTGTTATTCGATAGTTTGCTGTGTAATTTATGTGCCTTGACATGCTCTAGCCTATTCTGTGTGCAAGACACGATTTACGGTGCATGTAGCAATGGGCTAGTTACGCAGATTTATTATCGTGATTAACAGAAAGCTTTCCATAAACTTAACGCGCGATTTAGGCAAAAGTCGGAAAATGCCACCTGCGGATCATATTCATATCCAAAAGAGCGCACTTGAGTGGCAACTGAAGATAAGGAGGTAGGGAGTCCTTTATACAGCGTTTCTTTCATTAACGAACGGAACAGTTTTCGAAAAAGAAGCTAATTCTCTGTAATACATTCACACATCACAAGGTCAAAGGGAAAAAAAGCTTCCAGCAGCAAAAAATAAATCTATATCAGTTTTTACTTATACTACTCAACATAATTATTAATGCACTTCACACTGTCCATCGCATTGTTTTACTATTAATGATACAGTTAATGTTCTATTGATACCTAACTACACGCAGTGACGCTCCACGTGACACGTGTTTGTGCATAGATCACATTGAACCATTTTAATGTGTTCAAAACAAGGTGCGTATGTACGATTTCACCTGTTTAACGCACCACGGGTTCTGCCCAGCTTATTGGTGCCCCCGTTGTAAAGGGGTAGATAGATAGATAGATAGATAGATAGATAGATAGATAGATAGATAAATAGATAGATAGATAGATAGACAGACAGACAGACAGACAGATAGATAGATAGATAGATAGATAGATAGAAAGATAGATAGATAGATAGATAAATAAATAAATAAATAGATAAATAAATAAATAAATAAATAAATAAATAAATAAATAAATGAATGCATGAATGAATGAATGAATACATAAATAAAATAAATAATATTATTTACATTTTAACACATTGCAGCTCAAATGCAACAACTAACAGTTTATGCAGAAGACATTGAATAGCAATTCTTTGAACAGGTACAAAAAAATCGACTAATAAGACAAAAGTAAGTGAAATTCTGTTGATGCATTGCGCCATAGACCCCAACTGTGAAATGCCATCTGAGAGCGCAGCTAAAACAGCATATCTGTTTTCCACCATTTAAAATTCAAGCAAAAATGAAGCATGGCTTTTCACACTGTGTAAATACACTATATAAAAAGCTTAGCAATATGAAACTACAAGTAAATAGATAGACAGATAGATAGATAGATAGATAGATACATACATACATACATACATACATACATACATATATACATACATACATAAATACATACATACATACATACATATAGACGGACGGACAGATAGACATACAGACAGACAGACAGATAGATAGACAGATAGACAGATAGACAGACAGACAGATAGACAGATAGATAGATAGATAGATAGATAGATAGATAGATAGATAGATAGATAGATAGATAGATAGATAGATAGATAGATAGATAGATAGATAGATAGATAGATAGATGACATTATGTAGCCAGGGTTACAAAATTAACATTGTGCCAGTTTATATTTTTACCCTGAAAATAAATATATAGGCCTACACAAAATGTCCAAGTAAAATGTATGGTATGGCAAGAGATTAAATTTGATGTAACATAAATGTGATTGAAAATAGGCTTATAAGATTTTCAGTAACTCCTTCCGAGAAAGAACTTTTAAGCAATGTTTCGGAACGAACACATTCTGTGAGTTTGTCCCAACTGAGGGGATCAGAGTAAGAAAAACTATTGCAAAGTACATCCACTTGAGGTTTCGGGACGTATAATTGGGATCTGCTGGTTGATCTTGTGGTTCTTGTCGAAACTTCACCAGTGAAGACCAATCTTTCTCGAATGTATGATGGAGTAGCAGAATAACTGGGGCGTGAAAAAAAAATGAACAACGGGGCTTGAAAGGACGGCGTGGAATATATTCCGGGGTTACAACATGCGGTGCGAGAAGATGAGCATGGAGTGCTCAAAGCGGGGATGTTTTAGTTCCTACTCTCTCTACCCGTTACACCCAGACCCAGACCCAGACTCACACCCACATCCACATCCACATCCACCCATATATAACACGTTTGGGGCGTTTTTAGTGCTATAAAGCATGTGCAGAGATATCATGTAGACCAGACAACTGTATGGCCTATAATAAAGTCATTAGAAAGTGCTGTAATAAGCCTGCTGTTCGGCACAGTACCTTAAACCGGAAGAGTACCTATAACTGGAAGCGCCGATAGTCGATACATTCGGACTGGCTGCCATGTAGCAGAACGCGTTCGCTGCGCTCAATCGTTCTTCATGTATATGGCAATCCACGCTCGTTGATCTTCTTCGTATTGACAACAACAAATGTTATAATCTCTCTCTCTCTCTCTCTCTCTCTCTCTCTCTCTCTCTCTCTCTCTCTCTCTCTCTCTCTCTCTCTCTCTCTCTCTCTCTCTCTCTCTCTCTATATATATATATATATATATATATATATATATATATATATATATATATATATATATACATGTTTTTGTGTCTTTTTGTGCAAAACCACTTCCTAGCAGTCCTTACCCTATTCCGCAGTCCGAACTCTTTACTCTCCATAAGCAAACCTGTCCCTGTCTAACTTATAGCCATAGAAGTACTATTGTTCATATTGCACACGTTCCTCTGCAAAATTTTGACATAGGCTGTATTAGCCCAAATAAATTTAAGGGTCTTCAGCGGGTAACTACTCAACATGTTTCGGAGCCTTTTACCCGTACATGTCTCTTTGAGTAGCGGCTCCTTGTCTAAGCTAAATATTCAGCAAAGACAACCCACATAATAATGAATAAATATGAACGTGGCAATTGATAAATTAGCTAAATACGTGAAGTTTTGCTTATAAATGCAGAGCTTCATATCAAAGAAGAATGCCTGTCAAACAAACCATAATTACCAAATTTGCAAAGTACAGGTTCAGATAAGAACAATTTGACTTACCCCTGAACCAATATGTACCCTTTCTTGCAGGACAGCGGATCCTAGTTAAACCATCCGCCAATGTTTAACTGAAGTGGAAACAAGCTGGGGCATTATATTCAGTCCCAGTGATTGTAAAATAAACAGTTGCAGCTAGACCACCTGTATAAACCAAGGGAAATCCTAACAAGGACTGCAACAATGTACATCCTGCACCAGAGATGTAAAACAAACCCCCTGATGACACCTACTCCTCAAACAATTAAGCTCTTTTTACTGCCAACTCTGAGTCAATGTGTCAACTTAATGTGTCAGGTTTGTTACATTTGAGAAAATACTGTCAATTTTGAGTAATTTTTTAATATTAAGTAAATGTGCATTTAGGCATATCAGAAAAGAATGAAAGTCATTAGCATTAATGCCAAAACCATGCTATCAAAATAATTTTTCTTAACAGGATTTTAAGTACAATTAGACAAACATGTAACTGTTGTAGGCCGCTTCTTGCTACCTGTAGACCCTGGGGGTTTACCTAACAGAAAACATGTAAGTCTAAAATGTCTGATAGTGAATATTAAAACAGAAAGATGTCAAAAGATAAAGTTAAGTAGCAAAACAGACAAGTCTAAAAACTATAAATTATTGTGGCCAACTTTCTAATAATCTTTGGATATTAACAGTAGAATTATAGGGCAAGTCAGAAAAGAATGAAAGTCGTTTGTATTTATGTCAAGAGAATGCAATGAAAATATTAACCAGATATCAAGTACAATTAGGCAAGTTTGTAACTGTCGTAGGCCGCTCCTTGCTACCTGTAGCCCCTTGGGGTTGACCTAACAGAAACCAAGCCAGCCTAAAATGTCTGAAACTTGAACATTTAAACATAATGATGTCAAAAGATAAAATTAAGTAGCAAAACAGGCAAGTCTAAAATCTCTAAAATTATTGAAGGCAAACTTTCTAACCATCTCGGGATATTTACAGCAAAAATTTGTAGAAATATTTGATCAAAAGTACACATTTGAATCCTCTTGACTCAAGTTTATTGTAAATAAATTTGGTTCTAGATGCAAAGTCCTGAAATTTAGAACAAATACGACCAAATCTCAAAATCTGTGACAACAATGTAGTATATACAATAGTATCCGAAAGATTACTGTCCGGGAAAGGATAATTAACTACTTCAAAGTTAAACTCATCTATTTTGTGAAAGACTTTAATACAATACCTGTCATCAGTGACCTGAATATCCAAGTCCAAAAACACATCTCTGAAAACATCTGAATTGTTACCCTCCAAAGGGATATCTTTAGGGTAAATTTCTTTAGCAATTTCACGGAAATTTGGTACATTTACACAAGCAATGTCATCAATATATCTTGTGTTGTTGGATGATTTTGTAGCCCTTTGAAAGTCCTTTTTCCTCAATTTATCCATATACTTAAATTCAAGCCAGGTCTAATACAAATCTGCCAGTAAAGGGGAGCAGTTGCTACCCATTGGAATGCCTTTTGTTTTATATATATATATATATATATATATATATATATATACACGCACACAGTGGAACCTCGTTTATCCGAACACCTTTGTACCTCAGTGAATCGTTCAGATTAATGAAGCAAGTGGATTACTGAATCACTATCACTTGAAATGAACAATTCTGTTCCAGGAGAAGTGTGCAGATTAATGAGACATACGGATTAATGAGGTCCGTATTAATGAGGTTCCAATATATATATATATATATATATATATATATATATATATATATATATATATATATATATATATATATTTAGCTCCATTAAAGACGCACAAATTTTATAAATGTAATTTATTCGTGGGAATGAATAGGTAAAGTCAAATTACTACCCAACTGGATCAGAAACCAGATGCATACTTGTTAGGATTGGTTGACTGTACAATTACGAGACAGAAGTGCCGTTGATCAACGTAAAGTAGCTTACGATGTCCATGTGATGAAAACATTTGTACACCAGACCACACAGTCAGTATGTAAAAACAAACAAACAGAGAGTGTCGTTATGTTGAGATCACCGCAGTTGACTTGGCACATAAATAAGTCGTGTCAGCAGACTAATGCCCAACATCTCTCAAATCAGAAGAGTCCAAGGCGATCACTCTGGCAAAATCTCTAGTAGCTAAACCGAAGAAAAGTCAGTTAAATTAACTATGGCAGCATTTGGCACTTAAGAAGTTATTCTGGTCTCTCGATGAGTAAAGCCTGCACCAATACTGAGAGTGTGTGAGTGCTTATATGATGCATAATTTTTGCCAGACTTGAAAGCAGAACAGGAGTAAAAACAAGGTGAAGACTAGAAAAAAAATTTGCTTCACAGCATATCTGTCTGGGTGCCTTCAAAAAGAGAACAGTTTGAAATACCACACTTTGCCATTGTTCATCATTTATCCAAATTTTGTGTATCAGCATAATTTGCATAAATAAACATGCTACAACTTTGGTTGTTGGTTTATTCGGTGTAACTATGTTACACCCTTATAACCTGAAGCTTGAATGACACCACGATTTATAATAATTTTGAACCTATTCAAGATTTCAATATTGTATATTTGCATAAATTAAAAGCTTGCAATTTTGGTTTATGGTTCATTGGATGCGGTTATGTCACAAACCTACAAATTGAAAATGGAATGGTATTCCATGTATCATAGTTTTGAGCTTTTTCAAGATTTAGATTTTGAGTATTCCCTTTATTTGCATAAATTAAAACCCTACAATTCTAATTCATGGTTCACCGAATGCACAGATTTATGTCACAAACCTATTAATTGAAGTTGAAATGGCACCTCTATATTTAAAAGTCATGAAACTATTCAAGATTAAAATTTGTGTATTCACCTCATACTGCATAAACCGAAATTCTACATCTTTGGGTCATGGTTCAGCAGGTTTAGGTATGTTCTAAACGTACAATTTAAAGTTGGAAAGGCACCTCTATGTGTAAATAGTTTTCAAGTTGTTCAAGATTTAAACTTTGAGTGTTCATCTTATCTGCATTAATCAAAATTTCACAACTTTGATTTATTGGATGCGCTATGCCCCCAACCCATAAATTGAAGTTGGGTTGACACCTCTATTTATAATAGTTTCGATGCTATTATAAATTTAAATATCGCATAATCACCTAATATGCATAAATTAAAATCCTACAACTTCCATTCATGTTTTATTGGATACGGTTTTGCCACAAACCTATAAATTGAAATTGGAATAACATCTGTTTCCAATTTGTTTTGGAGATATTCAAGTTTTACATTTTTCAATGCCCTTAGATAGCATAATTTAAAGTTCTATAACTTTCATTTACTATCCATTATATTGGCAGGTGAAACATCATGAACATTCCAAACGATATGCGCAATTTCACTGGTAGGTCAGTCACCATGACAAGTGTGCTGGCTTTCCGAAAAATATTGTCCGAGAAAAACGCCGGTCAAATTTGGTCGTAAAGAACAAAAGAAAGAGAAAGAAAGAAACAAAGAAAGAAAAAGAAAGAAAGAAAGAAAGAAAGAAAGAAAGAAAGAAAGAAAGAAAGAAGAAAGAAAGATAGAAAAAAATGCATGGAAAAACAAAATGTCTGGAATCGCGCCCACACATAACTAGCTGACAGATGGTTCGCACCCAGACACAACTAGCTTACAGAGATCATGTATATCGCATGTGCACGCTTGGATTACGCATCCCATTTAGGTCACAATCAAATGTCTGAGATTCATAGGTTCAGTGTTACAGCGAAGTGGAAAATTAGTCTTGGAATTCACCATAAGAGATGAGAATAGTTTTTGGCATTGGAAAACGTTGGAAAAGGTTTTCTTTCTGACAAGGACAAATGGCCTTTTGGTACATGGAACAGCCTGAAAGGAGAGTTTTATCAACATATATAGCATTGGCAATAAAACACAAACAGCTAATTGGGAGGTGACATTCGGGAAAACTAATTTTGATAGCATATGTACCTTGCAGGTAAAACTTTAAGAGATATTAGAAACAGTTGTACGTATCAGTTAAGGAATTCGTGAGTGAGAAAGCCCAATTATGTGATAGGTATGAAACCGTATTTTTTATGTTCACGAGTGCTAGAGTATGTGGCGTTACATCTTGTTATTAAATTAATTTGAAGCAGATAGTGGCCCTGTTTACGAAACGTTGCTTGATGCAGTAATAGCTGATTACCTCGCCTGCAGTTTAGAACTTAAGAACTTGTACCTGTCAATAATATTTAGACTACGTCACAGGCAAGGTCAAGGTCAAGGTCAGGTGAAGACATTTACCGAAAACAAACAAAGAGTTTAAGCTGCGGGGGTTCATGTCTAAAGATGAATGGCAAGAAGATAATTTCATACTGTCATAAATAAATATGTAAATATTCAAAGTAGAATGGTTGGTAGCTGTAGGGTTCAGCCAGGGGAGTTAGTGGCTTTCATTACTGTGCAGGGAGCTGATTGTTCTGATATTTATTTTCACATTACATATACAAGGCTATGGTGATGATATATGACAGAATTGACGATAGTGCGAAAGCTTCCTTATATACGATGGGGACAGAAGATATAATGTTAGGAGATAATTTGCAGGTCCCAAAGCCTCGGTAAAGGTTGCAAATATATGTGAAATGAATGCACAGAGACGTTACAAGTAAACATTTTGATACTGTCCTGCGTGTGTGACCACGATGTCCAAAATTAAAATTAAAAAGTCGGAAAAAGCTCAATCAGGATGGCGGATCTGTTGACATAATGGTGGGGGGAACGTTTGTACGTGGGGGTATAAAATAAATAAGGGAAAGACAGTCCAGTCAATACCAAGATTAATTTAAAATGGTGAATAGTCACGAACAGAATTTTTTTTCACGTAGCTTGATAGCGTGCTTTGTCAGAACAGATTGAGTCCCAGTCTTCCATTTCGGAAAAGATGGCGTTCTAACGCCTGGACGTGGAGAAAATAGTGAAGTTCCCGCCAGTGAAATGTGAAATTAGGTATATGAAACGACTATTCCAAAAGAAATATATAGAAAAAAAGTGAGGCAAATGGCTCATTACTGGCATACTGCCGATCACTTACGTAAAAAGCAACTTTTGGGTAGGATTTTGAAACGCTTTTTGTGGCCTGCTATTCACAGTGATATGGCTTCATACCGGACAACATATCATGTCTGTCACCTGGTGTGTACGCCAACTCCAGAGTTCTCGATGGCACCGTGGTCATTGATCTCCTGGCATATCTTTGAGAACCCGTTTATGACCATATCAGGGGAGAGTCGTATGGTAGCCATGATAGATAGAGACATTTGTTCACCAAAAGGCGATACATATCAACAAAATCAGCACAAAGCCTATTCTCACAGTTTTGATACATATTTTCATATCGGTGAGTTTATGAGGGTCATTGAGTCAGACGTAGGAAGGAAGTTTATTGCTGTTTTCAAGCTGTTATCCAGGAACTGTTCATTCACATTGAGACTTCAACCTATCAGTACCCTAACCAGGTGATGCCTACAGTTATAGTAACACTAATTGGGCCAATAAGGACCGGGTTAGATTGAAGAGAAGTATATTGAGACGAAGCTTGGTACCCATCTGTCGATATTTGGACAATGTGAGAAATGTAATTATTGAATATGTATAAAAGTTATACACATTAAATATCATCAAAGACATTTTGAGATTCGGTGAATGAGTTAATATATTAGTTTTTCAACGTTTAAAAATATCATCCGTATGCTCTCCGTAGACATATTCCTATGTCTGCATACAAAGAAGAGTCACAGAAAGCAATCATGATAGCTAAAGAAAACATTTATAATAACGAAGGAAATATAAAATCATGTTATGATAGCGAATCCGGAGAAAGGTAACAACGTGTTTTTTTATTTCCTAAAGTCGAAAGTCCTGTGCAGGTCGTCTACCTTTAGAAAAAACCTGAACTCAGTAGTGAACACACAAAACAGGCAAATTGGCAAACAAACTTCGCCATATACACATTATAAAACTTACTTTGACATAGAGGTGACCATGCTGGGTGCAGAAAACACATGGATGCTAAAAAAGGTGCATCAGATGATGATCCCGCGTGACAAAACTCACATGTTGTACCAGCTGAATGAGAAGTTGGGTCATCTGCTCAGCCAACAGAGTATGAAAGGGCTACTATCGCCACATGTGCAGTTGTTTTCAGATGTTAAGTAAACTTATCTGTTGTGTGAGCATATTAGCCCTTTAAAAGTAAAGGGAGTGTCAGTGAGGCTACAGTCCTATAAGTTAACTCCTATGAAAGCAACGTCCTTAAATATAAGATTTAGTCCATGTCGCTCAATGCTCTAAATCGGCAAGTAAGTCACAATAAATCTTCTCGTTGTTATTGTGTCCACTGCAGACCCCACTTTCAGAATGTATATTGACTTGAGAAATTTAAACTAGCTGTACCACATTCTTATCCTTTACCAGGCGTTCTGTATTGTGATAGATATTGAGGATAAGCCAGGCACCCATTCGAATGAACTTTGTGTTAGAAGGACATTGGCGGATCCCCTTGCCTAAAAAAACATGACAAAATAATATCAAACATGAAAAGGTCTAGTCGACCTTTATCACTTATCTCTTAGCAAGTGGCGAAGTTTGGTGAAGGACGCGGCGGGTAGTAGTACTAGATTGCTTGGCAATGTTTAAGAGGGCCCAGAGGAATGTCTCTTCTCTGGCCATGGTGTGGCTATTGTATGTGACCAATGAGGGCGTTCATATTACTTTAACAATGCATTTTTGCAAAGAATGCAAGAAACAAAACTCACAGTGAATCTAGTCAAAAGTGACATTAAACATAGGGAAGTGATAGGGTTATTAGAATGTGCAATTGGGTGAGGTCAAATGCTCCCAAGTTTTGTTATCAGGCTTGGCCCAGTGAACGCTCTGTTTCGCCTACCTGTAAACTGGAGATCATGCATTCGGGAGAGCGTATTGGTTATGACTAATTAAGAAATATTCATAGGAAAGTGTTTGTGGTTTTCTAGAGGACTAAAAATGCTTTTGTTCCAGATTTTGGTATTTATCATCTGATTCAGGCTCCGTGCATACATTGTTTGATTTGTAATCATGAATAAATCATTCGATTCTTGGTGGACGTATGTCCATGAAACTTTTTAGGTCAAAGAGTTCTCCGGTGGTCATAGTTACGTTTTTATTCATACAAAAACCTTAAAGCTGGTGCGATACAGGAATAAACACGTAACAAACATGGAAGGTTAGGGAAGTGGACCTTAGTACGTGAGGCATAAATACATTTCCTATCTTTTTCACTAAACAGCAATGCATCTATGTGGTATTTCAGTTGTGTATCGCGGGAGCCTCATAACTTTTAGACGTAATTGATGAAAGTATTTAATTTTGCAACATATAAGAGTTAATTCTGATTATTTCAAAAATTAAACCTGCAAAAAAATCATAGTTAAGTTTTTTTATAAACTTTCATAATGGCTTCTTTGCTATTGACTATGACAGTAATATATTAAGTAGGTCCAACTGGGGGATTACTGGGTTTACAATATAGCTATTCTGGCGTGACGATCTGCGCATCGGCCTAATCCCACCAAGCTATCAGCAGACTGTGATACATACTGCCTTAGACGAATCTTTACCTTGAAGAGGTCACGCTATTGGAGTGGGGAAACATCTATCCTGTCGACTGTTGTCAGGTTATCCTGGTGAATCAGGCCTGATGTTCCAATTGAAATTATTTTTAGAAAGGAAATTTACTCAAATGAATTGAGCAGACGACCTCCGATATTAACTGTCGCGGTAGACCGGTTTGATTCAGGAAGTATTAACTATTGTTTACCCGCCTTATACCTCTGTATGGACATATATATATATAACATGTAAAAACAAAGTCTTTATTATGTGTATGAAGACACTAACAAAAAAAAACACCTTTTGATATTTTCCATTAGTTTGCCAGACTTTTGTATCGCGTACTAAGCTCATCTCTTGGGATTTAGCTTCGGAACAAAGCAAAACGAGAAATATGTGATATATACGCTCCGAAACATGTTGGGAGTAGTTACCCGCTGAAGACACTTTAATTTATTTGGGCTTATACAGACTATGTCAGAATTCTACAGGAGAACGTTCGCAATATAGACAATAGTATTTCCATATGTATATAGGTTAGACAGTGACAGGTTAGCCTTTGCAGAGGAAAGAGTTCGGACTGCGGAATACGGTGATGACTACTAGGTAGTGGTACTGGACAAACAGACACAAATACAATATACTTTGAATGCAAAACAAAATGTGGGAGATAACAATTTACATCCGAGCGCTCTTGGGCGATTCGAATAGGAAAAAGTTAAAGACATGACATATAAAACCAGAGGAACAACCGAAGCTCTTTCTCGACATTTAATTCTTGAAAGGTATTAACATAAAGATTTCTTTTTGTGGTCAATCAACCGCTTTAGGGAATTCATCTTACGAACGCTAAAAATAGATAGAAATTAGAAAAGACATCTATACATCCCTTTGACAAATAAATAAATGACAGAAAAGAATGAAATGGGACTAAATGTGCACGCCTGATTGGAGATAACCTAAACATGTAGTGATGTGATTCCACAGAAGAAATATATTAACCATACCGTTTTAGGAGATGCAATGATATACGTCAATTTTCATTTTAAGATGACACTCTCTCTCTCTCTCTCTCCCTCTCCCTCTCTCTCTCTCTCTCTCTCTCTCTCTCTCTCTCTCTCTCTCTCTCTCTCTCTCTCTCTCTCTCTCTCTCGTTTTATTTCTAATTTGTATGTCAGTGGGCATGTGCTTCACCCGTGTAAATTCTCTTATCATTTTGCTTTTGAAAGTGCTGATTCAATTTACACATTTGAACAACAATTTACTTTCTGTTTGGCATGAGAATTGTTTACCATAAGATCACTGAACCATTTCTCCAACATATAACTGGAGGTTTAGAAAAAAGTTCATTTACCCACTTGAAACTAATTGGATAATTTTTAAATGGCAAAAATAATGACAACTTGGAAACCGTTAAAGATTCACCGTACAATGACCACATAGATGTTTTTGTAGAGTCAAAAATTCAAGCACTGCGTCACAAAATTTCCAAAATAGAAGCTTATGGTGAAGATTTGGGATTTTGTGTTTTTGAACAATGTAAATGAGGATATAGAAAATTTTGAGACGAATTTTTCATTACACTGTGACCCTTGTGAACACAAACTTTATTTTTCTGTGTAATCCTCAGCTGAAGATACCCGATTTAGAGCCATTTCATAGAATGGTTTTCAGCCTCGTTTCTCCTTGAAAGCCTTAATTACAAGGGTCCGCAGTGACCCGGACTTCAAACAACACCCATGAACTCAACCTAATTGCTATTAATCAAGGAGATAGCACCTAAGTCAATAGATTAAGGGTTCTGATTAATTTCGTCCATTGACGTTTCTTTTCAAATTTAAACAAAAATGTGGTCATCATGTTAATTTTTCTATATTAAATTAAAACACTCATAATAGAAATCGGCGGTCAAAAGTTAACTTGTGCATTTATTTTGTGCCAAAGAACAAAGAAAAGTGTTCACAGGTGGCTATTTTGGTTATTAAGATATTAAGTGAAAGTGAGAAACAAGCTGGCTGAGATTATGTGCATAATCATTACCGGCTGCCTTAAAAATATTAGACTTAAATAGGGGAAAAAAATCTTGGGTGGGGGGGATCTATGTTTTATGTTGTTGAGGTGTAGGAATAATGACCCGTTTAGGCTATATCATTATGCAATAGCCTGCTCTTAAATTTATCCAAGGTGATTCAAATACAACACAGGCAATAAATATTCTTTTTCGGGAATTAATTACAAACTAATTTTAGATAGTAGATCCAAATGCAAATAAAATTCGTAAAATATAATAACATAAAAAAACTAGGAAAGACGACTTGCTGCATAGGAAATCAGTGTGTGTGTTTTCAAAGCATATTGGTATGGTAATGTACAGCTATTCCATAACGCAGGAGTAAAAGTTGAAAAGGCATCTCTATCTATTATAGCTTTGAAGTTATTCAATATTTAAAATTTCTAATGGTGCTATTTAGCATAATTTAAATTGCTATAACTTTTAATTTTAATTCATTAGGTGCGCAGTGGCCAACAACCCCCTGGTAGAAGTTGGAAGGATATCTCTATCTATTATAGTGTTGCAAATATTCAAAATTGAAATACCGAATACTGCTAATTAGCATATATTAATTTCTACAACTTTTGTTTTCGATTCAGTACATGTGCAATTCTCAACAACCCCCTAGTAGAAGTTGAAATGACATCTCTATCTATAATAGTTTTGAAGATATTCAAGTTTTAAAATTTCAAATGCTGCTAATTAGCAAAATTAAAATGGCTGCAACTTTTGCTATAGATTCATTAGATGCGCAATGGTCAAAAAAAACCCTAGTAGAAGTTAAAATGACATCTCTATCTATAATAGATTTGAAGATATTCAAATTTTAAAATCCCCAATGCCCTTAATTAGCATAATTTAAATGGCTACAACTTTTGTTTTAAATCCATTAGATGTGCACTTGTCAATAACCCCCTAGTAGAAGTTGGTATGACATCTCTATCTATTATACTTACGAAGATATTCAACATTTAAAATTTCAAATGCCCCTAATTTGCATAATTTTAAACATCTTCATTCCTCTGTATAAAGCGGTCAAACTCCTTGTATGGAGGATTAATCATGACAAGTTTGGAGTTTCAACTTATAATAGTGTCCGAGAGAAGTATCGGACAAATTTGCTGGTAAACAAGAAAGTAGAAAGAAAGAAAGAAAGAAAGAAAGAAAGAAAGAAAGAAAGAAAGAAAGAAAGAAAGAAAGAAAGGAAGAAAGAAAGAAAGAAAGAACTCGAGGAAAAACAGAAAAATGTGTGTTGACACACACACTATAATTAACGTAATCAGTGACACCAGTGTACACTCTACAGAGAAACATTTTTCATGTAAACTTGTTCCTTTGAATAAACAAACACAAAGACAAAGAGCAAAACAAAAAAAACAAAAAACAAAAACAAAAACAAAAGAACAAAACAAAACAAAACAAAACAAATGGATAACTCGTGGAGTTCCAATTTCCGTTAAATATAAGGTAAATTTTCCAACTTATAATGCCATTTGAAAGAAGAATCATCTTAACGCAAAAATACACTACAAACATATTTCAACAGATACTAACGAAACATTAGAAAAACTTTGATAACAACAAATGGCATGATAAGAATAGCAAACATTTTAAACCATTACCAAAGGTTTTCGTGATCTTTGGTTGGCAACTTATGGATTAATAATTGTTGCTAGCAACTTAAACATCTTTATCACTCATATTAGTCCTGACCTTCTTAAACAAATTATGAACCAGGCAATTTCGATTTTAAGCATTACTCTAATGACACAAATAAAATACACTACAGGTGTTTAAATACAACAAAAAAAGCACTTGAAAAGTTATTGGTAATTTAGTTTTCAATACCAGCTGCAGACTTGATAGGATTTCCACCAACTTACTTAAAACATTAAGACCTGCAACTTGTTAACCAGTCCCATTGGTTCCCAATTAAAGGTATCGCACTATTATCGTCCCTGGTAAACCCAGAATAGCATATGTTATTTCATTGTACAAAAAGGATACGCTTGAAAAAGCCATGTTCAACCAGTTATATGAATATTAGGACACAGCAAAAAATTAACATTCCTCAGAGTCCCGCATGGGTAAATATTAAATCATGGAGCATATTGGACAGGCTTCCCTGTCTGACGTATTCGACTTCACAGCTACACTTTATATCACTTGGTATGATCAAAGTACACACTCGCCTTGTCTGCGCCTATTGGACAAGGCTGAAAGTGCGTGGAACTTACTTTGAGTAAACTAATGCAGCTATCAAACATTATCCGGTTACTAAGATTCGGGCTACTCTTTTAAACAGTACAAACACGGCTGCATCACAGAAATACAGTTAAAACACCTTACTTCTGGATACATGCATTATTTGCCGTCTTGAAAGTAGTTGACGAAGTAATTTTATCCACTGCAAAGATCTACTTGGATGTTGCAGAAAGCGTATATTCACTGTGGTCCAATTTCTTTGAAGCAATATTCGAATATGGCGGTCGAACTGCCTAATGGTTATCAACATTCATCTGACACGAATGCGTAAGTCTAGTATGCATGAAAATTATTTCCTGGAAAACTAATTTTATGCCTTAATAACACTACTGAAAATCTCATCTTTACTGGGGGGGGGGGGTGTATATATATGCGAAACGTGTGCTCATACCTACATATACATACATGTGCAAAACATTTACTCTTGTATTATGTTATAATAGCTTTCTGGAGTCGGTAAAGGTGATAAGACGCCTTGCTTCCAGGTCAAACTTATACCCGTTTCAACATAAATGTTATATCAGCACCCATTGCTTGTACATCCTTGCAGTATTTGCCGCAAAAATTATCTTTGCAGAAGTTCTTGCTGGAGCACGGTACTGATTACACTAACCAAAGATTTGAGGGACACACGAAGTTGCTACCATTTTGCTCACATTACGCAAACCTCTGTAAACCTTAAGTACACCAAATCTCTCTCTTCATTAGTATTGCTGGCACTTATACATTGCTCAAGGGACCGAACCCTTGAATCAGTCTTGCCTTCTAGATTTGAAGAAGGTCTCTTTGCAGTTGTTTTTCTTCGAATATCCGATATAAGTTTAGTGGCCAAATAAAATAGATTGCTTTTTACCCTCTCATATTTTGTTGAAGCTATGAACCCCATTTGTGGTACCTTTACTTGATACCGAGAATGATTACGAATCGACCCAGTTTGTACCTTACCATCGATTTTAATCTACAGCATAGGCATTATCTATATAAAGTACCATTCCGTCCAAACCACACATCACTTTATTTTACAATACTACTCTTATGCTATGACAATAAGGGCTTCATTACTTAATGGGAATTAATACCGACGCCGTGAGAGATCTTTCAAACCGACAGACAAATGCAATATAATAACGTGATTTTATATTTTAGTATTCCGAAATGACAACAGGGAAATTTAGGTTAAATGAAGTCATTGTGGCAGGTTCATGAAAATAATTTTTCGGAGGCAAATAGCAATGTACAACTTAATTCTTTCCGCCTACCTTGAATGAAAACTGAGTATTCCCACTATAAAAGAAATATAAAACCTGTGTACAAAACATCGTCCTTGAACTTTGATAGTGTCACTCAAAATCCAGTACAATTTTTAAAACTATGTGTCTCAACAATATTATGATTCTATTGTATATTTTCTTACTATATTTGTAAACATACAACTAGGCAATTCATCTTATCATTTTTCAGCCGAAGTTCAATACTTCTATCAATATCTTACAAACTCAGTCATAAATATTAATAAAACAGTTTGATATTATTTTTTTTTATTTTGTACGTGAATTCTCCTATCGTCCAAGCAGGCCGAGTTGTCTCTGTACTCACGAGTAGTTGTATGTAAAGCAATTCGAAATAACTGTTTAAGATTAGCGATACCTGCCAGGCATTTCTAAGCCAACAGAGGTATTAATTCATTATTTGAACACATTTCATGTTTGATCAAAATGTTCCAAAAATACGGTTAACTGCTCAGTAAAACTAAATTCTCCATCTCGGGAGAGGATCAACTTGACCACTGTAGCTGACACAGGGTTGTCATGTTATCTTATATTTTAATTTGATAAATTAATAAAACAGTTTGATATTATTTTTTTTTAATTTTGTACGTGAATTCTCCTATCGTCCAAGCAGGACGAGTTGTCTCTGTACTCACAAGTAGTTGTATGTAAAGCAATTCGAAATAACTGTTTAAGATTAGCGATACCTGCCAGGCATTTCTAAGCCAACAGAGGTATTAATTCATTATTTGAACACATTTCATGTTTGATCAAAATGTTCCAAAAATACGGTTAACTGCTCAGTAAAACTAAATTCTCCATCTCGGGAGAGGATCAACTTGACCACTGTAGCTGACACAGGGTTGTCATGTTATCTTATATTTTAATTTGATAAATTAATAAAACAGTTTGATATTATTTTTTTTTAATTTTGTACGTGAATTCTCCTATCGTCCAAGCAGGACGAGTTGTCTCTGTACTCACGAGTAGTTGTATGTAAAGCAATTCGAAATAACTGTTTAAGATTAGCGATACCTGCCAGGCATTTCTAAGCCAACAGAGGTATTAACCACTTGACCACTTTATTTTACACGGTACCCTATACCCTGGATCCTTAATTGCGCGCATCGTATCATTTAACGTATCTCCTCTGTCCATAGCCTTCAGTGACACTTGTCCTAGACTTTTTAGTGGTTGCTCCGCAGACACTACTACCCCTGATGGACTGGTGGACTCGCTCAAATTTTTAATTTATTCTGATAACTATTTTAAGCCATGGTCCGCGGAGCACATTCTCACCGGCCTCCTCACCAGAGCTTTTTAATTTAATTTGAATTCATATGCTTAGCCGCTTTTATGTACATATGTATATTTTACTTTCTCCCAAGTGGAGGTTTTAATAAAAATTATTATTAAATTATTAATATATTTGGGTTTATTAAAAGATTTTGAATAAATTGCCTTTAATACTTTATTAGTTGAACTCAGAAATTTATAATGATATTTGTATGGAGCAAGATACTTTAAAGTTGAGAGTTGCGTGCATCGAATCGATGGAAGCTACAACTAACTTATAGTTAGTGCCTGCCTCAGGAGAGAGATGTTTTCTTCCATTCTATATTTATGTTTGGTGTATGTCTATCTTGATCTAACTGGATTTAGACATGGCTTGTTTGATGGGTGGCAATTGTGATTATTGTTGAATATTGATTACACAGAATTCGGTGCAACTCTTTGACATCATTGAAAAAAGTTGTCCGCTTCCATTTTGCAGGACAGTCATTATTATTATTTTGAGGATGCTGTCTGTTTAGAGTTTTATGACAGATACACAACTTGATGAATGTTCATCATCGGTATGTAATTGGTCATGTTCATTTTTACTTGTCATATCCTGACGGATTCGAAATTAGACTGCATTTGGATATGGATCTTAATAAGTAATGGTCACTGATTATTTAGCTGGGACTGTTTTCACTGTAAATGATGAGAAAAAAGCGTTATGTTTTTTATGATTTTGCTAGTCTGTCTGTATAGGTTAAATTTACAATCATTCTTGAGACTCAGATAAAATACACCTGTCATAACAAAATGCATTGCACACTTCAGAAAACCCGACTGTTCAGCTGCCTTTTTCTACCAACTCAATCTGTTTTGATGGCATATAAGTCTATGGGTCTACAGTGATCATAGCGGCTCACTGATGACAATGTGTTCGTTCAAAATATCCTGCTTAGCTATTTATCATACAGATCAAGGACCTAGCCTTTGAACTATTGTGTATCTGGAATTATGATCCCCTGAAATCATATATTGTGTACCCAGGTCATTGTCCTGAGGAAGGCAGCACACAATACCAACCAATCTGTTTCTAACAATCACAACTAATAATGCAGCGTCATCATACCACAATACATAAAGGCATGGGAAGCGTTTTATTCTTCCACCTTCATATTCAGCAACAGCTTACGAAAGGCCCGTGGTACATGCTTTCCCATTCAGCAGACATTTAATAGAATCCCATTACTGCTCCTCATGTGTATCGGACAAACAGGGTCAGTATCTCTTCTTCATTTCAATATGCTAAATTATACGGAATAACAAAATCAGGGGTAATCACCGTCATCCTATTATAAAACCGTAATGGAAGGTAATCGTTACATTATGATACTTTTATTGTGCGTTGATGAGGTCTGCAATCTAAAATGCAGGTCTCCAGTTCCGCTACAGCCATTTTAATATCCAACTACATGAAAGACGAGAGTGTTTGAACAATATTGGTGAAAGGAAACTGGTGACTATTTTATTGTACATCGTCTGTCGTGTGTTTACTGATAGAATACTGGCCACCCAAATTAAATGTTTTGCCGACTTTTTATTGCCAGCTGTGGAAGATAGTATTTGCGTGATACTTGCTGGATCAGTAAAGTGCGGTTGTGCTTCTTTATCGACAAAATAGCAGGTTGCAAAACTATTTTAACATCACATTCAGATTCATTGAGATTCCTTCATGCTCAAAATACGGAATCATATACAGCATGTCAAAGTACTTCAAGTTGCTCCCCTTTACTGTGCATAATGTCATTTTGATTGACATTCTACACATTCACTTGTGTATAGATCCCTTGTTAATTACGGGACTAGATTATTAACTGAGTCAACAGCTCTCCTCTGCGCTAAAGAAAGCTAATGATCTAGAACATTCTTTTCCTCTGTACTTGCAGTTGTGTTGATACATGGATGAAAATACTTTTCTATGAGGAATTTCACATTGAAATTATGACAATTCAAATTTGTACGTTTGATGTTTTAAACAACTACAGACTCTCGATAGCAGATTTTGGCCATATTTTACGATGGCTAATTTGTCACATTCTAGCCCCTGCGAAGAACAAATTCATATTTTGGATAATAGCATTACAGATTAATGGGAAGATTATATCCTTACGTAAATTTATGAGTTTTTTATTTACTTTTTATTCCAGCCTATGCATTGGCAATCCGAAAATTAAACCACAACCAATTAAACCTGGAACAGGTTTTACACAAAACTAATATTCGTACATAAATGTATGGCTGTGTGAACACATCATCCGAAAAATTGCACCGCCACCAAATTAACTATAACAGCTTTCAGATAAACGAGGTAAGGAAGCTTTTTGGGGGTACAAAGATTCCAAAGCATTTAAAGTTAAATACACATTTCAAGAATATTATTCTTAAGAGATTAACTGATATAATAAATGCAAAACTTTCACGACAAATTTGATTTAATTGCTGATTTTTTGCTTTGCATTTTTGGTAATTCTTGTTTATTTTCGGAAAAACGAAACATAAGGAGTAACCTTTTGTGTTGTACAGAAAAGTATACTGTTCAATCCCTAGACCTGAAATGATTGAAAATATATGAATTACTACTCATATCAAAATGGCTGCACAATTGCCAAATAAATACACTATTAAGAAAAGTCTTAGACTACTTACCATCACAACAAAAATACTGCAGTAACTTGTATCATCGACGGCACTGATTCGATTCGCCATTTGAGGTAGGTCAGACCAGTAGAAAGGATGAGCTGCAGATGCACCCATTACCCAAACTTTTGATTTGTGCATGTACCTGTTGCAATGCTTACCGGATCACTTTACGTTAGGAACATCGGTTTTGTTCCGCAATGTCCAATCATTGTAGGTAGTATACTACCAGTTAATATCTGTCCGACCTGAAATGTGACCCCGCGTGCAAATATGCTAAAAAAACGTGCTAAATGTGTCCACATATCTTTGCAATAAATACCATTAATTTGATAAAAACGATAAATTATAACCCAACAGGTTCAAAAGTCGATTGTTTTCATAAAACTGTTTGTAAACTCAGGGGAAAGGATGATTTATAAAATATCAGCTGAAGTAGTCTGTGTCATTGGCCTCATTCTCATTTGACCCCATTTCATGGTCTAAGGCTTGGTTGTGAACGGTAAAGCACACGAAATTCCATGCATTCAAAATTGATTACAACCCTTAGGATGGTTTTTCCATAATTGTTCCCATGTGTAAATGCTAAGATGAAACGCTGAAGCATAAAAAATATATTATAAGTATTGACGTGAAAAGAAAGGTCTATATTCAGTTGTCACTTTTTTTATAATGTCAAACGGAAGGCTTCAACAGAGTAGAGATGTTAATATGTTCCATAGTTCCCTGGACAAAAGACACATTGAAGTGTAACTTAGCGTTTAGCGTCACATGGGATAACTTGACACTATATTACAGTTACTTCAGTCACTGGGTCACAGTGTTGTACCCGTGACATTTATGTGAATTGTCTTTCAGAGATGGTTTTGTATTTATCAGATCAAAGTTAGACCATTTCGTCCCAAAAGTGATATGTATAAAGCTTATAGCAGTTCAGTATCAATCAAATAACTTCGACACGTCTTTGAAAGGATTTGCTTTTCGAACATCAATGTCAAAACTGATCAGACAGGGGTGTGAATTTTACTGACTCAATATCCATAGCATTTGAAGACTATCATTAGAATAACGTCGCCCTGTGGCGCGGATGAAAGATTTTGTTTTCCAACATCAAATACAAAGGGTACTTCTCCGTCTCAAGAGAGATCTTTGCTATGGAACAGGTTTTACGCACGTTTCAAATTTGGTAAAATCTCTTACGAAAAATACATTTATCTTTGAAATAAAGTGTTACGATCTGTAAGTATGGTCATGACTTCTTTGTAATGTGTGTGGGGAAGCGTCCGCGGTCTTGAAAGTAGGATTAGTGATCTAAAGACTCACCGCGGATTTTACAAGGGCTGCAAAGGTTGCACTAAGCATCCCCTTGACTTAGAGCAATACTTTATAAGCGGAGTGTTCTTATGTTGAAAACACTAAATACTTTTGACACTAGAAAAGTGAAAACACATTATCGCCTTATGAAACGTGGCTTTAGATGAGAATTTTCAAAGGAAATGAAAGTGTTACTTTTGGTTGACATTGACTGAAGTAGAAAGATGTGTGTATTTTAGTTATATTCATGGCAAAATAAGATGTGAACAGTTATAATTATTTGCAAATGTATATCATATTGCTAATTGTAAAAGTATAATGGGCAAGTGTTTGAAAACTGACCAATTTGTATCAACACGAAACAAATGTCATAAACGTTTATGCAATAGGTTTGCTGATATGTTAACCAATAGGTTCAAGTGTCGATATTATTCACAAGCTTTTTTTAAACCCAGTGGAAAAAGGGAGAATGTTTACAATATCAACTATACTAGTCTGCGTCCTTGACCACAGTTCCATTTATTCCCAATGTATCGCCTATGACGTGATTATAAACGTTAAAGCACGGGAAAGACTATGCTGTCCGATTGATCAGAGGCACTATAGTGGTTTTTTTTTATTCACAACTGTTCCAATGTGTAAATGCTAAAGTGACATGCTGAAGCATTAAAATGATATTTTTTGGTGTAGAAAACAGGTTTCTGTTCAGTTGTCAAATGAAGAAGAAGTTCAACCATGGGGAGAAAAAAAAAGAGAAAGCATCCTTGATATAACCAGTGAACAAATACTAATCTGTGCCAGCATGTAGTTTTGGCCTTGTACATTCACCATTCATCTGGCGTTTAATTATTTTCAGCAAAAACAATGGTCATATAGTGTGAGTTGTTCACTGCTGTACGACATAAAGCTGACAGCTTGTTGTTCATATATGCCCTGCATGCATGTACAGCTGCCGCCTGTTTATATAGTGGTTTTCTCATTTTATGCATTTGTCCAGCAGTGCAGCTAATTTGCATGTACAACTGCAGGCTGCTTACTCATAGATTTGCGCAGAAATATGACTCCTACAATTGGTATGGGCTTTTATCTCTTAATTTTAGATCCAGACAACCAGTCCCAGGCATACAGCTTACTTCGAGTTTTACTACTCCTTCTTAGGGATGTAAAAATACACATATGCTGTATTTCTTTAGGATATTTAAAAAAGAAATCTCAGATTAGTACCACTGTGATGTTGTGGTTCTTGTAATTTCTTTCAATACACATATCAATGTTTCAAATGCCAAAAAGAAATAAACCATTTTGTTAATCATCATTTTCTTTTTGTCGCATTTCTTTATACTTCATAATCAAACAAGCTTGATTCAGCATAATTATGCCTTTCTGTCCAAAAGGTCTAGCACCCGTTTGTGCTGGGGTTTTTTTGTTTTTTGTTTTTTTGTTCTCTTGTCTCCATGTGTATCAATTCCCTACCAAGAAAGAAAACATTACTGGATCTGCATCTCATATTTACTGTTATTACGCAAAGACGAAAACACTGAACAAAACCGAATCTTTCTGCTGTGCCTATTTGCAGATCGAATGCCACAGGAATCTGTATCGCCTA
This sequence comes from Hermodice carunculata, assembly GCA_964020975.1. NCBI lineage: Eukaryota > Metazoa > Annelida > Polychaeta > Eunicida > Amphinomidae > Hermodice > Hermodice carunculata. The sequence continues at coordinate 106,813,040 of OZ026613.1, forward strand.
ACTGATAATATATATATATATATATATATATATATATATATTTAAGACATGTACATTCACGCGGAGTATGAGAGCAAAATAGATAAGTTTTAAGGTTGTAACAGAGAAGCAATTCACTTCACACGAAAACCACGATTAATGTGTCTCAATTCTTGCTTTGTAAATCCATCTAATTGATTTACTCAGACCATTTAGTATGCCTGCTTTTGTGTACTATCATGTTGTATGGGTCAACAGACTAAACTTTCCGGCTGAATGAGGTTTTTTTGTCATAATATTTCGTCTTCCACATAGTTCCGTTTACAAAAAATACATACATGTAATCTTTCACCTTGATGTTCGTTTCCATTCATGCCTTTCTTTAACCGAAACAATGGTCACTAAGCGTACTTTCGAAAAAGCACGGCGACAATGAAAATATTGATATGTGTCATATAAATTTCTCAACAATTAGTGTTACAAATATATCAAGTATCCGTACACAATGGTTAAGTATTTGCAAATGTAGTATGTGGAAGTTTACATGAACGCATTGCACTTTCATTCGAGGCTTATATTATTTCATCCGTATGTTTGTCATGTTACATCTATATACCATGAGCAGCTTTTCTAAAACCAAGTTATATTTCACACAGAATAAAATATATATTGTACATGCGATGGTTCATATTCTTCACAGATGTTCATACGTACTTAGTCTCATGTGGAATGAGATGACAGACACAAACTTCAGATTAGTTATAATAAGGCGATCTGTACGTGGGACGAATCTCCCTAATGTGACTTTGATAAAACCATACTATCAATGGACTCATTGAAAGGTCTCTTGTACAACAACTATAGCTGACCCCATAGCATTCGTCACATTAATGTCGCTATTCAGCTCATGTCAGGTTGGAAGTAAATGTGAGGATAAGCTCCATTCAATTGATGCAAGCAATGAATAGGAAGCAGACACGATGGTGCAGGCGCCGACAGAGAACGCTTGCTATAACTCTAACGGGTTTGTCCACCAATGGCGTCAGGACAACTATAGCGCTTTCATCTTGTACCTACATTTTCCAGCTTTGTGTACCTCATTGAAATTGGAGCCACTGGAATGACACCAGACAAAAGCTGTGCTATAAAACTGAAATAGGGATGTACAACCGGGATTTAACAAGGCCCTGGGCTATTGATATTCATACCAAAGACCCTGGAAAAGTTATCCAAAGTGTCGACCGGAAATTAAAAAGATATCTAATCGTACACAGGAAGATTCTTGAGGTCACATTAAATAGACCATCTGCTTAGTTCCCCAAATGATAAGTGAATATTGTATAGGCAGACAAAGACACCCAATATGATCACAGCTATCCAAAACGAGATACTGCATGTAATGTCACATTAAACCACTCAGTACGTGAGAAAAAGTGGGCAACGTGATGATACCAATTAAACACTCACACTATTTCCTTCATCGGAATACACAAAGGGCATATTTATTGAGTGAATCCATCCTCAGTATCTATGGGATTAGTTTCTAATTCCACTACCAAATTAAAGGTTACCTGCCGTGACAAAGATTTACAAGTTACAATCCATAAACTACAACCTTAAATATTAGTTGAAGTTGGAATTGTATCTTTTCTTTCCTGGCGTAAAGTGGCGTGAGTATTGTGTAGTGACTGTTAGAAAGAATCGATGGTTGATGTGGACGAGTGCAAAGCATGACTTTGATCTTTATACTGTAGCAATAAAAACACATACCCTTTTAGTCGAATGAAATAACAACATCAACATGTTTAAATGTCTTTTACGTCCTCATACAATAGTCACTGCACGCGTATGATATGAAAAAAAAACACCAACCAATGCTTGTTTGTAACCAAACAACATATATCACGCGTGGACATTTTGAACATTAAAATTGAATACAAATAACGGGTCGCCTATTGACCGGAACTGAACAAGCATATAAAAATCTAATAAATCTGTCTGTTTCACTCAATAACTATCTGAATCCATTTTTTTTCTAGCATCAGCTCCTTGAACAACATATGAGAGTATTTTTAATTTTAAGTAATTAATTGATTTAAATTTAGGTTTTTGGGGCTATCTTTGTCCATACGTATGGACATAAAAGTGCCACCCAGCGCAAAGATTCTTGGAATTTTACGTTTGAAGTGAATATTCTACAAGTTTTGAATGCAGGTTCATACGATGAAGTGTCTTTTCATGGGAGAATACGTATGTCACATCTGCAGGCCGTGACCATTTCTCTATTTGCGACATCATAACCTAGCTTTTTTATTTTTCGTTTTCTATTTCAGATTGAGAACATAGATACTTCTCAAAATGTTTTGAGAGCAATTCGGGTTCTTGTCACGGACGATTTGTTATATTTGTTGCTCTCACTTTTGTTTATTTCTTAAAGAGTTGGGGACTTATGGCTCTCTCATGAGACTGTAAGTAGGCGGCTGTAATGCGGCTTTGGTTTAAATACGATCATATTGACTAGCACCAGAAGCAGCAATGAAACATATTAAGAAGCTAACAGCCCCTTGCTCTGCTACAAGAGCATTCCGAGACGCCGCGTGTGTTCCATAACGAAATCCGATCGCGTGACCTTATATGTGAGGCTTTGGATGTTAGAAGCTGTGCATTCAATGTACACAATGGCGGGTAAAAGCCAGGCAGGTATGGTTTGCAGCCAGTGATCATCAGAGAGAAAAAAGACGGATGTACAGATTGGCATGTACGCTTCTTTCTTGACCCACGAGGCTCAATAAGCTATAAACGTGGCCAACGGTTCTGTGGAGATGAATACAATTGGACGATCGTACCTTAAATTAGGGAGTTATGAAGACTTGGCCAGAGATTTGATGAGTATTTGCAAACTTAATCGCCAGGGCGCCATGCGGGTCGCAGATAACAAAATGATATAATGTGTTTCTTAGCAAAGCCGACAACCAGACAAAAATTTAAGCCGACATCCCGTGATGTCATAAGGCTAGCCCCAATTGATTATATTCAGGTGATGGTGAGGCAGATATACAAATCATAGCAAAGAAACAACGGCAGAGCTTGACTCGCTTTCAAAGTTAAGATGGCATTGAAAAAATCGTCCAGCAATATACCAACATGCACATGAAGTGTCATCACAGAAAAACCATTCCAAGTACAACAGAACCATGTCGCTTCCTTAGTTATATATCTGACCTTTCTCCAGTTAACCCATACTGCTTGTAAACAAAGCACCTATCCAACGTATAATTCCCTGTAATCTCTGAGCATGGTGACAGTGGCTCATTAGTATTATCCTGATAATTATGCACAGGGCTGCGGGATGCAAAGAACAGTTGTTATTTCCTCTATTTCTCAGACGTTTCATTCAAAATGGGGAATGAGTACATGAAGTCTTTATCACGAAACAATTACGTGAAATTATGGCCATGACGCATAACTCGTGTTTTTTTACCACTTATGTAAAAACTTGCCAGTACTTTCGGACATGTATCCACTATCTTGGCAACTTTCTCCATTGAGCTTTGTCTTTGACGCAGTGGGACGCTTGGCCAATTGCTGACCCTTATTTTATTGCCTCAGGGCGACTTCTGCGTCTGATACCAAATACTATTTCGGGGGCCTACAACTGGTCACTGTTTGTCTTTGTATTTACATTTTCAGGTAATGCTCACTCTGGAAAAGTCACACTATATATTGTACATTACATTCATTCGACAAATTAACCTTTCCTTAACACTAATCACATATATATTCTGGACGCTACCTTTTCAAAATATCTATCAGCATGGCTGCAAATGTGGAAAAAGTGAGTTCCGCACCCAGTGCCAATGGTTTGTGAATGACCATTGGGACGATCTTGCCGAGTGGGGGTAATTAATAGTGTCGGTAGTTCCAGGTACTACTGTACCATGATTATACCTATGCCCATGTAGAAACTGCCAGGGTATCCCAAATAAATATAAGAACATTTTCAAAAAATAAGGTAAAATCATTCTTGATGCATGAGATGGGAGTACTGGAGAGGGACCGCTTTATATATTTATAGTTTAAGTATCTTAGTGCTATCAGCGACCTGCAATTCATATAAAGCAGGTCCCTGGAGTTACAAAAATTCCCCCTTTGGTGCTTATATTTATTTACATTTTAATTCATTGAAAATTTAGATCAATCTTAATTCATTAATAAGTAAAGCATTTCAGCCAAAAACCTGTGCAAAGCAACTTAATAGCGTTTCCCATTTCATGCTTGCATTTCTACTATTTTCATGTTGTGGTCAACCATGGAAAGTAGATAACATGGCGATATTTTTAATTTGGCTATTTTTTTCCTATTTTTTTACATCCGAATTTTTGAGGATACTGAGGGAAAATAGCCAAATCAGTACAATAATGACTAAAATGTTGTAATTTCGTCAACCATGTCAAGGCAAGACTCTCGAAACTCCCCAGATAAACCATTTTGCATGCTCAAAGTAAAACTTTTTCGAGAGGGCGGTAATGCCTTCAGAACCCCACTTGGATCTCTGACTGAGTTTGTAGCACTTGCCTGGGTCGACCAGTATTTATTAGGGAAGGACGGCTTAAAGGTACTTTTTTTTTATTCTATTTTATTATTATTATTATTATTATTATTATTATTATTATTATTATTATTATTATTATTATTATTATTATTATTATTATTATTATTATTATTATTATTATTATTATTATCATTATCATTATCATTATCATTATCATTATCATTATTATTATTATTATTATGTTCTTGTTTTGGTTCCATCAATTTTTAGTAGGGGCTATCAGGTTACTGGTACCACACATGTATTTTTGCTAGGCCTTGGGTAACTTGGACATTTGTTGAAACATGTTGAAAATGTATGTTCTTTCCCCTTTTACACATTACCTCTTTTGACGTCAATTTAATTTGTTACCTGGGCACAGCCGGAGGCACTTGTCTCTATTAAAAAAGTGCATCGAGGAAACATCCCAGCATGGAGAGGATTATACACAAACTGTCCGCCTATCATTTAGGGCATCCCTCTACAAAATAAGTCTTAGTCAATGACGCCTATAGGAGATAAAGCAACAAAATCCTATTCCACGAATTGGTTCGTACCATATGAGAGATATCGAAGACCGTGCAAGCAATATTTGATCATACAAAGATAATGGATGCGCCCACTATAAAGTGATCGGAACTGAATTATGCAGTATCCAGCACACATCCAGTATATTATCACGAATGTATAATTAAAATCATATTGCTTGAATATGATAAATGTAGTCAAAGTTCAGCCTGTTCAAGGTTGTTTTTCTTCCTATGAAAGTTCTGTTGCATCAGATTGTGTTTTATTGTCAATTTTTGTATGTTCAATGAGCAGTGTGACTGGTTCACCATTCCTTGAGTTAAAACCTCATAGTTTTTTCATGGTCAATAAAAAAAAAAAAAAACAGTATAACAAAAGTTGCCTGACTGCTTTCCTTTCCTAAATATAAATATATAAATATATATTTTTTTTCAAAAATGTTAATCTTCAAATCGGATGGGCTCCAGAGAAGTTACGCTGGTGCCACTTATCGAAGATCACTGTGTGCCTGTCCTCTGGTCGTGCACGTACATCTCATAGAGGCAAATGGACCTTTAGTCACTTTCAGTACTGCAACTATTGTGATCAAAAATCGTATGAAGGCAGTCGTTCACGAAAACAAAAACAACCCCCCCCCAAAAAAAAAGTACAAAGTGTCCATGACGTAATCTAGAATTGTTTTCAATAGACGTTTTTGAATCATGGGATCGCTTGGCGATATACATGTAGCAAAATAACATCGTTACAAACTTCAAAATTTTGGAAAGACCTTCATGCAGAGTGAAGTATTTTTTTTCGATGTGTAGTCAATATTTTCAGACCGTGAACAGACCCAACTGAGTGAAACCACTCACTTGGACCTCCTTTATCAGTTTCAAAGTCATCAATGTGCAGGAAAAACACTCAGCCTTGCTTGTAAAAGAATTCCCAAACGAGGTCGACATGAGGGAACACACTCATAAGACCTGGTCCACTTCTATTTTAAAGCCTCGGATGAGTGGAAAAACTCAGTTGACAACACTATAGTCCCAAACAGGGGTTGATACAGGATTTCAGGTAGGGGGTTGCAGCATAGTAAAGAAACATTGACGAGCGCCGAAGGGGCGAAGTCTCTCTGGGGGGTCCGGGGGCATGGCCCCGGGGCGAAATTTTGACAAATTCCTTAAAATTGGTGCAATCTGGTGCATTTTGGGAACAAAACTACATGACAATGACAGGCATGCAATGGGGGTTTTGTGCTATAAGTAAAGGTATATTTTGTAAAAAATCATGAAATAAGAATAATGTTCACGCACAAAATTGCAAAGAATATTTTGAAACACATTTGATCTACATCCTGCTGTAACGAAGACTACCATAAAATCAAATAGTGCTCGACTGGAATGAATAAGGCGAATAGTGCGTTCAAAACAAGTTTTGATATAAATGGTTTTAACATTTATCCAAAAATGTTGCTTTTATGCTGAATTCACTTTGCTCAAGGATTATAATGCCAATCTATTTTAATAGACACTATCAGTAAAACACGATGTTTAATGAGGCATGATAATGAAGTGGTAACAGATACTCATGTTATACACAGAATAATGCTATACACGAGTTACTTTTGCAGGAGAATTAAAATATATTTACATAACAAAGTATTGGTGAAATTCACCCATATATTTTATTATTTTCAGCAGTTATGTTGGCAGTATATTACCTGAAGTGTCATAGGATCTGGTGATGGTAGATCGACTTCCCAGAATAGTATGTTTTGGACCAATTCTGGTATTGCATTTATGGTGATTGTTGTCATTACACATGGAACTAAAGCCATGATAGATTGCATGTTGCGGCTTTCTAAAGAGAATCTCTACTGGAGCTGATTTGATAGATTATCCATAAATGCGTTACCTATACTCCGATTGTAGCATATGCTGTATTAAGAATGCAAAAAAAAAAAAAAACTTTGATGCAATGTTTGAATTCAGTGAGATTAAAAACAGGTACATGTTCATTCAAAAAGTCCCCTAAGTTTCATAATATTAATACCGTCACACATCATTTCACAAAATCTAGGTTTAATAATGGGGGAATAAGTTACAATGAGTCAAAACAATATATAAATTTGCTCTGCCTGCAAGTTAATGTAGGTAGATGGAAAAATAGTTGTGCTGAGTTCAAAAGATTATTAAAGATTATTAATTATTTACTTACTTATGTAGTAATCAGTTATCAAAAAAAAAAAAAACAACCTTGGTGTGTCTGCAGCAACGTTTTCCCCGTTCTTCTGTCCTCTTGTAACTCGGTATTGTTGGTGTGCATCCCACCTCCTCTGCAAGGGTTTTGGCCTCGTGATACCACTCGTCCCTTACCCAATCAAAATTGCCTCTAATTGCTTTAACGTCTGCAATGACCGCATCTATCCTTGAATAAGCGTCGTATATGTTACTGTCTCTTTTTTGCAACTTTTCACTGAGACCTTTCAGTGGATCAAAGCCGTTCTTTAGCACAACTAGAGACATGACATTGACGAAGTTTGTGAGAACTGCTTGTAGGCCTGTTGCTTTGATAATTGTTTAACGGTCCCAGTTCCAGTCAGTAGAATCCTCTGTTTGGTATTCGTCTGGTGCAACAATTGAATCGAAACCTGTAGTTACATATACATATAAGGAGGCAACAGTTTCCAGACATTCATGGCGCCCAACCCATCTTGTCTTGCACAGGCCTTTCAGTCTTTTTACTTTGTTGTCTGGAGCATAAGTCGCAAGTATTGTCTCCAGATAGCGTTGAAGCTTTGCCGAATTGTCAAAAAAAAAACAGGTACAGTTCATTGATGTTCCCTATCATGTTTCGTAATGCTTGTACAGTACATGACCCACGAATTGCCAGATTTAACAAATGTGAGCTAGAATGGGTATATAGAGCAAGCTTATTCTTGGTTTTGATTCTAGCCTGTGTGCCAATGCTTGACCTTGACATAGCAGAAGCTCCATCATATGCCTGCCTTCGGATATCATCAACTAATAGACCACACTTCTGAAGCAAACTCAAAATGCCGTTGCTAACTGCCTCTCCTGTCGCGCCATCTAGGTGCAGGGAGTCAAGTAAAACTTCCCTTGTGGCAGGTTGTCTCAGGCCACTCATGTCCAGGTACCGCAGGCAAAATCCCAGTAATTCTTGATTTGCATATTTGTCTGTAACCTCATAGGCGATGACACTGTAGTGTTTTGTTAGTTTTAATGGTTCTAGCAATTTGTTAGACAACCAATCTGCTATTACAGATATTACCTCATTTTGAATTGTTTTCGATGAGTACCTTTGATTCTTTTTTCCCTTTTCGAGATGATCATGGAGTAAGTCGTCATGTTTTCTTATCAGTTCCAGTATTGACAGGAAGTTTCCTCGATTTGTTAAGGGATCTGCCCTGGAATCCTCCATTTGACCCCTTAGTGCCAGATCCTGCCTTCCGCACGACGTAACTGTTTCTATAATGGATTTGAGTACATGCTCGTTAGTTTCTGATTGACGTTCGGCTTCAACGTTCAGTCTATAATGAACTCTTCTTTCAGGAGTTTCATAGCTAGACAGAGAAAATTTTGCCTGCTTGACATACAGCATCGTGATATTGTTTTAGTGCGTGGTTTGTCAAAATTCCATCTTTAACTTTGGCCTGAGTAAATTTTGTGAATGGAGTTTTAACCAAAGTGCTCAGTTTCCCTTTATCCACTTGGCAAAATAAAACACAGTATTTACAAAATCCTCGTTTCTTCCTGAGAGAATAAACCAGCCAGGAACACTCCTCTAACCAGGACCTTTGAAAAGTAACTGTCCACTTTTTCTTTCCTTTTGTGACTTCCTCAGAAGCCATCTTGTATTCATGCCCCGGAGAACATGGATTTTTTAGCAAGATTGCTTTTTCTGTATCTGTGATCTGCTGTGGATTTTAAACGGCATCAAACACAATATCAACATCAAATTCTTCCGTCTCATTTTGTAGGTGAGTGACGCCTTCTGGAGGATCATGAAACTGATCTAGAGTACTCGGTCCGTCTGTACATGTAGGTTCAGTATGTCTTCGTTTTGACCTTAAATATTGATGGATAAATAAAAAAAAATGCGGGTTCACTTTGTGCATGATTGCATCATGTACATTTCTGTCGAGCTTCCCCTTTTCATGGTGTTTCAAAGTATAGCCTAATTATGTCATGAATGTCCTTGCAGGGAATACCACCACAATTTAGCTTTTTTTTTTTTTTAAATAACAGTTTAATAGATAATACATATTCTTGCAAATGTAATGTACCAGTACATGCCCGTGCAGTATATGGCGTACAGCAATAAGTGTAAACTTTTCAGCTAGGCTGCAGTAGAGGATTTTTTTTGTAAACAGATAGAGAGCCCTAAAAATTGTTTTATGGCATCATCAAAGCAGACAATTGGGCTTACATATTCACTGATTATGATTCCACCAGGCAAAAAGGAAAAGTTAGTATAACTACCTGAAGACAAGACTATCTAGGGTCAGCCGTGGCCTCTTGCTAGCCATCTTTGCCTGCACAGGATGCTGGCATGTGGCATTCTAATTGACCCATATGACATCATTCACAGTGAACCCTCTTCATGACACCCCAAGATTAAAAATTGATCACATTTTCTGTGATGTATAATGCAAAGACAACCACTTGATGTTATTTTTCATGGACCCAATTTTTAGTCCTTCCATTAGTATTTATATGGCTTAAGAGTAGTGCGCAGACATACAGCTACAATCATATCCCGACTTTTAGGCTATCATTTAGAGGATGTCCTTTACTTTAACTACTCAGTGCATTCCAGGCCATGGCGAACTCTAGCTCTGTACTCATCTTGGGTCAGAGCTGACCACAGCATCTCAGCAGCTTAAATTAGAAGTCACTGCAAGGAACTTGACCTTATCATATTATCTTACGGAGGTCGCTGAAGAAACTTGACCTTATATCTCCAGGCCTGATCGGGGCATCGGGGCAGCGAACTACTGTGTTGTAACACTATTTCACAGCCCGTGGATCTAGAAGGGCTGTGTGTGGGTTTTCTCACAAAACCCATCCACATAAGGTGGATTATTAGCCATAAATATATACAAAGGAAAAGGCTGCTTGGGGGAGATTCTACTCTTCAAAGAAAATAACAATGTAAATTAATATATGAATGTAAATTAACTTATGAAATTGGGATTGACCCATAATCGGGAGGCTGGGGGGGGGGCGGGTTGCAACCCCCGCAACCCCCTGCCCCTCTATATCCACTAATGCCACATCAGTTCCAAACGAGGAAAAACACTCAGCCTTCGCAATACAGCTCTGTATTAAATCCTGCCTAGTTAAGTAATAACACTCAAACTATTAAATATGTTATTTATTATCCAAATGAATTAAATGACTTAACACATTTGAGTTTGTTGTCAAAATAAAGCAAAACCCAACAAAAAACAAAACAAAACAAAGGAAAAAAACGGAACAACGAAACAAAATAAAAAATTTAAAAAAAAATTCTCGAACAACACATCGCAAGGTGTGAAAATACTCCTTTGAATGTGTGCTTAGTCTAAATAGTAGCCCTTCGTGTTATATGAGTGCAAACGCTCAACCAGTGAGTACAGAGTGGTAAGTGGCAAAATGAATGAATAAAAATCACTGAAAATCTCATTTGATACACCAAAACGTTGATGTTTAGTCTGCAAGCAAATGATGAAACATACTCAATGGCACAAAGTCGTTTCAATCTGATGAAGATCCCAGTTTAAAATTATTCGTATTTTTAGCCCTATGCGAACTCAAGACTAAACTAAGCTTTCATGCAGCAACACCCAGATGAGTGTTTTCCCTCATATGGGCCCCACTTCCAATTTCTTGTGCTAGCTTGCCGAGTGTTTCCACTCACCAAAGCCTTGATGTAGTTGGTCTAAGTGTGTAGTTTCCCTCATTTGGGTCTCATTTTGGATTTTTTGTACCGAATGGCAGGGTTGCTTGTAGGAGTTTCTGTTCCCACTCATCGATGGCATTTATGCAGCAGGTCGAAGTTAGTGGTTCCACTCAGTTGGATGTTTTTCCCAGATTTTGTACAAATTGTGTGTTTCCACTCAAACAATACGTACATTTGTAGACCTAACAGGTATTAGATTCCTGAATTGGCAACAACATGTCCTCAATTTCTGCAAATCAAGCCAGAAAAAAACACACACACATATAAACCAGAGAAATATAATTTCTTTTTTTTTAAACAAAACGTGTTAGATGTAATATTATATTTCCTCTGTTCCCTTACTCACAATTAATATTTTCCCATTATTTTCCCTTCTTAAGCAAGAAATAAATATAAACGTGTAATCAGAAATTTCTGGACTGATCGACGTGAGGTTTACAGAACTGTACAATACAAGAATTGGCCTAAGTATGATTTTTCCTAGACAAAACATTCAAGCGAGGAAAAAAATTCAAAAAAAGTCCATTCCCATCATATTCTTTGAAAATATCATCGATGATCAATATTTATTTGGTGATTTTAATGAGATATTGACTGTCATCTATGACAAAACATTTTTCTTCAAGTGAGATCTTATTTATCATTGTGAGTACAATGTCCAAGCAGGTCACGTTGATGTGTAGGTTTCAAGAGAAGGCAACATAAACCAAGTGGGTGAAAGCATAGAAGAAGCTAGAGACCTAAAGATCAATATCCTATATTTATATATTTATTCATTTCATTATTTAATTGGTTGATTATTGATCGATCGATTGATAAATTCTATAAAGGAATGCGTGAGTTTTGATAGACTTATGTATGTCATAAATTTACAATTGTAGAGCGTAGGACACACAAGGGGGACCTGCTATTTTTTTTTAATAAATCCGGGGTTAGTAAGTTGATAAATATTCGGATGACAAATGACACACGCTGTTTTATACAGTTTGAACTTCAAAGTGGAAAATCAATCGAGGAAAAATAGACAGCATATTTTTAGTTTGGCTGCTGAGGTTTTCGAGGGTAGGGTGTAGAGCTGCCTCGACCTTGGCCTATGTCAATCTGCCCCTGGTACTAGGTGTGTGCATGCTGAAAACACCTTGAATGCTTAAGACAGTTAGAACTGTCATCTGCAATGAGCCTGGTCTATCAGTGTGAGTGTACCACATGATTGTTATGTGACATGGCACTGATCGTCAAATTTAAACAGGAACCGTTAAGCGCGTTTTCAATTATATTACATAACATTGTAGGGTAGAGAGTAGTTACAAAGAATGACAGTTATATCATACGAGAGAGCTATCTTGTGAAAAAAGACAGATTTATTAAAGAGACAAGATGAAAATTTGTCTACCCTGGTCTACCTATGCTTGCGTTAATACAAATATAATATAACAAAAGAAATGATAAATAATTGAGGCAAAATGCGTTCTGGAGGATGATTATTATTCATGTACATACTACATAAGCACGTGAACTTCCCAACACAATAGTGATATAGTGATGCTGGGCCAGGGGGCTTATATTTTCGCAGTCAACATTTAGATGTCTCGATAAAGACAACCCCTTGCTTTTGGGTTTGTACAATACCAAATAAAGCAGACGCTGCTATGGACTTGTGTGGTGCATGGTGATCTGCTTTGTAAACGATTTGACAGCTATAACAGGCTGAGGCTTTGCTTTGAACAGAAACCTCCTACTAGCAACCCTGCCCTGTTGCATAAAGTTCGAAATTCCTCACAAGAAAAACCTCATGAAGTAGCTCAAACTTTGATACAGGCACTAAATCCAATAGGCTTACGTCTAAACATCATTTCCAATTCAGACGAGTTACATAGCAGACCAAACCGGTCAGCAGTTTAAACATGATGACTAGTAACTGGTCATACCGAGAATGATTTTTTCGTTGGTACGATAAATTGGATCCTAAGTGTGTGCCAAGATTCCTTTCTATACTTTCATGGTGCCAAATTTAAGTAGCGCCATTTTTTTTTCGTTTTTTAAATTATTTGGAGAGAATAACTTGATTTTTTTTCATATGACTATTAAAGCAGGCCTTTGATATATATCCAAAGGTAATGCTCTCAAAATGTGACTGTCCTCGTCCTTGTAATTGCTTGCACTTCGGGAAACCAATGTCTTCAATTGCACATTGGCAGTGAACCGGCGATACTCCGCTCTGCCCGACCACATAAGCATGGGTGTGTACTGCACGTGTTTGACGATGCATTTGGAGAGAGGGGAGTACATGTACTGTCGGGCGTAAGATTTACAAACTCACATTATACAGATTGAGCAATTCTCGTGTAAACAATATGGGAAACTGAAATCACTTCAAAATAATGTACAATGTAAGAGCTGCTGACCCTCTGTACACGTAGTACATATACAATGGGTGTATTCACAGAGCTGATTGAATTAATTACTGAACTGCAAAATCCCATGAGTTTGCCGCATAAAAAATGGATGCAGAATCCCACCATTCAATAATCTCCGCGCCACGGAGATCAGCGAGTAGCGTCGTCCCCACGAGTTTATGGGGCCACACAACGGCGCAGCATTCATCAACCTCTAAAGAAATTGTGACGAGCAAACTATACAAATAGTCCAACGCACGAGGCTGCCCACAAAAGATATGCCAGCGCATATTCCAAACAGTCAGATCAGGGTCCATAAGGGAAGCAGATTTTACATTCTAGTGCGAGATCAGTTTCACTTTGCATTCACCTGAAAAACCGATCTACACCTTGAATAGGACATTTAGGAAACGGATATGATTACCCTGATATGTTGGTTGTCATTTACGGTAGCTTAGATCACAAATTAATCATGTCTTTTAATTCTTCTGACCGCCCACCCCACCATCAAATAGGGTTGATCTCAAGGCCAAGAGCTACAAAACTTCCACAGACTCTGATGCATTCTAGAGGCGTGCATGATCAAGCGACATAAAATAGCCTCGGAAGCTGATACTACGGCAATACGGGATATATAACCAGTCCACATATAATGACAAATATATGTACCCAAAAACAAATTTCCTGTTTTGCTGTTTGGGGTGAGGTGAACTTTGTTTATTGCGTTCATTTCAAAACCTGAAAGCACGTGTAATGCAGGTAACCTGCTATAACACGATACAAAACTTCGGTTATAGCTCATAATTAACAGAAATACTTTCGTAATCACGAAAAACTTATTACTAATTACTTAGCAACTGTCTCGTAATACAGACATACAGTATCTCGTAATAGCGACATAGTATTTCGTTATAACAGCAAAGTAACTCATAAAAACGAGAAAATAGCTCGTGATTACGGGATGGTATTTCGTCATTACGAATTATAATCATGATGTAGAACTCTTCTGATTATAACATATGGCTGACATTTCATCCATTTTATAATTTCCAACCAGATCCTTCTTTTAATTTGTAATTATGAAATGCTATCTGATTGTAACGAGATTATTGTCTTGTAAGTGAGATTGGTATCTTGTGATAATGAGGCATTTTTCTCGTTATTACAGACAGCTATCTCGTATTAACATGATATTTTCTCTGAATTACAAGATACTTTTCTTGTAATTAGGAGATAGTATATTGTATTTACCAGATAGTTATCTCGTACTTACGAGACAGTATCTCTTCGTGACGAGATGAAAAATGCACATTATGTTGGCACCAATGGGCCACCGTAGAATAGCCTTTTACCAATTTTGTTTGATGCACCGTTTCAAGAATACCGATTACCATTGAGTGCCTACCTTCATTTAGTTTTTGCAGTGCTTGTTTCCATCTCATGTGGTTTGTAGGAGCAGTTTTACATGGGAGTCAATTACTCACAGGCGGGTCGTTTTTTTATTACCTAGTGGTGTTTCGTTCAGTCACGATTTGCATTGTTTTCCGCCATTCAACGATTTCGGGGCAAACTGAGAACACACATTGCATGACAGTTCATTTGGTTCTTACTGGGAACAAATGGGATTCTCATAAGTAAGGTTCATCCACACAATACGAATTTAACCAAGTTTTACTATTACCGATCAGTCCGTCTTCTATCATAGGACTGCATACAAAATTTTAGAATACTAAAAGCTGCACTGAAAACGGTTGGAAATCGCTATAAGGGGGAATGTTATTATAAATACCTAGTGCCAAATTGAAAACGGAACCATTATCTACTTTAAGTGCCACAGCTATCTCTTGTACTTCACGTTTATTGGATGGAGAGCATTGTGATTTTCGGGATTGACTTAAATTTGTAACTGAACTCAACATAAGGTTGTTATATGCAATAGCATTTGAGACAGAGCGCAAATCTATTTGGCTGATGTTTTGCCAGGGTGGGCTACTTGAAGTATGCCCACTCCCATGATTACTTTAATCAAGGTACATTTTAGCCATCGGCACGATGCTCAACTTTGTCATCTAATTTGTATACATGAAAAGAGAAAATGATCTTGATGGAAGCTAAATGTCATTGTCTTGCGGTCCATGTGGCACACTCACTTAAATGCATCGGCAATTGCATTATGGAAATGCAATTAAGTGTAAATCATACCTCAATACGATTGATTCATTTTTAATAACCTCTCTAATGTACTTGTAATGCATAATCAAGGGATAGAGCCACGTAATATATTAAAATCAGCTTTTTGTTCTGTCCAAGGCAATAAAAGTTGAGCATATTCGAGCAGTAAAGAGCTCACTTAACAGAAGCCCCTCGAAGACATATATATATGTATATATATATATATATAAACTATACAGTGCAGTCGTTAACAAAATTACGTAACATTATACTTTGCAGTGAATATTTGCAGTAAATCTCAACTGGGCAAGAAACTTTCTTTGCCCACACTACATTGAATTGAGGTACTCCACACCTGAATGTTTTTATTCAGCGGATAGTTTATGTTGTTTAGGTAGCTCTGAAGTACATGTGCTATATTGAAAGCAGCCTACGTTCTATCGGGCTTTCATATTAGTAGCAGGTGGTGTGTTCAAATATGACACAGCATGTTTTAACTGGTCCTTGGAAGAGTGTTAGCAGTAAGTGGAGGAATTGGTTTAAAATGTAATATCCCATATCGTAATTTTCGTAAGTAATATATCTAACGAAATGAACGGCATATAGTAATACATGAAAAGTGGTAAGCTACATGTACAGATGACACTTTTCGTTGATCACAGGTACAAAATCCATACCTACAAAAAATTCCGGGAGCTTAATGTTTTTAATATGGTTGATAATAAGATATATCAAACACGTTGAAAAGTATGGCTGAATGTGAATATACAGTATGCAAAACCTTAAATGTGTCCACAAACAACCGTATGGTCATCTATCATATATACCCACACACAATCACACGACTATCTATCGCTGTGGAAAACGAACGAAACTGAAAACGAAACAATACAACAATATACAGCAGGCCTTTCAGACACTGGGTAAAGGTGCCCGATGGAATGTCGCTCTGATAAATCTGACAACACAAAATGACAAATGTTCCACAGGCACAGTTAGATGTAAGTAAAGACACTCAAACGCTGTCAAGATGAAAGATCATAGCTAAAGAAAGCCAATGTTCTGACTGTCAGGTTCACTCTCTATGTGTTGATATTGTATTAAAATAGCTTCATCTGGAGGAAAATTAAAGGTAGTGACCAAGGCACACATCCTGCTGATGCCACTTCACCGGTAGATGCGAGTGTGATATTATACTTCACTATGCACATTGCTCTTTGATGCACGGAAAACCTTGTTACGCAGAATTTAGATACCGTCACCAGCATTATTTGAAGTGTTTGAAACACCGCTGCGCTATTGGTTCCTAAATATAAAGTGTCAAATGTATGTGTGGCTGTCATCACCCCCAAACAGACAGCATTGCCCTTGATCATTGTCAGGACAAAGCAGCTTGGCTGTGGAACCACAGCCTGTCACTAACGAAACTCTATGACGTAGTTTCATCTTACTTCAAGTTACTGAGCCCTGCTAAGGACATTATGATTTTGGAAAATCCAACGGGCTACTCGTGGCCACAAGATTATAAGTTGCCTCCAGAAGAAAGTGAGTCTTGCAAGCTAAATTATACTTCCCTAGTCATTAGCTAGCAGCATAATTTTACAATCTCTTGGCCATGAGATACTTGCATCCAATTATTGTTCCTTTTCATGCCAAATGTCCTCGGCTCCATACTTATTGATGAATTTCTAATATTTTTAAAGATCAGTGACGGCTGAGAGTAAATAGCTGCTGTTAATGCTAATAAAATGAGTCACTGTTCTGTTTGAAGAGTTTCTTTCTGGACCTACATGGTTCGTCCGGCGAGGACCAGTATCACAGCACGTTCATGATAAATATAGGAAGATCCCTTCCTTTTTTAAACACCAAGGGATACAATGTGCCATTCACCATGCTTTGTGATAAAATCACCTGTCTTGTTATCATGCCAATGATGAATGTTAATGGACATACTGTCAAGTTGACAAATATAACCGTAATGGTGTCCGACAGGTCATGAAAATATACAATATTGTGGTACGTTAGGGTAATATGCACCTTTGAAGTAACATTCCGCTCTTTACGTTTTGGTCTGAAACTCAGTGTTTGTGTTTCCTGGGCCTGAATGAAGAGTCCCTCGTTATCAACCTCTCTACTGTACGGGTGGTTGGTCTGATGTCCCAGAATTAAGCATGCGAATGCCAGTTTGAGGGTTTAAATACACCACATGTCAACATTTGGTAGCTTAGGGAAGCACAGGCTCGCACACTTTGTATTCCTAAATTTTTGAGTGAAGAGAAATTTATAGAAGTAGAAAAATCGTATTCCATGGCTTTTTTATGTCAGCCATGGCCTTTTCATCGATTTAAGAAATCTGATTGCATAATATAATCAATGCATGTGCCTTCCTAGTAATATGTCCAGAGATTGGGGTATAGTACCCAAGTTGATGTAGGGTATACAGATTTATAGGGGAAATAGGCTTCTAGACACAGACGCAATGCTCCATATTGCTGTAGGATAATATGCCCTGCTGCGGATACTATACCTCGAAATTTTACTACAAGTCTGTATGGATAAATTGTTTTATTATACTACAAAGACGGAAGCCGGGCATCCAGTACCGATTTACAGTGGTGTTCCTCTGCTGCCTGCAATAGAATGACGTCGTTTAGTAAGCAAAATTCACATATTATCATATTTGGCATAACGTCGGGTTTTTTGAGAGTAAAGACCTGTTTCTTTTATCTGGATTGATTGTTAATCAAAACAGTATTCTTTCCGTTTTACGTGTGTATTTGGAATAGACTTCGTCTACGTGTTATTAACTCTGTCCACTCAAACGGAAATTCCCCTGTAACTAATACTTTTTCCCCAATCAATACAACTGACTGTAACCCCTACTGAACCCAAAATAATGATATTCCATCGCCATATTTACTGTTTTTGTTGGTGTCATTCATCTTCCTCGTTATCATCATCATCATCATCATCATCATCATCATCATCATCATCATCATCATCATCATCATCATCATCATCATCATCATCATCACGAAAAGAGCCAGCTTCAGTCATTTAAGAAATATTTCAAGTGAGGTGCACGTGATTTTATCCCATTTTGGTAAATAATTTGACTTCTGATTGGTTGAGAGCTTTTCACTATCCATCGCAGTTCATGGTTTTGACTTCCCATTGCTATATTGGTGCTCCCCATAAAAAATAGCAGCTAGAGTTAATGACTGCTCCCGTAATGCAAAGCGCGCCCTCCCGTCAAAAGACAAGCAAATGGGGATTTTACTAGCCACTGAGCGCATTTTGGGAAACAGCCTGCAAACTGTTTGCCCACCTATCATCACCAGAGATAGAGGATAAAAAGATGAATCTTGTACCAAAAAGTACACAAAAGGCAAATAATTGGCAGCCAGAATGCTGAGAACCTACTTGACGGAACTTTGTTCTGGTGGAAATTACTCTGGAACTAGAGAAGGCGACGGTGTTTCTGCTACGCCAAGGGACAGAGCATGGTGGCCGATTATAAAGCGTGTCTCATTGTCTGCTTTAAGACCGAAAATTGGATAAAATCATCAGTCAACGGTTTGGATGGACTAGAGCAAGAAGCTGTATTCCACTGGGCTATCGCCTCGTGGGATACAGCTTCTTTCGTTTGAGCTATATGCTGTAGTCCACTCCAAACCATTGACTTATTAATAATATTCACATTCAAATGTGTTCTGGTGGCAATTCAAGTTTACATTGTGACACAAAACTAACATCAATGATATACCTGAGTGGTATGATACAAGTTATATTATACATTTATTACATTGTAAATATATCTATTCCAAAAACTAGATAACCTGGTAGACACAATTATTCGTACAAGACACACAGGACATCACAGACGGGTGTTTGCTAATAAAATGTTGAGATTCCATACAGCGAATATAAGCATCATAAATAGATGAAGCGTCTTGACTGTAATTGTGCTGCAGAAAAAATAGCAACATTCATTTCATGCGTAAGATCTGTACGGCTATTTAACGTAATTTCTAATAGTCTATTGGGGACAAGATGAATCAACAGACTTGGCTTAGCACCTAGAGCAAGCACATTTACAACAGCATTTAGAATTTTACACCTTCGAGGATAGTAGTACAGCGCACAATAAAAAAAGAAGTGAAAAGTATCTTCGATTGGCTGACTGCAGGAACAGGCTGAAGAGGGGACAATATTTATTTTAAGGAGATGCGAATTTATTATTATTATTATTATTATTATTATTATTATTATTATTATTATTATTATTATTATTATTATTATTATTATTATTATTATTATTATTATTATTATTATTATTATTATGGGGGGGTATTTAGGGTAGCCTGTGCAGTAGCTGTGTGACCTTTTGCTTTATAACTGTTATGTATTTTAGTTTAAATTGACCTTGTTGCCATATCCATTAGATCACAAAAGAGACGTTTGAACTGTGTGTAAAATCTCATACAAATTAAACGTATTGAATAAACTTTGTGACCTTAGCTGGATATCGATCCAAACTATTATGAACTATTTCAACTCATATCATGAAGAGGATTACCTTCACAGCTCTTGTTGAAATAGTCGAAGAGGTGTCATCAAGGAACTAACTGGATACATGACGATGATAATGATGACGATAATAATGGCAATAATACTATACATTTAACTTCTTTTAGAGGGAAAAAATATAACATAAGCATGACCTAATTATAGATCAAAGTTACCCAGTTGCAATTGTCACTTAGCATAAACCACGTCACGATTACTCTGAATAATCCATGTGGAAATATACGAAAACAGTGACTCCACTTGGCCTTTTAATATACTGAATACAAAAGTCACGCCCCTTGGGTCTTGCCTGATGTCCTGCAAGGATGCGGGTATTTCACAAAGAAATACACCAGGAAGACGAGCATTTCCCCTAAAAAGTGCCCACAAAAACCAGGCATACATTTTCTATGAAAAATTGTTGAACCAAAAATTTTTTAAGTCACACTTAGTGCTTTTACATACTTTAATTCTTAAATGCTCAGTCATTGGTGGAATATGCAGTTTTGTTCAAAGTTTGCAGGACTTTCTATTGTTCATGTTCATTCATGCATTTCACGCACATACACTTTTGATTTGATCTCGTTGCAGTTTCATTTTCTCTTATTTCGCTTATGATACAGCACCCTGCTAATAAAAATACTAAGAAATAGTAGTTTAGCAGGGTTTTAATAGAAAGAAACTATTTCCAAAAGGAGCGAATTGAAACTTCTGTTAACGAATGTCTTAAAAGCAAAATTCATGACATTTTAGACACATGGAAATAGTTATATTCACAGTATACGCTTTAGTATGTCACCTAATCACTACATTTATTTGTTAAGCAGGCAAATAACACAGGTCTAGGTTTAGGTCTTTCACCTGCAAAATACAATTGACACACGATGTGGAATCATAAGCTCTGTTACCTTAAATGAATAGTATAAACAGTTCTTGGTTATTATTTTGGATTGAAATATCCACTGGCATAATCTTATGATCTTGACAAATAGCGTAGGGCCATCTAAGAAAAGTAAAATCGGAGCTTTTTCGGGTTCTTAATTATATAAA
The DNA here is from genome assembly GCA_964020975.1 of Hermodice carunculata. Taxonomy (NCBI): domain Eukaryota; kingdom Metazoa; phylum Annelida; class Polychaeta; order Eunicida; family Amphinomidae; genus Hermodice; species Hermodice carunculata. Next base: position 106,834,271 of record OZ026613.1, read on the forward strand.
ATATTAGATTTTGGCATCCGTGTGACGCTGAAACTTGGTTAAATACCCTCATTTGTACTTTTCTAGTAGGCATGCGATACTTATGTCATAAGTCAAACATTTAAAGCTGCCTCATCCCACGAGGTCATTGAACCGAATGTAGATACGTCCAGGGCACGTTGTAAAAATGGGTCACAGTCAATCAAAGGCAATATCCCAACACAGCATAAGATACATAATGTGGAGAACGATCATCAATTGCAATACCAGTTTTATTTCAATCTCGTTTACCTTCGCGAATTTGAACTGTCTTTGTGACCTTTCCAAAACATGCAATTCCTTAATTGTCTCTTTTATCTTAGATGCAGTTCTGTAATGACTGGGATTTACTTTTGGAGGAAGACCCATGTTTCTTGAAATGACTGTCTCCCCGGCTTATGTACTGTCTGGAAGCTCCCCCGGCATTTCATTTCGAAACGGCAACGAGAAGAGACAAACGCTTTGAATTGACTGTTGCTTAGCTCCAGGATCCAGCGGAATGTCAAATTATCCGAAATCATTGGCGTGTGTACTGAGGTCTCATAAGGTTGATTTACTATCGAAGACCATTAGCAGTAAAGGCCGCGTAAAGTTGCTCATTGGTCCAAGACTATTGGTAAAATGTCTTTATTTATTGCTAACTTGCTAACACATACCCATCTTAAAGATAATTCTAAATGGTGCCTGGAAATTGCTCAAAATCATTTCTTCATTTACGTATTAACCCTTTCAATGATAGACTGAACACTTAACAGTTTGATTTTAATGGATCATTGGCACGTTGATGCCAAAATAAAATAATCTTTTCAAAGGGAATTTTAATCTTATTTTATGTTCGGAACGAGCGGGACTCGCACCTACAACCTTTGGCACCAGCCGCCTAGCTGAAATGGGAAACGCACATATCCACTCGACCAAATCCCCATTCTTAAAAAAGATTCAATAAAAGTAGTCATGTGCGAGGGCCATATCTTCATATCATTATAATTAAGATGCCAGAGGCTTTTATAGTGAGCAGAGAAAAGTTCTAATATAATTTTAATTGTGAATATTGATAGCATTATTTTTTTGTTAAACCGATCGGTGTGCCAAGTTCAGTTGGGGGTAATGGAGACCTCCACATTGTACAGTAATAGTATGCCTTGTGTTTTAGTTCCCCGTTTTATATGTCAACTGATTCCACCCGTTCCCGCTGCACCAAGAAAGAATTCATAAAGTGGTTTACTCAGTGCAAAAAAACAGTGTCAAGATAACAAATCCGTTACAACCCTTTATGGACGTCCCTGTATTAACAAATCGAAAATTCAGTGATATAAACATTGAACAGAACAAAATTTTGCGTATAATCCGCACCCAAAATGATATAATGTTCTTCAATTCGTCAAAACATAGAACGCAGTGGTATTATTGCATCCATAAAAATAGATAAAATTCAGCAGCTTTCGTAAGAAACCACATTCACCTTTATTTGTAGAATTCCAGAATTCCAATGCAAAATGCCCCTCTTGTTAGAGAAATACAGTAGAACTACAAGCAGTCCACTTTGCTTTTACCTTCACCTTAGATGAATAAAAATGTGTTTCCAAATATTAAAGCAACAGATACTCATTGGGACTGGAGAGTACGTATATAATATTGCCAAAGACATTGTATGGAATCAGCTTTCATTCATAATCATTACAAAGCAAACAAAAAAGCCCTCCATGAGATATGCATTAGAACTTCATGGAAAAACACTGTGATCCTGTTTTGCATGTATTGTGCACATTTCATGTTTATCATTGTGCAATGTTTACAAACCCAAACCTTGATAAAACGCCTAAACCAACATTTTAAATATTATTTAAAGCTGACATGTTTACAATTGTCTTTTTATCAAAATCATTTTAAAATAAAATACATTTGTTGTATTTGAGTCTGAATATAATGAAGTTGATCAAGCTGACATATGTGTGAATATCAACACATCACAAATTATGTTATTAGTACTTCAGCTTCTCAGACATAAACCATTGTGTGTGTGTGTGTGTGTGTGTGTGTGTGTGTGTGTGTGTGTGTGTGTGTGTGTGTGTGTGTGTGTGTTTGTTTGTTTTCGGTGGGTGGTTTGAAAGGAACAAGATTTACATAATAAGGAATTCCTGCATGAATTAAGCAGTACAAATCCTCTCACATTTTCATAACAGACGAGTGTTTCAAAGGTGACAGATTGTACTAAATAGGCATAAAGGACGTGGAAGTTGACTGACAAAAAGATATTTCGAACACATGATGGATACAATCAAAAGTAGTTTGCGGTTATTCTTGTGAGGAACTCTAACGCTATATCATATTTTGCATGTATACTTTAAAATGACAAAGTGCCGAGTTGTAATAAAGAACTTTCATTTCATGAGAGAAAACAAGATGTTTGTTATGATTCCATTGTTATAAATGACATGTGCTTCATGATAGGCAAAAGCTTTTATGAGTGTTCCCCTCCTATTCTTGGCACATAAAACAAGATATCTTATTCATTTGAACTAATTTTTTCCCGCATCAAATCACGATGGACAATTTTATCAAGCAATTGAATAACAGTGAGAAGTAGCAACATTTTCTCCTTGGAAGATCCCCTTACCAACTCAGTGGGAAACAAAATGTTAAAGACCAAGACCATTCCCATGTTAGTGTATATTGTCAACAACATGAAACATACTTATGACGATGAAAACATTCAAGTGCACTCTGGCCCGCTCAAGTAGAACCAAAGAAACCTTGGCTAAGCGTACACAAAGGGAGTAAGGTCTATTTCAGGAAATCCTTGAAGAAACTTGTTAATCACTCAGATATGCCAATCCTTCAAGCCTTATGCACGCAGCCTTAGGCTTCCTTATGCAAGTTTGTGAAGCCAACAAGTCATGCACTGGCCACCGGCGTGGGTTTGACGGTTGCCTGGCAGACAGCGCAAACATTATACCACTGGCATCTTGCAGCACACGCGAGTTACAGTCTCTATAACTATATTCCATCGCCTCACGTAGCTAGTTATAACGGATTCCACACAGCAAACATAATATGTGTATTCTAAATCATTAATCCGAAAATTCCAACATATCTGTGACATTTGTCGACCGATCTTGATTGATTTGAAACCTGGCGGTGGGCTGTGCCGATGCCACAGTCCTGCAGTTGTGTGGGGCCTACAGACATGGACATGTTTGACTTTTCCGGTAGTGTTTACTGGCGGATTCGGTACCGGTTTTCCATCACGTATGTGGTCAAGAAATACCTGAGAATAAGTTTGTACCTGTCGCACGCACTTGTCCCGTTGTCGAACACATTCAACACTTGAAGAGCAGAAGCGTGTCTTCTGAACAATTTTTGTCAAAACCATATTTTTCTATGACCGTGAATGTTTGAAAACTGATAATGTTGTGTAATGTTGGCACTTAAACTTTTGGATAACATACCACCTTTTTTGCTGAGAAGCGTTCGATCAAGTTTGAGCACGGAACATTATGTAGTGATGTTTTTATAAGCTTGTGCCAAGACGATAGCAATCCTGCACGCAAAAAAAGCATGCGGTTTTATGTCCTTGCATGCTTATCTTCCCATAACTGAGCATACCATGACAACACAGCGTCGAAACACACCTACACAAATTACTGCGCACAAGAAAGCACATGAAAAACACCGACAAGGTGGAAGGAAGTTAGCGCGGACTGGCCTTGGCTCCCTGCTTGCCACACAAGAAAATATTAACTTAACAACTACACTATAATTATATGTGAAAAACAAAGTTATCAGGCTTTTATTGGGGCTCCAAAATGTAATTCGTGAGTGATTGTGAAGTTCCAATTGCGTTTAAATACTAAATGGCACAATGGTGTCCTTCATATTTTCTTGAATGTAGACAAATAGGCCATCAGAACCACGTTCAAAGAGTTTGTCATACTTGTCAACACCGCAATAAGTAGCATTGTAACTGGAAAGAAAAGAGTAACCTAGTTTCTTGTTGGTGACACCTGTAATGACACAGACAGTGATGTTTGCATGAGTAACTTCGTTTCCTGTTGGCAAGACCTGTAATGATACTAACAGTGATATTTGTATCAAAACCCCGGATTTTTAGTGAGACTTGTTGTGATACAGACAGTGACACTTGTATGAAAGTCGCCAAAACGATGTGGAACGTCCCGTTAGATGGTGTTTATTTCGCCTGCAGTAGAATTTAGTCTTGAAGGAGCTCAAACAGATATAGAGAATAAACCGAATTTAGATATTCTTTTGGTTAAATGCAAAAGTATTGACAATGTTAGCCTTCGGCAGTGCGCTATTCCGGTTCCAGTAAGTAAGCTTATGTGAATTAAGAACTTTAAGTGTATAAATGGAAATTATGTCGTTAATGTTCACTTCCAAAACTGCCGTTGCAGTGTATACATTTTCAGCACGCTTTGAATTGGGTTGTTATAATTAGCAAATCAATGGAATGTCACGTGCTCTGTAAACATCATAGGAAAATGAAGATATATAATTTCAAAGCTAAGTAGTTGCCATGTGATCCCCTAATTTTTGACACTATAATTTACATGATTTTGCATTTAAAGATGCAACGCACAGCCAAAAACAGAAATATGGCTACGACCAAAGCATAACTATCGCATAAGTTAAGAAGTATTTATGAAATGCACTCTGTATAATACATCAAATAACATACTGAAACAGCCCTAAAGATCTACAGACTCTACTCCTGAAACGACGTCGGCAGGACACAAGATAATCAAAGACAGTGGCCGTGTCTCTGCAGGCCAATTAGCGTCAATGCAGACCCAGTATTACAGTGGCCTGGTTGTTTTTCATTGAACAGTGCGGAAATGATTGATTTGTTTTTTATCAGTTGGCACTGTTGTGTCAATCAATATCATCTTACTCCGCTTGAGATACAAGATGCGAACTATGGGCAGGTTTTCCAATTTGATGTGCTGCATTGTGTTCTATTGATTGCATTTCGCAATTTCATCAAGCTAAAGACGTTATGCTGCATTCGCTTGTAAAGCGATAACTGACCTATTAATGTTCATGTCGCCAGAAAGAATTGGACTCCGCTGTTAATCAACAGGGCACTAATGTGTTTTATCATATAATTACTAGCTGACAGAGTAGAGACAGATATTATACTACAATATAAAAATGAATATATCAGAGTCAAAATAAACAAAAACCAGTAAAAAGAAGCTGGATTTCTTGAGTTGTACCTTGTTGAATAACGTGACAAAAGTAGAAAGATGTAAAGTAAGTAAATGCTTTATTTTATGAACGTTATGACCTGGTGAACACAATGGTTGATGGCACAGGAGTCTCAAATAAAATGCAATATGTACAATAGAATGAACAAATAGGTTAAAATGGCCTTAGGTGTAAAAAATATCAAAGTCAAGTCAAAGTAAGAATATGCCAATGCCAATAACAAATAATAGTATCGGTCATTTGCAAGTAAAAGTAAGCACTAAAGTTTGTTAATGGATAAGAGTAACAGCCTTCAGAGGTCAAACAAATCAAGGTATATGGGGAAGAGATCAGGTCACACAAAGGTAGCCGCTACCACTGGCACCCCGTGTGACTCACCTCACACAAAGATTTCTATAATTAAAAGTATGTACCATAGTGCTGGATTTGTCTATTGAACTTCATGCAGCAACCGACGAGGAACCCCAGTGTACACATACAATCCATTGCATACATTTACACAATACAACTTTCATGAAAGTATGTATCATTTTGATGTATACTTTTATTCCTCCACCTGTCGGGGGGTTTAATAAAATTATTATTATTATTATTATTATTATTATTATTATTATTATTATTATTATTATTATTATTATTATTATTATTATTATTATTATTATCATTATCATTATCATTATCATTATCATTATCATTATCATTATCATTTGGTTTTCAGTGTTTTGCATTGTTAACCCATGAAAGGTGACCTGGCCACGGTGTAAATTAGCATGGGCGTGCTCAAAATCATGTCAAAATTATAAAATGATCAGCAAAAAAAATATTGAATTATCATGACCTGACGTCGGACGCCGGTGTCACAGCGGTTACTAGTGCTTGGACATATTTATTTCATTTTGTTTGAAGATCATGTCTTCCACTTCGGTATACGTCTTAACAGTAATCACACGGTCTTCAAGATCTTCTCAGATCCGAACAGCATGGTCCTTCTAAATTAATATTGGGGGCCCAAATATATGCTAACAGTGTTTTTGTTGTTTTTTTGCTACTGTCACGACGCATTGGGATCATGAGAAGTCAGTATCAATCATGACTCTTTAAAACGGAAAGCTGTGGATCTCAGATTCATCTCATTCAACTTTCTGTTTAATTTGTTACAATATGTCTATTTTGTTCACGGTAGTACCAGCACGTGCTGCTCGATTTTTTTTTCAGTTATGGTTGGCATACGTTGCAGGTTACCAAATTGTGTTCGTAACTGGTGTATTTTTGTTCAACGTTCTAAGATTGTCAAACAGTTAACGCTATAGTCATGATTCGTTTTTCATGACTTGGTCGTACAAATCATAAGCTATTGCGTTCTTAAGACAGTGATCCCCTTGATCCCGTCAATTGCCTGTCCCGTTCTTTTCTTATCTGTCGCTGAGCTATATAGAGAAATAGGCCTTACTTTTTGAGATACCTTGCCTCAGAGTACCTCTTAGTCATTTTGCTATTTTTTGAAAGAGGACATCCAGACATTTTATCCCTGGCCGGGATGGACTGAAATGACTAGCATCACACATTTTACTAATAAAAATAATATGTTATTGATGGGAACACCGGTGATATCATTATATGTATAGATACTGCACAGGACTTCTAGAATATGCTTTTTCGTGTATGCCTATAGACAGTGCTTATTTATAGAGTCCCTTGAGGTTTTCATTTCGCTTTTATAAATATACTAATTTTTGCGAGTATTCAGTTTCACAGATTTTATTTACGTTTTTTATCAGTATTTAATTTTGCTTATTTGCTATTACACACGTATGGAATGTTTAATACAATTTGGTTTGGCATTGTATTTACTTTAGCACTTTTGTAAAAGAGTAAAAAATTGTACTGTGCAAGAATTAATACATTTACAGAATGTGGCTTTTAAAAAAGGCCCTGACAAATGGACCAGCTGACTCTCTGACACACTTTCGTTGTATTTTCCTCCTTCAAAGTGTCCAATGTGATTTCAAGGTCAAATCTATAAGTAGGTTCATTATACGTTTCATATCATTAACAATCAATAAGAGTTAGTGAATTCAACTTACTTGCCTGATATAAGCAAAATGAGGAATGTTCACTGGAACTACTATCTTAACATTTTAGCCTGGAAATCAAGCCAAATCTTCACTCCATGGGATATCACATGAAAATATTATATATACATGCTTAGCTTGGTACACTCCCATATTGACACGGAAACAATACACAGTGATTGTATTCTGAATAAAGAACGGACCCGATATATATATATATATATATATATATATATATACATATATATATATATGTGTGTGTGTGTGTATGTGTATGTATATATATATATGTATATGTATATACACATACATATATATATATATATATATATATATATATATATATATATACATATGTGTGTGTGTGTGCTTTCTCTGCCATTTGCATGTAAACCACCTAGTTAATAGAACGCCTAGCAAGATAACTATAAAGTAAACCACTAAGGCTATGTTATGCAACGTATGTTCTCAATTTCTTGTCGGGTGACAGGTTCATATCCATTGCTGAGTAAACTTTTCTTTAAATATTCTATAAAATATATTGCTACAAAATTCATCTAAACCTGTACTACTATTATTTCAAGTATCAACACGGCCAATTGTGTCCAAAGATTATTTCACTGTGGATAACAATGTAGAGTTCTTGATAGTCATTAGCTCCTAATTACATAGGTAAGTATCGTACAATATAGTTTCAGGACCCGAATTTACAATGCGATGCCATATTTTAAGAAGCTTAAATGCAATTAATCAAAATCATTTTTGAAATAGCCATTTAGATCGTTTGGTAGTAACAGTTTGTTTGGTTGAACAATACACGCACCCTAGACTTCACATCCATAGAGAATAATAGGAGCAATAGTTTTTTCTTGAAAAGATGCACAGTCGTATATCCACTTGATTACTGTATAATATTTTCTTTAATCTTCCCAATATTTTTATTGCTTTGCCACACAAATGTGTTACTGCTCCTGTAAAATTTTCGTTTTGTGAAATTTCAATCCCCAGATATACATAATTATTCACTACTCAAGATCCTTACCACCAATTTCACATTAGCCATGGATCAATTTGCTTGTTTTATTAAAAATCGTTACCTTGGATTTATGAACACTAATAGATAACTTCCAATTCTTGCAATACTCTGACATTTTTAATACAATTTTGCAATCCCTTTTAAGATTCTGATACCAAAATCAAGTCATCTGCATAACTAAGCATTTGGGTTCTCGTTGCACAAAATAACGGGATCACGGTTCTGGTCAAATTTATATGGCAAGTCATTTAGATATAGTTTACAGTGTAGAAGTTAAAACGCAGCCCTGCTTTACTCCATTCTTTCTTGAAATTTCGTTTGATAATCCTGTCGGGAATTTGATCTGAACATAAGAATCAACGTACATGTCTTTTAAAATATTAAACTTATATCCAACAATGCCTTACGGCAATAATTTGTATAACAACCCTCCGTGTCACACCATATGAAAAGCTTTTTGAAAATCGATAAAACAAACTAACAAAAATATATTTCTACCAAGGGTTTTAACATAATTATTTATCCATACGAACTCACAATACTAAAATATGATCGATTGTTCTAGAACCGTCCGTAATTTTTGTTGCGCCTGTTAGTATAGAACACAATAAATATTTTAGCCACACAGCTGCCTAAAGCGATACCTCTGTATCTGCTTGGGTCCAACTGGGATCCACCTTTATGTAAAAGAGTCCTTAAATTTTTCTTCCAGGCCTCGGGGAAGAACATGGATGAAAATATCAAAGTAAACAGGTGATGTAGCACAGGTCAGAGTATATCTTCACCAGTTTTCAATTTAGTTCCGTTTGTACGACTTGGTGCATTTGACTTTCTTTTTCCTGAGTATGTTGCATTATTGAGCTGAGATGTCGTATCCAGTGTGTACTATCTATTTTCTCAAAGAGGCGGCTTTTCGGTGGGACAACAACTTCGAGTTGTTTTCTAAATTCGAATATTCAGAGGTATTATTTTGACGCATGTTACTAAGTGGCTGAAGCATATTATTTTTCTGTCTGTTTCCCTAATTTCGTATTTTAATACTAATTTATCTGCTTTGTGGCTTATAACTGTGAACTCGCCAGTCGTTTAGTCTATTGAAGCTCTTTCGTTCATATTTAAGTGATCTTGAATAATTTTTTAAAGTCTTTCTTACATACTGTTTCTTGCGAAGGCTCATATCTATCGGGATCTGACTCAGCCGGACTTGTTTCCAACGTCCATTTTGTGCAAAGCTGTATTTGAGCAATTAGGGAAAACTGGTCAATCTTAGGTCAAAGGAAATAATCACATGGTCAAAGGACCACTTTGGCCAATGGACTTCCATAAATGGTATAGACGGTAGTAAAGTGTGATCAAGTAAAACGTAGTCAACACAGCTAGGCTGCCTTGCATTATAACTATAATCAGTGAAATTACCTGAGAGGTCCGTAACAGTTCGACCATCCAATATACGGATGCCACTTGATTTACAAAGCTCTAAAAGTTTGTTACCATGTTCATAGATCCCACGATTGTCCATACTACTTCTGCACAAAGGCATGTCCATGTAATTTTCGGGTGGTAGAGGTAATAAATTTGTATCTGCCTTCCCGGGTGTTATATGGTCAATACCCCTATTTGTGACAGCATTGAAACTCTCCAAGCAACACACATTTTGCACCCGTTTTACTATAAATACAATAAAGTTTCAAATTAGTCAACTCCGGTAGAATACATGGAATTAACAGGTGAAATATAGGTGTAACACACATATACATAACCTCTAAATTACAAAAAAATAACCCAGCATTTCTTAATTTTTATCCATACAACAGACGGATGGCATATTTGATAAAATCAACATCCTCTTTAAGGCTACTTTTCACATACACAGCTATACCTCTAAAATGTCTAGTGGCACTATGAGGTTTTGATCTGAAGCTAATATGTGATACATATCCTTTAATATCAATTGATCTGTCGAGTTTGCTTGAGTTTCAGATAGTCCAAAAATATCATATTTTAAAAGACAGCTGAAAAATTATCATCATCATCATCATCATCCAACTTAGAAGCTGACTGGTCGCAGACTTTATGTCTTTGACCATGAATGTTACAGTGCATAATTTTCAAACAGATTATGATATCAATGGGGTTTATGGTGCATTAGCATGTAGATCACAGCGCAAACCTGTGCGGCCATGCGCATCGAGTCTGTTTCTGTAGCGCGTGCTGTCACTGCTGCTTTACCGTTTTTGTTGCTTTAATGACGGATCGTAAACGTACTTTTAGGTTTGCTGGCAATAGGCGTGTTTTTTCTTCGTCTAAGTGTATATTGTCTTCACAGAAGTCCTCGCGTGTTATTCTATTTTGTCTGCGGACAAAACTTTGATAGTTTTCACACAGCTCTATGCCGGTGTTTCCGTTACTAGGACCCGTAACAGCCAGTTTATGACATGTATTTTCAGGTTTAACCTCTTTCATTTTTTAGGGTATAACTGTTGACAGCATTACACGGGGTACTACGCAAGCCGACACAATATCATTGGCGAGTTCAGCTTGGTTTGATGCCGCTTCGTGTTTCGAGAGGTGTGTGAGGTCGTTTGTGACCAGGTGTACAATTGCAGTATCATACATATCAATTAGGGCATTTAAACACTTCCTGACCTGCTTGTTGGTGTATGCAATTACCTTCTTGACGATAGTTTGTCCTTCTAGCAGTCAATCAGTGTTGAAATGTATCAATTTGGAACTTCCGATAAGTAGCACAATTTTATTTTGTATTTGTTATTTGTGTGTGTGTGTGTGTGTGTCTGTGTGTCTGTGTGTGTGTGTGTGTGTGTGTGGGTGGGTGTGTGGTTTGTTTGTTTTTTTTTCTTTCTGTTTTTTATTGTTTATTTGTTTGTATTTTGTTTTTGTTTTCTGTTTGTTTTTTTTTCTGTTTTGTTGTTTTTTGCAGGATGAGCAGTGGCAATTATTTATTTGTGGTTTGAGTATGTTGCTTTTTCCCGTGTTTTACATATTCAACCAAGCCTCCGTTGCTCCTCCTACAGTCTGGGCTTGCAGCTTCCAATGTAGTACTTTCTCATTTGCTGCCTTTAATTTTTTTCGGTATTTTTTTCACTTCGTCATCCCTGGTTGCCAGTGTCTTTTGCATTCTGTCCAGTTCTTCATTCAAGGATGTTCTCATTTTTCCTTCTTTCCAAATCGATGTAAAGTTCCTAAGCATTGATATTTGCTTTTCTTTTTCTTCAGCCAGATCATGTTTAGCTTTCTTTTGCATGGTTTTCATGTTTGCTGACTCATCCCGGGAACCAAAGGAATTGTCTTTCAGAGTTTTCGTTCACGACTCTGAGCTGTTTCCAAGATCATCATAGCATTTTTCACATTTGATCAGTTTTTTTAGTGTTTTATTTTCTCAGCGAATCATGTCATTCTCTTTATTAGCTCTTCGTAATTCTTTTCCTTTTTTTGTTCATTTTGTTAGGTAGTTCTTTTGCAATTGATTCTATTTTGATCACTGTATTTTCATCATAACAATTAGGTAGATTCTGAACAACCTGTGTCTCGAGCGATTTTACAATAAAGTTCAGGTCACTGTTTTATTTCTGTTAAGGTCTTGTAGACTTGTTGGAACCTTTACACATCCTGTTGTGACGACTGTGTTCTTGATTGTTTGAACGTCTGACAATATCGATCGTACTTGATTTGGCATAACTTTGCAATCATTGCAAGACAAGAGCGACAATAAAATTTCTTCTTTTTTCTCACCAATACACTAAAAGTGAAACTACTCCAGTACATTGTAACATTTCAGTTTGTGCTCTCTACCATGCACACAGTCAATACGACAAAGTAAACCTTCATTAGTTTATTTTTTTTTCAGTTTGTTTCGGTCATTTTGACCTCCTTTTGGTTTACGCTTTTCTTTTTCATTTTTGGGGCATTAGGTTGTTGAACAATCACTAGCTTTTTGGGATTCATTGCTAGCCTTGAAGGAATCCTTATTTTGCACAGTATTTGCTTTCAGTCTATTTCTTCTTCTGCCTTCTGATTTGTCATTTTGCTTTATTTTTTTCTGGATTGACATCAATAGTAACCTTCTATGTCCATGATTTTCAGCTTCAACCACATCTACATACTGTTCTACAGCATTCATATCTTTACCATAGATCGTGATAAAGTCTGTATTATTCTAATTTCTACATTTGAGACTGAATTATCATCTTCTAGAGTGAAATTTCAAAACTATTAACTGACTGTAGATCACATGACCTAAACATAGTAACATGTTAACTGTGACGCAGAAACACTCCCACAATGTTTATCAAAATATTGTTTTCAAGTGACAGAGTGGTTCTACAGTGGCAGTGCGTGGTACTATTTGAAGTCCAACTCCTATTGTCTACTCGTTTACGGGAGGGGGGGGTAACAGTGAGTTATACATTTCTGGGCCCTACAACTTGATTTTCGGGCTTCCTATTGGTTACTCGTTAGTTATGGGATAACATCATGATATAAATCGTGAATAATTGTATGCAGGTTGTTCTATATGTACTTGTCCATAGCAGACGTACTTCCTATCTACAAAAAAATGATTATCTCCAAAAGTCTAATGATTGACCCATAAGCATAAGATCATCTATCTCTTAAGTATTTGAAGGAGTACGCAATTACCAAATGACAAATTTCTGTTATGGTATCCTTTCAAACCTTATGTGCGTTTCTTGTAAAACCCACAGCTGCCAAAGTTTGCTACTAAAAACCACTGAAGACTAGGAAATGGTCTTAGCTATTCGTGGAACAGTAGCAGTCATACGTATGGATTCACCGAAGGCCTTCGATAGCCTCCCGCATGATTTACTCACAGAAAGCGTGGAGGCTACGGAATGTCCGATACAGCTTGTTACCCACTAACCGCTTATTTAACTGACAGAGAACAAAGTGTGAAATATTGCGTGGCCGCTAGTGATTGGATAAAAATATCACGTGGTGTTCCTCAAGGAAGTATTCTTGGAACACTGATGTTCAACATATTTATGAATGATTTCTTCCGTCTAATGGAAGGCCAATATGACCTTATAATTACATTGATGATAACGCCTCCTTTTTCCATGCTGAAAATATACATAGGTCACTTGGAAGGTGCTTCTCATCTATTTCAAAGATGATGGTGCACATGAAAACCCTACCAAGTTCCAGGGCATGGTCCTAAGTTCTAGAGCTACAGCAGACGATGCAGATTTCACTTTTGACGTTGATGACATCACTATTAAACGTGCAAAATGCTTAGAGCATATATGAACGAAAAAAAGAAATTCCATAATCATATTTCACATATTTGTAAACAAGCTTCCCAGTATAATTTCTGTACTCCGACATTTTTCCTCGATTCTGCGTGTAAAGGCAAACCTTTTGATTTTCGAAACTTTCCTTTTAACATGATTAACTGCTGTCCTCTTGTATGGCACTAATGTTCCGGCTTTCTCAAAAGTATGTACGTAAGAAAGGATATCACATACAATTTAGGAGATAAACTGAAGGTTTATCGACCCTTTATAATATTATAACATATGAAAGACACTGTCTATATTCCAAGAAGCCAAATTATGGAATCTGATCACTTCTTGCATTACACAGTCTATTGATCCTAACCAATTGAAAGGACTAATAAAAGCATCTCTCTCTCTCTCTCTCTCTCTCTCTCTCTCTCTCTCTCTCTCTCTCTCTCTCTCTCTCTCTCTCTCTCTCTTTCTCTCTCTCTCTCTCTCTCTCTCTCTCTCTCTCGCCCGACCAATACTAGTAAAGATCTTGTAAGTAGGACATGTGCCAAGTATATACATGTAATACACCCTTCTCATTTTGATCATTGTATAATAGCATTGCCTTGATTTTTAAAGCACTGTCGACAAATAGTGCCTCAGACATTGCCGTAGTATTTGAATTGTATTTGTACTCGTTGGTGAATAAATATTTTATCATCACAATTATTATTATTATTATTATTATTATTATTATTATTATTATTATTATTATTATTATTATTATTATTATTATTATTATTATTATTATTATTATCATTATCATTATCATTATCATCATCATCATCATCATCATCATCATCATCATCATCATCATCATCATCATTATTATTATTATTATTATTATTATTATTATTATTATTATTATTATTATCACTAGTACCAGTACTTTTACTACTATTATTATTACTTTTATCTTCGCTTATCTTATCTGTATTGTATTCACTGTATGTATTGTCTCACATTGATTCTATATTTCACATTGTATGATATAGGCCCTCTTGGAAGCAGGGTTTCTGACTGTAGGGGTTACCCTGTGTAAAGATGTTTACATAAATGAAAAAATATCAGTCATTTCTACATTGGGTGCAACGGCAAAATGACTGTCATGTCACAGTACAATTTCCCAAATAAAACAATGAAGCCACATCGTACAAAAAAAATGATCCAGTCCACATCGTACAAAAACATGATCCAGTCCACATCCTACAAAAAATGACCACGTCCACATCGTAAAACAACACGACCCGTTCACATCGTGACCCAGTTTTGTTTATGATAGATGTATCAGTCTCTTGACGACATCGTGACTAAATGTTCGTGACACGATTTACATATCCAAGGTGTCACCAATTGTTAAAACCTGTGCAAGTTTGCCAATAAGTCTCAGTTTAAAGTTGTGATATTAATAAAGTAATTTTTGTATTGTAAAAAAAGGTACAACTAAGAATAAAAAATTAATACAGAAATGTCAATATGATTTACGACAGTGCCAAATAAAGTAAATGACGGCCCAGATCATACCTAGTCACATTAACATATCTACACCCATTATCATAGATATGCGTCACCACCTCATTCAGGGTCCGTCAAAAAGTAAAGTTTGGTTATCTCACTTCCAGCATAACAACCTCTGTGTTGTTTCTTCTATCCCATCTATCCATGTATCTATAATACATATATATATATATATATATATATATATATATATATATATATATATATATATATATATATATATATATATATATATGTTCGCCTTAGGAAAGAAATTGACGCCTTTGATGTGGCTCAAAGATAAATTGCTAGAAACACAGAGAGGCTAATACATGTTTTTAATGAACTCTGGGTTCGCCAAAATACGAAATGATTTACTGTGTTAGTCTTTTCCGTCTCTCGGCTGCATTCAGGAAGAGACAACATACAGTTAATCATCTATTTCGATGTGGTGTTCTCCGACAAACTCATACTGTAACAGGATCCACAATCAACTATATATTTTGGGTATCACCATCAACAAAGCTATGTGTGAGGCAGGCGTCAAGTGGAGAGTAATATAAAAGACAAACAGGAGTGGAAGTATAAATAGCACAAACAATAACGCTTTTCCAGCAGGTACTGGGTGATATGAAACTGCATGGGGGAGGCCATAATCCAGGCAGTGCAGTATGTTCCATAGATGTGACCACGGCCGTACGGTGGGCACAATATATATATATATATATATATATATATATATATATATATATATATATATATATATATATATATATATATATATATATATATATATATATATATATATATATATATATATATATATATATATATATATATATATATATATATATACATATATATATTCAGTGTTCCTTTGATACTGGTGGACATACATATGTACAGTCCCCGATCTGGGACACCTCCGAACACAGTACTTCATTTGGAGTGGAATAAATACAATGAACTGGGCCGTGTCGATAATAGCATTCACGCATACCGGCCTCCATTGAACCTTCTTTTTCGGAATGGGGATATGGTGTAGTTGGTATGTGTGTTTCCCATTTTCGGCTACCTGATTGGCGCCGAAGGTCGCTGGTTCGAGACCCGGCCGTTCCGTGGTCACAAAACATCAATTTAATGTTCGAATTAATATTTGGAGATTGTTTACATGTCAAACCACACAAGAACATAGGGTATATGTAAATTGAAAATATGCGGCTATGTCGAATTTTTCAACTAGGAGAAGTGTAGATTCGGAATATATCATACTGCAATATGACAAACAACTACGTAAGACAACTGAACAACTTTGACTCACCTTAGGCCTGTGCAGTTAGAAGCAGTTGCATATCAGTTGTGGGGTTTTGGTTATGATTTGGGAAATTCAAACTGTCCAAGATTATGGACATAAGTTGTGTGACGGTATATTACAAGGCAACAGGAAATCCCCGTAAATAGTAGATTCACCTATAAAGTGCAACAAAGCAAATATCCTGGGAACTTACTAGACTACATATTCATTTGATCGCACCGGTATACGTGTAAGTCAATTAACTGCAATATGTACAAAACAATTACATGTACACGAGTAATAACTATTCTACATGTGAATTGATCCAGCTGATTCAGCAGCATGTAGATGAGCACTGACTCCTCTGGGAGCCCTCATGCCATTGTTACCTGTCACTTATCTGTGTCTATGTGAAAATAAAGTTCATTTTGAAAATAACAATTTATCAAGTCTACATCAGACTGACGTTTACACAAGAAACATGAAATGCGGTTCTCAGATTTTCCAGATTGAGTTCGGGCTTTGTCACGAGGATCGTTCAATGATCGGAGTCTTTGATATATCATATCGTCAATTTCAAACGGCCATATCTCAAATACAACAAAGAAAATTTAAACTTTAGGGCGGCAGTTATTATTTACAGTATATTCTGCAGGTGGGCGCAAAATTGATGCAAATATTTCCTTAAATATGCCAGTTGAATCCGCATTTGTTGAAAAAGATAAAAATCACTTTAATTCAGTGTCATCATTACTATATATGAACATTGGAATTTAACACCTTCACAGTGTTATAAAATAAATATCAAGTTCAAAATCTTTAAAATAATGTGTACTTTATAGCACTCTGCCCTGTGAACCTTGACAGTTTATTAAACACAAATGTTACTCTATCCACTGCTGCCCTCTAACTATCCGTAAATTGAATCATAAAAGTGTAAGGCGCACATAACCGTATGTTATACAATCAGGATTGGTGGAACTGTGACATTGTTTGTTGTGAGATGAACACAATGCATGCCGATCATGGACAAGTGAAGGCCTGTAGTTTTACTTTTGTACATAGAATATACCATGTAGAATGCATTATCTCTACACATTCCATTTGTATATATACCGTCGTGTTTGCTAAAGGAAAGGGAGGTAGTAACATATCGGCTGTTCATAGTTCACAAAATGCATAATGTCGAAAATACATATGGTCATTACTGGTCGAACGTCATGCTGATGATCAAGCAGGCAATCGCCTATTTTTAACATTAATTAGTTAAACGAAAGTTTAAACAAGGCGGCTGGGGATTTTATAAGCTACTGTTTCAGTCTCGTTTGTACACAAGTTTGTCCTGTACATTAAAATTGCATTTCAGATAACATTTGATTAACTAAGGCTGCTTTAGGAACATTTCGGATGTAATTAGACACACCCGATGCTCATTTATCTCCTAATGCGCATTTAGAAATGCTCAACGTGCCATGCACACATCACTTAGCCCTTTTAGCATAAGCAAAGAAGAGAAACAAAAATCAGTAAATGTGGTATAATGAACAAAGCGTGAAACAGAATCATCCAAGATAAGGAATACAACCGATCAGATACTGTTTCTCATGGAAAAAGAGAAGAAAAAACTGCGTCAAATCCCTGTTGACTGTATAAAGTGATAAACGGCAGAAAGGCAGGGTAAAGAACGACCAGACTTCTCTACCTTTGTTTCGTACCACGTCAACTGAACTGAGTTTCTCTCTTGAATAGCATTCGCATTTAGTTTTGCAACTTTGTTGTCAAATTGATGGGGGGGGTGTTCTTTTTTTCCAGGGACTGTGGTGCATAACGGATCATGGGTCATGAAAACGAATCTTGTTTTCACGATAGTTTGAGTATCCTTCGACAGGCACTCGTATCGGTTCTATGATAAAATGTCTCAAAATACGGAACCGTGTATCTTTGACTATTACAAAGTATTAGCGTTTTCGTGATTCTCCTCAGTTAGAGTTTACAGCTCAATCTTGCCCAAAGCATGTACAACATTCTGCGTGCAGTTGGGGGAGGCATTCGTCATTGTTAGAACCGCGAGATTGATAAACCTAGTGCAAGATTTACCATTTATACTCACATCGCGCCCTGCTGTATTTCGAAATTGCCCTTCTGCACATATATCCGAGTGAATATAGAACTTAATTGTACATTTGGTAGGTAAATGACATTTTACTGATAGGCAGTGAAATCCAGCAGAAAACGAACCGTGAGAAAGTACACCTTTGTGCAATACGAGACTGGAGTCATTTTAGTTCTGATGGCCTCCGCGATGACTTTAGATGTTCATACTAGGAAGCAGACATCTCTGTCTACTCCTATGGTCTACCTGTCACTTACCGCTGGCATAACACTTTTCACTCCGACTGGTCGTAAGCGATCGGTAATTTCAAATTTCTTCTGATTGCTTTTCTGGTAAGTATTAAACTATCGTGTATCGTGTTGAATAAAAATATGAAACTCAGCCTACCTGCCTCACATTCTCCTTGTCGACAATCTCACTGGTCCCGCTCCGACCGCTCACCATCCTGAGCCCGCAAAGTTGAGCTACTGACTCGGGCTTATTACATGGGCGGCTACGGGCAAGAGGTCAGAAAAACGGTCATGACAATCGCGATTGTTTAATATTGCAGAGACCGTCCCATACCAAAATCTAGATGACACCATAGATCCTTCTCCATAATATGTTTCTGATGTTACAGTATGCAATTTGGTGAACAACAGTTGTTTGACATGCACAGATAAAGAAGATATTGTGAGACAAAACCAATAGATGCATGAGATGGAATAGTATATTAACAATACTATGATACAATGTGCCATCCAAACCACGGAAACATGTCTTGTGAGCTGTGTTTAGTAGATAATATATATATATATATATATATATATATATATATATATATATATATATATATATATATATATATATATATATATATATACATCCTTTGCCAAGTGCATCTGTCACGTAACCCCTGATGACAAAATCAGTCTCTTGCACCTTAGTTGGAAAGAATTTATTTACCGCTCAATCGTGTTATACATTTTTGTACATTCAAATACGATCTCGGTAAGCATATGCAGATAATATATCAACAGTATATGAATACATTTCGAACGACATGTAAAAACTGACGAAGACATGTTTTAGTCAAGGGAGCAGGTTTGGCAATTTTACAGTATACCGTAGTAGTACATCATGCAATCCAAGTTTCTATAAAATGTTTTCCAGCTTCTAACTCTGAAGAAGGTGGGTTAACTTTGGTGAGTCATTATATATGATTTTTTAATACAAAAGATGTTTTTAAATAAAGGCTGCGTGGGAAGGAATGCCACAAACAGTTATGGCGTTGAAACATCTCCCCGTAAAGCATGGGCAAGCTTTTCACTGCGGTCACATAAGCTACAGAGGGACGCGTAACCGATAATCCAAGCCAAGGCTCAATCAACGAAATCAAATGTGCTATTAACAGTGTGGTCATGAAGAGATCAGGACCGTGTAATCGTGGATGGTGACGGGTGCCGTGTGGTAGGCCAATATATTTTCTCTACGCTATTTTCCACAAATGACGAGAGTGACTTGAAGCCTGACATTCATCCATGTTTACCCCTTTGTCTGGTTGATTTAAAATAGGAACCGTCGTTTACACTCCATTGTGAAACCTTCCTACTTGCAGTCAAAAAGAGCGATCAATCGCCCAATCGGCATCAAGAAAAGATGTTGATTTAAAGTGTGGTATTCTCAAAGGTTGATCCGTTTCACAGAAAAGGGTCAGATACGATGATGGCATTGAACACTTTGTCTTTACATTGCAGTCCCCGTTTTGTTGCAAGTGGCCATAAAATGGATGTATAAAATGAGCCCTAAACGTAGAAATATTAAATTATAAAATGAAAATTATCCATTGGTCAATATGTTTGAACAAATAGTTAGATAGTACAGCTTTAAGGACTTTTTTGTCCAGAAAAGGGACCTTAAGCGGTAATGACGACGAGATAAAATGTTATTACCGTTTCTGCACCCCGGAAAAATTGCCCAGTTCACATGTATAACCCTCACTAATACAGTATTCTATTCAAGTGAAAAAATATATAAGTAAAGACAACAAAACAAACACATTGGACATCCAGGTTGTATTACCAGGCAAAAGTTTGACGTCGGGCGTATCACCTTGCGAAACGCGTGAAATACATGGAAGCCAGTCAGTAGCAAATGTATTACCGGTTCCCGAGCATCATATCCACTTCATGATATAGCTGGTTTGAACGAAAAAGGTCATATCGGCTGATTAAGTATAAGTAGATTAATATTTACTTTTGTATGTGTGTCTTTCTGTCCAGAACCACTTCCTAGTTGTCATTAGTCTATTCCGCAGTCCGAACTCTTCACTCTCCATAAGCTAACCTGTCACTGTCTGACCTATATACATATGGAAGTGCTATTGTCCGTATTGCACAAGTTCTTCTGTAGAATTTTGACATAGGCCGTATTAGCCCAAATAAATTAAAGGTCCTCTTGATTGACAATGTTCAAATTTGATACATGGTTGACTGATGAGTTGTTCTCACCATACAGTGCGATTTTTAGAAAATAGCTGTGGAAATGATACTTTGATTCACATTTTTATTTCAAAAAATCAGTGTGCTTCAACCGTCGCATTCCGTTCATTTCCGACACCCATAAGGCACGAAAGGCTTGTGACGTCACAAACGCAACACGGCTGGCTGACAGGGAAGACTCCAACCATGCTAGCGTGCCATGGCTGTCAAGTTTCACTTGGTTTAAAGATATCTTATTCACCCTTTATCATCAGGATTGTCTTCTACTGATCAGAGGGGTCAATATAGGGCCTTGCATGCTCTTCTCTCCAATTGTTTTCTTTTTTGAATAAAATATGTTTAAACCCACATCATTAAAAATGCATGTAGAAATATTCATTTTCGTCCCTGTTCCCGCCCAGGATGTATTGGTCTGTTGCTGTTAATTGTAGCAATACAAGTTCTACAGCTTGTTTACACCCCCCCCCCCCCAAAGACTTGAAATTATCCATATCGTGGACCCGTACAGTCAAGATTTGCAGGGACAAGTGGCAGGGCCCTGGGAACCGATCTAACCTATGTAGCGAACACTTTGTGGAAAGTGACTTTGATTTGTCAGATATGACGATGTGTAGGATAGGTTTGGCAAGAAAAAGCTGCTGCTGTTGCCAAATACGGTCCTATCACTGGCCAATGGAAGGATTTATGGAACTGGCCATATTAGGCATTACTCATAAAACCAGGAACAGTGATTCATTGTTGATTATATATATATATATACATATATATATTACAGTATTTACAAATTAACCTCCTGTATAATTCTGATTTCAAAGCTAGCATAACAGCAAAGTATAGCTCCAGTAAATCTACGACTGTTACAATGTATCACATGATTATCAATCGAATGTGACAGTGACAACGCTGGTCTAAACTGTTGTTACAAAGGTACATTGTTACAAAACCTCTGTGTGTTTAACCATTTTGATTCAATTGATGGAAAAATAGGTGGAAAAACATGGACAAACAAGGACCGATCTTGTTCCATACCCAGGTCTAAGAGTGAACAGTCTATAACAGGTTGAGTTAGCTGGCCACTGTTATGTGTACGTCCAACTACTACTGTAAATTGCGAGGTGGTTAATCCCATAACCAGATAACATTTGTTTGGAGAGCTACCACATTCACGCCTCATCTACACGCTGCAAATCTTTTTCAGTCATGTGCCAGAGTTGTGACAGTCCACGGCCAGCTCCCAATAAATGGGTGTACAAAATTCCATCTCATTGTACCTTTGTCGTTCATATGGAACCAGAAAATAAGGCCGTCACAGGGAAATATTTACCATTGTTACATAATGGACACGATCTGAAATAAAGGATATCATAAACACGTGCACTGATGACAATGTATACGGAAACGTAAATTACTGCCCTCCAAGAGTCGTGAGGTTACTGCCGGGTAGGAGTTATACTGATATTTAAAGCTGTATTCATAAACACAAACTTATGTTTCATCATCCATAGACCACAGATATGGGAAAGGAAAATTAACTGTTTGTTTAGACTTTTATATACCATAGGCATATGCCGTAGCTGTTTCCATGAATGCTAGAATTTGAAACACCACAAGACCTGACCCATCCTGACGCAAATCCCGATTTATCGCATTCATGCTTGTTCTTATTAAATAAAATTTCAGAAGTTTTGATAGGAAATATCTCTTTTGCAACGAATTACCATTGCCCAGACGGCAGGGATCGTCTGGCTGGACCACATCAGCACTCCCTGCAGTACTGGTGACGGAAGAGTTCTGGGGGTCCCCTCATATGTGTAAGGCTGAATGATCTTTTCCTCTGCTGCTTTAGCTTTTCTTATTAATTGTTCTTCATCGTGATCAGACCACGTACATAAAAAACTCAATTGATACTCTCCGGAATCACTAAGCTCTTTTTTTATCTGCCATAATTCTTGGCAAACTGAAGGTATTCTTGGCTTAGAACTCATACACCATGGCCTGCGGGTTGTGTTTGTGACGTCAATAACACTTTCCCACATTGAGCCATGACCGGAGAAAATTCGCGAGCTTTCCTGTCGCAAATGTGATGCACTTTTGGAGCTAAAAAACACTATTCAAAAATGAAATTTAACATTTTGGTTTTCAGATACCATTAACGACCCTAAACACCAACTTTCTAATTTGTGGTACCCATTCAATCAATAGGACCTTTAAAGGGTGTTAAGCGGGTAACTACTTAGAACATGTTTCGCAGCCTATATGTGTATACGTCTCTCTGAGTTGCGGTTCCTTGTCTAAGTTAAATATTCATCAAAGACAACCCACTTACGAAATGAGGGTCAATTTTGTGTGTGTTATGGCATGATGACGCGCGTGATTGAAGCTGACATCGTGGGCGTGGCGCACGCCAGTGCGCCTCGCCCGATGCCAGCTTCAATCACCGGCGTCATTATGCCATAACACACACAAAAGCGACCCTCATTGCTTATATTTACATTTCCTTTTTCTGCTCAATTACACGCAATTTAGAAACTTAATACATAGAATTAAAAGAAACAATCAAAAACTGATTTGCCGAGCATGTTCAAGTGTTAAGTTCCGGAAACCCAGGTAGGCGTAGCTTATTGGAATGTGGGCGGGACACCTGGGTTATGGTTCCATAACACACAAGGCTATTGTGTTGTGGTCTCATAACAGACCAGGCTCTCTCCTATACTTGCAATGATAAAAGTTAGATTGAATGTAAATATATAATAATGAATAAGTATAAACGTGCAAATGATGAATTAGCTAAATACGTGACGTTTTGCTTATAAATGCAGAGCCACATTATGAATGAAGAATACCTGTGAAACCAAACATAATTATTAAATTTGTATAGTACAAGTTCAGATACGAACAATTTGACCTACCCCTAAACCAGTTTGTACACTTTCTAGCTTGATAGCTTATCTTAGTTAAAACACCTGCCACTGTATAACTAAAGTAGAAACAAACCGGGGCGTTATATTCAGTCCCAGAGATTGTAAAATAAAATGTTGCAGCTAGACCACCTGTACAAACCGAGGGGAATTTTAACAAGTACTGCATCAATGGACATGCTGCACCATAAATGTAAAACAAACCCGATGATGACACCTGCTCCTCACTTTGAAAGTCCCCAAACAATAAAGCTCTATTTCGCTGCCAACCCTGAGTAAATGTTTCAACATAATGGTTCAGTTTTTGTGACATTTGAGTAAATACTGTCAAATCTGACATTTTTTTATATTGACTAAATATGTACTTAGGCATGTTCGAAAAGAATGAAAGTCATTAGCATTTCTCTCAAAAACATGTTATCAAAAACATAATTTTTCTTAACCAGATTTTAAGTACAAACTTGTAACTGTCGTATGTAGCTGCTTGCTTCCGATAGCCCCCCCCCCCCCCCGGGGGGGGGGGTTAAGCTGACAGATAACATGTAAGCCTAAAATGTCTGAAAGTGAATATTAAAACAGAATGATGCTGAACGATAAAAATTAAGTTGCAAAACAGGCAAGCATATAATATGTAAAATGATTGCAGCCAAATTTTCCAACAATATTTGGATATGAACAGCAAAATTTGTCGGGCAAGTCAGACAAGAATGAAAGTCGTTAGTTTTTAAGTCACGAAAAAGCAATCAAAATGTAATTTCTCTTAACCAGATATCAAGTACAATTAGGCAAGCTTGTAACCTTGTTTTACATACTCCTTTTCAGTCCAATAGCACGCTTTGTTATTTTGCATATTGTGATATTTTTCACTGGCTAAAATGACGATCCCTTTGTTTTATGTAGCAACCTATTAAACATATAGACTTCCTACGTTTAACAACCATCATGTCTTTTGGAGTAACTGAAAGCGGGTGGTAAAAAGTGTGACTAACGCCTATTCATATTACAGGGTTTTAGGCAACTTAAATTAAAAAACACACACACACAAAACGAATGTTCCTTTTTGGAAGTCGTCACATACCTTTGTAAATAAAAACTTTAATTTATGTGTATTTTATATGCCATAAAACAATTTATATATGTTGGGTTTTATCTCGATGCACTATTTAGAGGCCGTCTTGTCCTTGGGGAGCAACCTCTAATGCAGCGCCCCTCAGCTTTTAAGCGCCTACCCTTCACCCCTTTAGCATATTTTTTTCAGTCTACATTGGTATCCTCCCCGTCCCCACTTCGCCAGTTCTCTAATCCTATTCGCACTCCGGTGATAACTTAACATAACACAATAGTCTGACTCTTCTATTCAAAAGTTTGAGGACAGTGTATACAAAACACACACACACACACACACACACACACACACAAACACACAAACAAAAAACAAAACAAAACAAAACCGGGGCATCTAGCATCTATAAATGATCTTAAACTGAAAAGTATTGAGTGTATTTTTAAAGAGACCCGATTGTCAATTTTAACAGTCCACCTTATGTTACCTATGGTAGAATTGTTTAATAAAGTTTGGCCTAAGCCCACTTGCAACGGGCCCGGTAAAGTGAAAGATGGTATGTTCACCGCACTAGAACACAGGCAACTCCACTGGTGCTCTGAGGCCTATCTTCCGAGTAGCATCACTGCGTTGCATGGTTAAAGCAGGACAGCGCTTCTTCCAGTATTCATATTAGAATATCGTCCAAGCTAGGCCTGGCTTTCACATCCATAGGTCCAATTGCGTGTATCGTACACCAATGGGTTGTTGCATGCACAAGTATGGATATTCTTGCTGGTATACCGTGAAACCCTTACTAGAACAATAAGAACCCAGCCCGTCACAAAAGACAGCCATTTTACGGTGTTACCAAGCAGGTACGGAACATTGCCATTCAACTAGCCTAAGATTGGTTAAAAGTTTTAAGATGAAAACATAAGGATGCGTCTCTGTGGCAAGCAGAAAACGTGTATATGCAGTTATGAGTATTGGGGTGGTAAAAAAGTGACATATGATATGTCACTATATACCGGCTATTTTGCCTGATTTTGTTAAACTGCGTGACAAGATCCTCGGCAAATCTCTTTACAAAAATATTATGCAGTGTACTCAGGACAAGTTATCTGACGCTGTGGTTCTAGGTTTGTCTGCTTAACAACATCTTGTTACAACGTCTGGCTCCAAAGCAGTCTTTTGACCAGAACGCACATTAAGTAGAATTGACTGAGCCGATATAGCCACCTGCAATATGAGTGGATGAAACATTCAGGAAACTAATCAACCAGCGTTATAAATATACATAAGCCTGGCACTATATTGAAGTGTTTTTTAGCCTACAACAGAATACAGATACGCATGCAAAGTGGAAGTTTGGACAAAACGATACAAGTGTGATCATCATGGGTCCGTGGCAGAATTATTACACAATATTCTCAAAAAAAAAAAAAAAAAAATGAAACCGGTCTCGCTCCCCAATCTGCCCAGTCCTTGCGGCAGGCGTAAGTGTTCTCATATAATGTTGCATATCGAATGTTGCGCTCAGTACGACAGCGAGTAACCCAATCGGAGTATAAAGACTTCACTTTCCTTTCCACTTAAATCTGTAGCCACATTGTATGCGGACAGGAGACTTTGCTTTGTTAATATCTATACCACCTGACGTCACGTGGCAGGTCTAGAATCTGTTTACTTTGTATCTTTTGTGATGTGAAAAGCAGTGTCTTTATTCCACATATTGATCAGATTACGTACCTGCCTATCATTTCAGAAGTAGTTCTATTAACATCAATTATATCTCCTTTTTATTTTTTCAAAAAGTTGAGTACTGCAAAATGCTTTTAGTTTAAACTCATACCCGGATGCAGCGTTCAATTCTGCTGGAGTTTTACTTTAAAAGTATATTAAAGCCACAGAAACGTGTTGCTATGCGGTTCTAATCGGCACTTATAAGAAATGGAAATACGTTCTATACCAAAATGGACTCTGACTTCCATGCAATCTTTAGGACGTTAAATGCGCATTGTATGTGCAGTTATTATTGAACGTTTCAACCAAAGAAACTCCAGTTTACGCCAGTTTTATTCTTTCCTATTTAAGCTATCAAGAGGGAAATGAGTGTACTGTTTATTAGAAATAGTATTGAGTGAGAATCACGGACCCTTTAGTGTGCATTTATGAAAGTAAATTGCATTGTCTTTAAAAACGTCATATATTTATGCTCTTTCTTAGTATTTCTTCATTTACTTTATAAATTGTGTGCACTGTCCTTACATCCAGATGTGGAACTTATCCATGTCTATTTACAATTATGTCAAGAGGTAAATATGGCTGATTTTTACAACCAGGTATATATATATATATATATATATATATATATATATATATATATATATATATATATATATATATGCGGGGGGATAATGTTTTTGCTGGGAAATGTATCCCAAACACTCTCAAACCGATGGAAAGCCAAAATAATTCGTGTTGCATACCACCGACACGTTTCACTTTTGAATTACAAAACCATAAAATACGGTGTTTGAGTCCATGGAAAGGCTGATTTATAAAATGTGCTACAGGTTTACAAGGATATAGTTATTAATAAAGGGTACACAGCCGGCTACATTAGATAAATGGCTTCAAATTTGTCCACGTACAATTGCATGTGTTGTGCATAATTAACTTACTGTTTCGTGTTCGATTAGCCACGCTAGCTTAATGCAGACTGTACGACATTCATTTAAGGGTTGTCGTGATTTGAAAATTGGCAAGCTTGTCCATAGGCCTTAACTGGGCTTTGCACCCTTGCTCTCATAAGGTACCTTGGCGTGCCTTTCCCAAAGAGATTATCCCTGATACGTTGTTGCAACAACGTGCCGGCTGCAGCGAGAGGCAGCAACCAAATACAGCTGTCATTGGATTATCAATATACACCATTTTGAGGCATTGTAACACCATTTGATAAAATAGACAAATTTAGACGACCCTAAAGCTGATATTTTATTGAAAAAGTAGACGTCTAAACTTTTTTGTTCAAACATGGCACATATTTAAAAGTAACAATGAAAGCCAAGACCCCAAAACAATATTTGCTACACAATTAGATGTGAGCGGCCATATAAAGGAAGTAAGTGATTTGGAAGGTAACACACATAACTATTCACTATGTGAATATTTAAGCTTATTTTACCCAATACAAATTAAAACGTATATTCAATCACTTCAAATCCATATAAAATTTTGGACATCACATATGAGGTTATATAAATAAATTTATTCATAAATGAAATTCGAATGACAAAGAAAACAGAAATAATCTGCTTTAATAAAGACACAGCATCTGTATAGTTTATAAAAAATATTGTTGATCCAGAACAGAGCTCATGCATTTGATCAACCCTAAATATCACTGTAACATCTTGAGATATCCCTCCGAAGATAGCCATCATATTGCCCTTAATCAAATTATCAAATTGCTGTCGATAGAAGTAACGGGTATTGATTAGAATGCAAATATAGGGAGGTTTTACGTGAGTTAAATGGTGTTAAGGAAATGACTTCTGTGCTAGCAGCCACAGTGGTCATAATAGCAAGTTTTATGTCACTAAATATATTAGGATTTTTTTCACTATAAACCATTATCTAGGCCTACCGCTTTTCATTACGCATTATTCATACCGTTTTCCCCCACATGGCCAGTATGTCTGCTTTACCATATATATTGTACCCTGTGTCTTCCTGTGTGTACATTCTTCAGATCGTGATTTTAATAGGAAACTACAACTGATATTCTCTTCATTGATTTTACCACCAAGTGCATGGTATTGAAAAAAAGGACTCGTGTTCGGTATATTTGGTAAATATTAATGACACCATCGACCCCTCATCGAGGGGACAAACTATCCGCGTGGCTCCTGTTTCTCGCAGTCAACGTATCGGCTTTTGTTAGATCAATAGAGGCAATAAATTACAGCACAGAAATTCTCCGGAGATTGGTTGATTCGGCGAACCCAAATGAGTCTCCTTTAATTCCCTATGAAATTGGGAAGTGATTAATTATAAATCTTCTTCTAGTGTTGGGTCTTTTCATTTTTTCCGCTGAAGAACAAAAGAAACGGTACAGTGGTGTAGTGTGGCTTTTACAGGCAACAATAAAGTATCAAAGTGCTCCATTAGACATGGAGACGCGGGGTGATAAACTTCTCTTGTGCCGTGTGGCCTATATTATTTTTGCTACATGTTATGTTCATTATAATATCTTTAAACCAAAAGAAGGACAAAGCATTACTGTCCTGTTTTCTGTCCAAGAAAATTTTAAGTCCTATTGTACAGTGCATAAGAACATCTACATATATTGACATTATATATATATATATATATATACATATATATATATACATATGTATATACATATATATATATATATATATATATATATATATATATATATATATATATATATATATATATATATATATATATATATATATATATATATATATATATATAAGGGAGCATGCATTTCATGTCATTCTGATCAAAAGATGGCTGCACCCCAGCGTGAGCGATGTATCCAAGTATATCAAGAGACACAAATACTGTATCCTCATATACTGTTTTGATAAATATCAAATTGGAAATGAATCACACACACACACATCTTGCAAAATTTTAAAATGCATAGTCACAAACACATGTAAACATAGGCTTACTTTTTCCTCTGTGTTTGCAAATGACGGTTGGCAATCAAATGCGATGTTGGCATTAACCACGGCAACATGATAAACTCAAAAGGTACCAGGCAGGTCTGTGTGTGTCTTCTCTTATGTATGAGATTGGATCAGATACAGTTGTGCATAAAAGTATTTATTTTCCAGTAATGCATGAATGTATATATATATATATATATATATATATATATATATATATATATATATATATATATATATATATATATATATATATATATATATATATATATACATATACATATACATATACATACACATACACATACACATACACATACATATACATATACATATACATATGCATCTGCTTCAAATTTCTGTGAATGAAAAACAAGTACGTGGGGGTGACAGCAGATCCTGATCGGCACTTTGACAGAGTGTGCAGAGGGATAAGAGAAAGGCTTGGTATTCTGTGACGAGTTAGACACCTGTATTGACAAAGCCTTGTCTGGTGTGTTATCTAACTCTCTTATTTTTGCCTGTTTTTAATGTAAATATTATTGATGGTAATACGTGGCAAGTCAATCTTTGACAAATAACTGTGACTCCAAGATAGAGCCGCTCAAGTTATTTTACAATTTTAATGCGATACTCCTACCACACACGGTTTTAAAGAGTTAAATCAGCTTAACCTTACTGAAGGCCTGTTACCAAAGGGCAATTTTAATGTTTAAATGGGAAATGGCCTGGTTGCATCATAGCTATCTCATAAGTTTAAACTTGTCCATAATACATACTTGACGGAATCTTCAATAGAGCTGACAATCCGACGTTCCAACATGTAGCCTATGTTATGCCTAAAAACTATCAGCGCAAAGATCTGGAATGAACTCTACAAAGAACTGACCCAAGGCCTAAAGATAAATAATTTCAATAGCAGCCTCTTATGTTTTGACAGAAAATAAACCGACCTGTGTGAAGACAATCCGAGACGATTATTTTAGTGCATGTAGTTTCTGTATAATTTGCTTTTTATGCCTGAGTGCGACGCCAGACATTCTGTTTTTCCAAGATTTTTTTTCTTTCTTTCTTCTCTGCGACCAAATTTGAGTTTATCTCGGACGCTAATATTCCAAAAACCACCAAACTTGCCAAGCTGACTGACCTACAAGTGAAATTGTGCATATCTGTCGAAATTGTCACAACGTTTAAAATCATGCAAATTAGAGGCATTTAAAGTTTTTAAAAGCTCTATATCTTCAAAAATATTATACTTAGACCCAGAGTTCTAACCTACACAATCATGTAGGTTTGAGACATCTGACAAATCCAATGGCATGCAAACAAAAGGTAGGGAATTTTAATGTATGCTTAATTCACTGAATTTCTGCACAATCCACATCCAGGCCTTCTGCTGGTTGTTGCAAGCTTGATGGTTGGCAACCATTTTGCATTCATAATAAATTAGGTTGAACCTGTCTCATAGGCAGCCTTCTATCCATGCCTACTAGGTGTATGGTTTGGGAGGTTTGGGTCTTGCAGCAAATGGGGTGGGGTGACTCCCAACAACTGTGTAATAAGGTTCTCAATAAAATACAGAAAGCCTCTTTCTGTTCATGCAAGAGCAGATCTGCTCCATGCTGCTATATGCACCATGCAGGCTAATTGCTCCCACGAGTGTCAGTGCACTGGTATCATGAGTCTGTTGGTGCTTATATATCAATCTCAAGAGAGCACAGGCTCTTGACTGGACTTCTGCGCAGAATAACCCTGCTATGTGTACCCTCTACTAAAAAATAGACTACATACAGTGCTAAGATAGCTAGAGCTATTAAAGTATGGTCTTCCAGTTCTCAATGACTGTTTTTACCACTTTGTGAATTTTTGAAACAGTGTGGATATTTGTGTCATCTAAGTGTACACTTTCAAGTCTTTGTTTTCTTATAGCCAGTGAGATGAAGCCTGTTATTATTATGAACCCTGTTTTTAATAACCATGAAAAGGAATAGTGAGACAGTATATAGTGCTTGTCTCAGTTCACAGGTACATGTACATGTAGTTTCGTGACGGCGGCTGTTAAATTTTGTTTATGTTACTAAGGAACAAAGGCAGTTTTGTACTACATGTATATGTATGAATAATGTACATGTAGATGCACATATACTCATCCATACTGCCCAGAAGGACTAACCCTCTCAGGAGGGGCCCCTTTCTCTTGTCCCAAGGATGCCGTCTGTAAGAGGTTTAACTGTATAAGTAAACAGCGGAATTGGGTGTATTAGTAATTATATCTGGTTGCAATATATATATATATATATATATATATATATATATATTTATTTATTTATTTATTTATTTATTTATTTATTTATTGAGAGAGAGAGAGAGAGAGAGAGAGAGAGAGAGAGAGAGAGAGAAATGCCATTTCAACTCCAATTTATAGGTTTCTGGCAAAACCGCATCCAATGAACCATGAGCCAAGTTGTAGGATTTTGATTTATGCAAATTAGTCAAATACACAAAATTGAAATATTAAATAGCTATAAAACTACTGTAGGTAGTGGTGTCGAAAGTTTCTAAGTTTGGGATTTGGCCACATCCATTGAACAAAGAACCAAAGTTGCAGCATTTCAATTTATACAAATTAGGCAAATACACAAAATTTAGATTATGTTGAACAATGGCAATGTATAGCATTTCAAACTGTTCTCATTTTGAAGGCACCCAACAGATTTGCTATGAAGCAAATCTTTTTTTCTAGTTATCATTAGTGTTCGTATTTTTCTATGATGTTTCAGTGTGTCAGAACCCCTTTAGAAATCAGCTTTATTGTAATGGCTGCCTTGGTGAAATATAAGCTTTTGACTTTTACTCTGAACTGAGGCAGGGTGTAAAGCAGTCCGTCAGTCGGGTGGCAAGGTTGGGCAAGTAAAGTGTGCTTGTTATGGAAGTACCTAAATGACCAAATACGTTCGGCGCATTCATAATAAATCCCCATATGCCCCCTAAGTAGCTTCAAATAATATATATAACAACATTTTGTCTAATGCAAGTTGGAATCAGGAAGTATATAGCATGTGTGAAAGCCTGGGGAAAATGGTTTCCTCTCCGAGTATGCAAGACCGAATGACAGCTAAAGCTCTCTACCCTTAGAAAGAAAGAAAGAAAGAAAGAGAGAAAGAAAGAGAGAGAGAGAAAGAAAGAAAGAAAGAAAGAAAGAAAGAAAGAAAGAAAGAAAGAAAGAAAGAAAGAAAGAAAGAAAGAAAGAAAGAAAGAAAGAAAGAAAGAAAGAAAGAAAGAAAGAAAGAAAGAAAGAAAGAAAGGGGAATGTGTTTTTCGGGCACAACTGGAAGGTATCGATGATTTTTATTATGACTGGGCAGTTACCGCTTGTTCTGGTGCCCACCTTCTGATCATGGCTGAAATATTTTTCAGTATAGATTTTTTCCTGGAAACCTTTCGATTGATTCAGTAAATGTAGACTTACCATGACCACACTTATCTCCGTTTATTTATTTATTTATTTATTTATTTATTTATTTATTTATTTATTTATTTATTTATTTATTTATTTATTTATTTATTTATTTATTTATTCATTCATTCATTCATTCATTCATTCATTCATTCATTTATTTATTTTATTTATTTATCTATCTATTTATTTATTTATTTACTTACCTACTTACTTACTTATTTATTTATTTATTTATTTATTTATTTATTTATTTAATGTTTTTGTTCCACTGTGTTGTTTTAACTTATATTATATATCTATAGTAGCTTATGTGTTTCGTACGAACAATTAAATAATAGCGCAGACTGAACAGGACCAATTAAATTACAAAGCGTGTATAAAAACCTTTTACTGAGACTTTTCACAGACATAGAGACATTATGCATGGCAGGTATAAACGGGATTATTATTTTTAGTGATACACCAGGCGCGTCCTGTAAACTGACAACGATGCTTTAGTTAAAAAAATTTAAATGGATATGCCAATGCGGGGGCCCAAAGTACAGTTATCTGCTGGGTACCCACGAAAAAAAATGTTAGTCAACTTTGCCTCTTATCGTGGGCAAAGATGTACGTTTCTGCACAACATCCGCCAAGCGCATAATCACCATATACAAATTTTGGTGATCATTAGCGTATCCGATGATTATCAGATGTGAAAAGTACGATTGCATCGTTAATACTTTGTCAGGTGATGACAGAATGTTAATGTATTGTACAAACATTCAATCAAGACTAACAAGCAAATGCGGCAGCATAAATGGTAAATGAGGTACAATAATTGATTGCTTGACAACAGAAGGAAGAGAGCAATCACAATCCATGCAACATTTGTTTATTTTAAGTGTTAGATGGTAAACTGAATGATTGAAATTGTTCTCCAAGGTCTCTGTTAACTAAATACGACGGGCATTCTATACGTTTTGTTAAATGCAACCAAGTTGAACAATTTTACGCACATGGCATTGAGCGTCATACAAAACACATCCAGGTGTATAGACCTGCCTCAGCCTGGGTTCTGGCGGTGAGAGGATGTGTCCATGGCTGGTGGCTGGCATACCCGACAGTACGTTATTTTTTTCGAATCTGAATTAACTGCCGGAAATAAGAGAAGTGCAGTGGTGACGGGCCAAGTGTGTGAGACGGAGAGTCAATAATATTCATTCTTAGGACTCCGGACTCAGGAAGAGTTTTTCAGCCAACCAAACATACAAATTAACAAGTACAGTCAATACTGTTTGATCGCAGCAACTAAAATTTGAGTGGGCCTTGGGGACTTTCATTAACTCTTTTATAACCAATTGGACAAAAGCCTATGTGCTCCATATTGACAACAAGATATGGTATTTATATTACTTTCATGCAAATGGTGCACAATATACTACTACTACTACTACTACTACTACTACTACTACTACTACTACTACTACTACTACTACTACTACTACTACTACTACTACTACTAATAATAATAATAATAATAATAATAATAATAATAATAATAATATTATTATTGTTATTATTATTATTATTATTATTATTATTATTATTATTATTATTATTATTATTATTATTATTATTATTATAACAATAATGCCGGACGCGATTATTTCCACGCTCTGGGACGTCAACGTCTTAAAGGCAGAACCAGCCAGTCATGGTCAGGTGGATCTCGCAGGAATACCGATCGGTACTTTTAGCCGGGTCTTGTGGACAGAGGCGTTTATCACTGCAGAGTGAAAAAAGGTGTCCAAAACTACCTTCCTTAAAGAGAGTTTCTTAAAAGATTCCTACCTTCAAGATCATTCTTCAAGGATCTTATACCTCCACTCCCGGACGTACACTTCACGCTCTGGGCCGTATATGTCTTAAAGCCGGACGCAATTTTGCATGCTCTGGGGCGTCCACCTCTTAAAGGCGGCACAGGCCTGTCCAATTGTTGGGTGGATCTTGCAGGAATAC
The DNA here is from genome assembly GCA_964020975.1 of Hermodice carunculata. Classification (NCBI taxonomy): domain Eukaryota; kingdom Metazoa; phylum Annelida; class Polychaeta; order Eunicida; family Amphinomidae; genus Hermodice; species Hermodice carunculata. The sequence continues at coordinate 106,869,437 of OZ026613.1, forward strand.
CCTTCGCATTTGTTTCAACATAGAGGCCGTTACTACGGGTATATTGTGAAGGGCCTCATGGCCCGACATACTCATGATGTGTGGTTTATACGGGATGTACTTTGTACAAATTTTAACACACAAAATAAATAATTTATGAATTTTAATAACGCTTGACCGGGCAAGTGATGCACGCTTTAACTCTCTTGAATTCTCTATGATAATAATTTTATCCTTAAACTGCCATCTTGTGGGCTTCATACGAAACACTAGAGGTACTTTTAGCGGGATCTTGTGGACGGACGCGTTTATCACAGGCCAGGAATATGTCTCCTTAAGGGAAATTGGCAAACTAAAAAATGTTTGGATCCTTAAAGACGACCGCTTATGATTTTTAACTCCATTAAGGCAGCCTTTAAGTTTCTCAACCACTGATTTCACGCTCGCCCGAAGATTTCATGCAGCAATCACAAACCAGGAATGTGTCTCCAAAAAACAATAAGCAAACTTGAAGGTGCAATATGTTGAAGGATCCTTAAGGACTCAGTCTTCTCTAGGAAAGCCTTAAAGCTTTTGGACTCCTTAAGATTACCTTAAAGCTTTGGGATCTTTTAGAACAACATTAAAATGTTCGGATCGTTAAAGGATCCTGTTTATGATTTCTGATTCCTTAAAGGCAGACGTTGAGTTTCATAACCATTGATTTCGCACCCGCCCAAAGAATCCCTGCAGCGTTATATTTTTATCACTTAAAAGCATGCACACTTTCACACAGGGGGATGCGTGAGTAAAATCCTCCCACATCTGTGGATTGGATAAAACTAATATGCCACGCAGATCTTTAAAAGGTCCCATACGTGGAACCTCTGGTCAGGGCAAGATATTAAAAGGTGTTGCAAATATTCCTTGTCCTCTTTGCATATTTCACACAGACCGTCAGCCAGTCCCCATCTTTCCTGGTCGCTCAAAGACAACATGTGCGGGCTTTGAATTCAAGTTCTCTGCTGTCAAAATATTCAATTCAAAGCAAATAAGTTTCATCAAAAGTATTTTTAGCATAATCTGTGCATCTGAAAAGAATTTTTATAATTAGTTTTACCAAAATGCCTAAACTTATATACACTATATCTTTGAAATACACTCACAAGGTCAACACCACTAGTATCAATGCCATAGACCAAACCAACTTCAATTGAAATCTGTTTTAAATTGTTAATATAATTCCAGCACGATTACTTATATCCGATTTTAAGTGGTTAAAATTTTTAATTCTGAAATTGAACTATATATATATATATATATATATGTATAAATGAAAGCTGTGTTTTGTTTCTATATCAATCAGAGAAACAAATAAATAAAACGGGTAACAAAAAAAAGAGATTATAAGAAAACGAACGGGAATATACATGTTATGCCTTACAGCAAGAGAGCAAAGCTACGCGGTTCATTGACAATTTCAAAATCGTTCTGAAACCGTAACTGACTAGAACTTATGTGTGCATATTGATACTATGACCATGGCACTATATAACATATGTATGAAGCTGTGATCAATGGCGTCCTATTCCCTTTGTAGTAAATAAAGAAGGCCAAGTGCTGCATGTGTAGAGTCTAGTGTACAGTTTGCCAGCTGTATTTATATCATAGTGCAATGGATGATATATATTTACCCCCACTCTACATGGTTGTTAAGTGTTGCCGATAACATCCAGACAGTCGTGATATGAAATGTGGAAACAAGGTACTTGTGAAAAATGCCAGATGTTTGGCCTGAGACGTAGGACATACCTTCTTTGACGGTCTCGGGATTTTAGTGGTGCAAGGAGCCATTAGCAATAGACCTGCATAAAATGTAAGTCCCATGTGTTGTCCTCAAAGGAAACACAAAAAACAAATGTGCTGAGCAGAAGCACATAACCAGTTTTTCATCTTTTTACAACAAATATACGGCTCTCTGTCGGTTTTTTGTTTTGCTTTATTTACACCAAAACGTGCGTTTAAAAGGACGAAAAACAATAAATTTTTAGACGTACGACTGTACAAGACCAGTGCATCCCCTTCAGCCACTTGTAAGCGTAAACATAAAGAATACCACTATAAATACAGAACAGCCGAGTGAGACAGCAACAAGACCCAGCAGCAAAACTTAAACGCAAGTGATCAGTAACGCACAACGGTGAAAAGAATGTGGCTGAAATACCACGTGTTACTTAAGTGTTTATGATGTTTACACGAAACTTCACAAATTTCTCCTTCAGTTAAAAAACGCCTTTTGATGTAGAAATGGCCTTAAAACTTAATATCCTAACAATTCTTTCCCTTTGAATCGACGAAAAGTATCTGAGGCTGTAAGATGTTTTATCAACAGACATGTGATGGATATATGCTTTTTCAAGTATTGATTGATAACACGTACCAACCTGACAAAAACACACTGTAATCGTATTTTTCAGTGAAAATGACTTTATGAAATGTCCATGCACATGCACCAGCAGTCTCTTTTGATCATTACAATTCTGGCAGCATGTAACTCGAAGTCGAACGTGCGTGAAGCACATAATGACACAGTGTTCTAGTTGATTGACATGCTATCATGATGAGCAAGAATCTCAACCCAGGCCTGCACAAAAATAACGAAGCAAAATATTGCCACTCTGTCTGATACACCATATGTGTTCTTCCAAGTGTGTACTGTTTTATTGGAAACGACCAACAGCACCCCACCCACATCCCCACCCACCCACCCACCCCCCGAAAAAAACAGAAAAAATATTAATAAACCAACAAACAGAAAGCAAATTGAAATGATGTCACGTCAATTTTCTTCCATGTCACCCTTTTTCCGAACTTTTTGGGTAAAATAGTATGAGGAAATGTAAGCAAATGCAACCATCATACCTGTCTTTCCTATGACAGCTGTAGTCGAGTGCTGCTGCTGATAAAGTGACAAAGCATAATATTGAGGAGTATGAGTTAGGTATTGGCAAGAGCTGGGAACACTCAAATATTCTGTACGCAACGCACAGAGTCTGAGCGGAAAAGACTAGAATTGCTCAATTACTGAACAAAGGAGTGATCCGAAAGTCTGAATGATCAAAGATCAGATAAAGCACTGCATCCCTATCTTGTAAATTTATAGCTCAATGTGACGCTTGTTAAAGTGGTTTTTTTTCAGTTTATGTTTCTAATTGATCAGTGCTTTCGGGTATTTACTAGTAAGACTCATAAAAAGTCACAGTGAAGTCAAATTAACGTTGCAAATGTTGTGAACGCAACACCGCACACTGTCCAGCAATATAATTAAGCTCCCAGCCCGACCCAAAAAGCATCATAATCAAATGCACCAACATCATTTTCGTTTGGTTTTTTGGTTTTGGTTTAATTATTTTTTTTTCATTTATTTATTTTTGTTTGTTTGTTTGTTTGTTTGTTTATCAGATAATTCCTGCAAAGAATGCAATTATCGTTTGATTTCATATTTAGATATGAACTTATGAAACTTCATTTTGAATGGAGAAAAATGATTAATGCCCGACGAACTAAGACCCGAAGTGAGCAGAGAGTAAGACAAGTTTCCTTTAAAAAGGAAGTCGGCGTGACTTTCAAAGTAAATATGGCGGAGGTTTTGTCCATGAACATTCAATGGTATCTGAGATCAGACCATACTGACCTGAGATGGTATCTAGAAGTGAGACATGGCATCTAGTGCTCTTCAATTTGGTTGAAAGCTGTTTTAATATGAGGTTATCAACAGGACTGAAACAAATTTTAAGATAAAGACTGTATGTTTCATACTAGACCATTTGGTTATTCAAAACTCTAGAGCCACCTGAACAAGCGTATCATGGGGGTGGGGGTGGGGGTGGGGAGACGTATAATGACACTGAATTTATTGCTGGCTCAGATTATATTTCAATGATGCATGGGGGCAAACTATAGCGAGTACGGGAACCTGAACCCACAGAACAGACAGGTGTATTGTTATGAGCGCAATGCATCGAGAGGCCGAAGGCTGAGAAATGTACGCGTGAGGTAACATAAATTATTATACAATTTACCTGGAATAGTGCGCATGGTCAACAGAAATACGGCGATCGCTAGTGTGATTGGCACAAATGACAAATAAATGAGTGTGCGTGTGGTAGTTATGGTTCGAAAATGCAGATAAAATGCAAGACAGTGTAACAAAATTTATGTGAGCATTTAAAGTATGGTACTAAGCATATTTTGTTCATGCAAATGTAAACACATGAAAGTGCAGAATAATGTTTTTTGAAGTGCGGGGTGTACGTGCAAATGACTGCAATGGCCGACCAGAGCACATCGTGACAATATGAGGAGAGCGAATTGCCTCGCAAAAAGTAACTTGAAGCCACGATATGTTTTTCTGACAGAAGCCACAGCCACCTGTGCTACAGCAATTTTCCTACAGAAGCGACCTGGTTATCTCAGCATTCCGGCCTGCTCTTCAGCATAGCAGGATCCACTTACAATTTTGCCCTATGGGATGGTAATCAATCGTCGTGAAACTTTCGTCTTTCGAAGAACGAGGCTACAGTGACAGAACTTTACCAACTGAAGCAATCTGCCTCAACAAATTTGGAGATCGAGAACCAAGACGCTCTTATTCTTTATTTGCCGTATCTTATTCCGCATGAAAGAGATGAATCTAGGTTTCATATTAGATATTTTGTTTGTTTGTTTCAATTCTACACAGCGCTGCTCTGCAAAAGACTAGTCAACACATTATTTGTAATATGTTGTATATGCTTTATCATCATTCGTTCAATATCAGTTCAAGGACAACGCCAACTTTTTCTACCAATATGGGGGTCCCGGAACTGGGTCTAGCGTCAACGCTTCATTCCCGCGTTTAAAACAGTAAATCATTGGCCAGTATGGCATACGAACATCCATGAATCCAAATGTCATAATGTTCTCGTAGATTTTCTTTGGTAGTCTTATTCATATGCTGCCATTACGTGTCAGCTTTTACATCATATTTAAAAATTCTGTCAGTTCCTACCACAGGAAATATTTCTTTAGATGCTTATAATGCAAACGAATATACGATAATTACAACAAAGCATTTTCTGGGCAGAAAGAAGACATTTTGCTCCAAGAGCCAGAATAGGCATATCATACACACAAGAATGTGTCGGCATAAGAAATTTCAGATTTTCCCTCGCTGACGAAAATTATATGCTGTTGTGATAGTAGTAAATGAGAAATCTAAAAGCACAATAGAAATCTTGCCGAAGCCATTTTTTTTATTTGAGCCACGAAAGTACCAAGTAATGTACATTGACCACCAAGATTAATTACCTATGATTTATTCATAATTTATCTATAAAATTTGGCCTTACCCTTTGTGCTTATTGACCTTGAGGTTGTCATAAACTTATTTGTCACAGATTTTGTGACAAATAAATCAACTTTTTTACAGTCCTAAAACATACATAGGACTCTGCCTTGTCATCATTTACCTTCACAGATAGGTCGCTTTGAGTTTTAATGGCTGTCATGTCTTAATTAACACATGGATTAAAATTAGCACAACTCGAAATAAGGATTTTTGTTCAAGAATTTAGGTCTAACCGAAACCATACTCATAATCAGTAATGTGCAAATTAAACGGGCGTCTACATGTATCACAGGTCAAAACAAACAAAAAAGAGAGAAAAACAAAAAATAAAAACAAAATAAAAACCAAAACAAAACAAAAAATAATAAAAATAAAATAAAAATACATTCCTTAAAAATAAAAACGAACAAAACAAAACACAGATACTACATTAAATTCAAATTTTCCTGACCTGATAGGGCACAAAAATCACCCATTTTATCCTAAGCATCTACAAGCAATATGGATGTTAGGCACTTAGCGTCATACAAAACAACCAATATATCTAAAATATGGATATCACATCATTTTTCGGCATCGTGGCCACAAGAGTGAAATTACATTCCTTAAATCGACATTTTTGTGGAACAAGTATGCAGCCATAAATTCCAAGAATATTATACTTATTGTTTGGGACGCTGCATGCACACTGTCTGCGTTCTGTGGTCCTTTCTTAGTATGCCCAGCGGTAAGTTGATCACTGCAGCTGAAAACTAGGATATGCAGGGCTTCAACTCTAAAGCTGAATTATTTGTGACCAAAGAGACTGCTTGTTTAATGCTTTAGACTGACATTCGGTTAACACAGTCTAACCCGTTGAAAGGAAAGATCCTATACCAGTAGGGCCCATATCTCAT